>OY755044.1:49910846-50510846 GCA_963576565.1 Aspidapion aeneum | reverse complement strand
ATTTTTAAAATAAGAACGAGCTAGCAACCAACCAACCAATTTGAACCGAGGAAAACATTTCAAAAATAATAACCAAATAATATAAATTCATTGTTAGGCTTCGCTACCTATAAAGCTTGCTTTACGATGAGTGACCTTTGGGGACCAGATTATTTTTAAATTATATCTTTGACACTCTTTTTTTTTTGATTTTATAGTAATTTTTAGCCCGAGGCCTCTGGGGGGGGGGCCTGAAGCCACATGATGTCATATTTTAAGCAATTTTTTGTGTTTAGGCTAGCCCCCCACTGGGTGCGCCCATGTAAACATCATGAAATACCTAACACTGTTTGTCTGACTGTAAAATTCATGTTGCTGGCCAGCAAGCTAGCTTCCCGGGGGCAGAAAAAGTTATATTTTATTTGCACAACACAAAATAAAAAGTGCACTATGTTACACAAAATGATACATACCTGTCTTTTTTCATCACATCTTGCAATGAGTGGTCCTCATTTAAAATCACTGCAAAAACTGAATCACTGTCAAGGTTAACTCTGTTTTATGATCTGCATAAGGAACTTCTACATTACTTTTACAGCCTTTAATGAGATAATTAGCCAAACAAAACGTATTTCTTAAAAAAATTTAAGAAAAAACAGTTATATCAAAATAAATAAATATAACCCCATAAATTTGACTTCTCGTATAAGTTTCTTACTAAAATAATCTCATGGCTGTTTTAGACTCATGTGCGCCCGCCCCACTACATTGAATTAAAAAGAGAGAGTAAATAGCTGGATGATAATGTGTGAGTTTCGTAAATAAAACGAATCAACCACTGTTCAGTCACTGATGTGATGGTTGTTTTAGATTAATATGCGCCCTTACTAGTACATTACTTTAAAAAAAGACAGTAAATAATCGGATGAAAATGTGTGATTTCAGTCAATGAAACTATTAGTACGTTCGAGAATCATATTTTGTGTCGATTTTGTATCGGGGTGCTCGTTACGTCATCGGGGTGCTGGCCTACCTCACAGTCAGCGCCTTATTATTTTAGTTAATTAGTTTTTATAATTTATTAGGTACAGACGACTGTTATATTTTTTTTGTGAAAAATAGTTTAGTAGACAATCTGTGGGGACAGATTTTTTTAAAAGCAAGGGGGATGTGTCAGGATAGAAAATAATGTCCTATTAAGTAAATGACACAAGTTACGTTTATAAGCAAGTGCACATTAACCCTAAATATTCTAAGGAAATGAACTTCTGTATATAGTTCAAATTGTATTAAAAGTAATAAATTGTATACAGAACTATTATAAACAACGCGGTTAATGGGATTTCGATGATGTTTATACAGGAAACAAAACACATCTCGATATCCTATCAATGGCAAACGGTTTGTAATAAAAGCATCTCCAAAAGAGTTTAGCAGTTAGTTGTACGCTGAGAACCTAACGCCCAGGCTTAGTTAATAGTGAACAAGTAGTACGAGAGTCAAGTATAAGAAGTTAAGCGTATCAAGAAGATTTGTAGACAAGATGTATTTAAGTACAATGTAAGTAGTAAATATAAGTATTATAATAAAACCATTACACCTAACTTAAACTGTGTTCGTCACGATAAAACCCCCTCGTGGCAATATTGTCATATTAACGATACTGTTATGATCATGCAGAGAAACGGTTTTTATTTTTTTAAGCGAAAACCGTGCATCGGATTGAAAAAAATCAAGTGATTGACTTTGATTAGAAATGATTGGGGATTTAAAAAATAATTTTTATTTCAGGAAAAATCAGTGGCGTGGCATCAATGTCTGCCAAAATAGGCGGGTCAAATTACGTACGAACGCCACTGATGGAAATTTAAAGTGATACATTAAAAAATGCCTCTTGATTCATGGCAACTGTATGATAAATTTCATTAAAATATCTGAAGTAGTATTGTAGATATCAATAATAAATTATTTATTTGTGAAAATTTTACCACCCTGTATCTCAAAAGGTAAGACGTTTAGGACATATATTTAAATGAAGTTTTTTTCTTAAAATGGGCTCCAAAATCACCCCCATAAATATTGATATTCAATTACGAATATATATTATGTATAGTGTACAACATAAATACTTGCTTACTGAAAACATAGCTTCATCACTAGGAGAAATTTATCATATTATTTTATCATTTGTCGTTCTAAAAATAACTAAAATTATTAAAAAATAACAAATTTCGTTTTTCTGAAACGTTATTGCCATATATTGAGGCTAGACGTACTGATGCGCGCAGTGCCCACACTTCTATCGGCTGCTGACTAAAGTAGTTCTATCGCAGGGGAGTCTGACTGTATTTTTTATTATTAAATTAGTTGTTACTATTATTTAAAAAAGTTTCAGCCTTCACAAAACACTTTCGGTCAGGACATTTTTCTGACAAGTATGGAGTAGCGCTGACTCTATCACCAGTATTTACGTAGACCTTAAGACTTAGCATTATGACCGGGTTTAAGTATCAAGTCTATAGACTTGATACCGACCGGTTTAAGTGTATTTTTTTAATACTCACAGGTCAAATAACTGCAAAGTTTTGGTTCACCCTAATGTGCAATATGATAGTAAGCATTTCTCAGTGAGTTTCTACTCATATAAATTCAAATTAACTTTAGACATTAAGAAAAACCAACTAAAAATTTTGTAACGAAATGTCATTTTTTGGAAACTTAGTCCGTGCAGTCGTAGGATTCTCGTTAAAAGTAGTCTCAAATTGTAATACCACCCCTGAGGGGTGGTTAAAGTTCGAAAAACAATAGAAATAATCCATGATTGACAAAAAAACTTATATACAAAAATATTCAAAGCTAAATAATTCATAAATAAATTAAAACTATATCTGTAGATGCATTACCGTATTAAATACGTATCAATATTTAAATACTGTAAAAAGCACAAGATATATTAGAATCCCTTTTCAATTACACATTCCCAAAACAATCGAACATCGATTTAATCGTCGCTAACTTGTCTAAAAAATTAACATGTAAAATATAGCGGACAGCTGACACTGACTTACACCGTTTTATTTGACATTTCCTAGTGACATTTCGAGGTTTAAATATGGCTACCATTTGTAAACCAAAATCTTTTATCCTTTTTATTTATTTATAACCTTTGTGTGGAAATAATGTCTTTGTTACAACGAAAAAAGATGACCCATATCGCAAGGTATTTATGAACAATTTATATAAATATTAAAAACTATTGCATTCACGGGATATATAAGTTAAACCTGCAACCAAAATGTAGACTTTTAAACCAGGATTATAGCACTTAGCACTGTAGACCCTTTAGTAAATACTGGTATATGTGTCCCCATATTCAGCTGTCGACTGTTAGATTTTTGTTTTGTATTATATTTGCTCGTTTTGTACAAATTTTGAGCCTTCAGAAAACAGTTTAGGGATACTAATTAAACTTACACCTTTGCGCGCGTCCCGCAGCCAGGTGTCCCGGAACTGTAACTGCTGACTGTACACTAGCTTTTAAAAAAGAAAGCTCTTGCACATTTTTTGCGCTAGCTCCCCGACTATTATACCTTCCATAGACTACAAGTTCCCCGGTAAACTCCCTGATAATATAAACATCTGCCTAGCTGAAACTATAGCCATTAACGAAGGAATCAGAACGTCTCTAGAAAAAGACATAACTAATATAATAGTATTCACAGACTCGAAGAGTGCAATAGAGAAGTTAAATAAAAACAAGATTGATGGCAAGCTAGACAAAGTCACAGTAAATACGAAAAAAATGATTTAGTTGATTAAGGAAAATCAGGACATATATACAGTGTGTCCACGTAAGTTGGCGGCATATGGGAAACTTTTTTATTATGAGCTTTACGAATAAAAGTTCTTCTTCATAACAAGTTCTGCATGGTCCAAAACCTAAAATGCAACCATCAGATGTTAAATTTTTTCAGTCATATTACCAGGTTTGTCAAAAAATGTGATTTTTGCTCTAGAGTAAAGTACCTTTCTTTTTGACAATATCGAAAATTGTTATAAAGAAAAGATGTTTAGAATTAAAAATAGCTTTCAAATATTCAACATTGTTTATTTACATTAAAAAAATATATTTTTTTTATTTAATGTGCAAACTTAAATTTCCAACGTAATTGCAGAGAAAATGTAGAAAAAAAATATTTTTTTAATGTAAATAAACAATGTTGAATATTTGAAAGGTATTTTTAATTCTAAGCATCTTTTCTTTATAACAATTTTCGATATTGTCAAAAAGAAAGGTACTTTACTCTAAAGCAAAAATCACGTTTTTTGACAAACCTCGTAATATGACTGAAAAAATTTAACATCTGATGGTTGCATTTTAGGTTTTGGACCATGCAGAACTTTTTATGAAGAATAACTTTTTTTCGTAAAGCTAATAATAAAAAAGTTTCCCATATGCCGCCAACTTATGTGGACACACTGTATATCATGGATACCAGGACATTGCAAAATAAATGGGAATGAGATTGCAGATCAGTTGGAAAACATTGGTAGAGTTCTGAACATCCCTAAAGATATTCCATACTCGGTACAGGATGTCTGCCTTATACATAAGGAATAAGCTATTAACAATTTTAAACTGTCATGAAAAAAAGACATAAATATAAGAAAAAACTGGTATAGTGATATACAGGATAAATTCCCAAATAGAGCTTGGTATGAGAGTGACCATGTATGGCTGGACAGAAAACAAATCACAACATTGATAAGAATGAGGACAGGACATTGTCTTATAGGAAAACACCTACACAAAATTAACATTCTGGAATCACCCCTTTGCGAATGTGGCCAGGAGGAAGACCTTGACCATATCTTTCTTACATGTCCCATAACAAAAATACATGGTTTTGATTTATATAACAGCTTAGCAGAATTAGGGAACCCCAGACCTCTCTCCGTAAAAACTATTCTCTCAAATTTAACAAAAAAATATATAAATCTTTTGACAAAATTCTTGAGGTATAACAAAGAAAAAATTTAAAGTAAATTAAAAAAAAAACAAAAGAAGAATCTTTACTCAGCGTAATAAAAAATAGATTAAAAAAAACAAAATAATAAAATATAATAAGTCGAATGCACAATTACCCTTAAACATATCACCCTTGATTTATTGTCAGAATGAATGTAAAAATTTATGTTGGATGTATGTGCATGTATATCTGAGATCCCATCTTTCCTAGTCAAAACAAATAGAACATAAAGATAATTAACAGAGCAGTGGAAGAAGACAGGATAAACAACTGGCAGGAACAAGAGAACTGCATTGATTGTTTTTGGAGAGATAGAAAAAGAGATAAAAAGAGCACAAGCTCTTAAGTTGCTTAGACGCCAGACTTCCTTTAGAGCCTGGCTAATTGATCCACGAGGATCAGAGCCAAGAATCAAACATTGAATTGAATTGGAAGAAACCGTTGTAAGAAACGAGAGGAGCGTCTATGGACGCGGCACCCCGACGTTGCCGATTTTTTTTGGAATTTATTGAATAAAATAAAATTATAGCTCTCCTGTCTTCAATTTGGAATGGCCAAATTGGTGTTGGCCTAACCTTGGTCATTTGATCGAAACCGTATCCTAACGTGCCTGAACAGGTTAAAATACGTTTTCGATTAATTGGTCAAGGTTAGGTAGTGAAGATAATTTAAAAAATATATTTTGGGAAAAAAATTGTTTTAATAGTTGCATAGATAAGTCACATAAGATTAGTAGGTATGTACCCGTACCGCACATTCGGCTACATTTTTTGCAAACTTTTTGCAACAAGTATATAAAGTAAATTTACGCCGAAAGCTAGAGTCAAATAGTTTACGGCTTGACTATTACCGCCATCTATTAAAACCCTTTGCAATCCCTAAATTACAAAGTAGAAACGAGGAGGTCGAGCGAGAATTTATCTGTACAAATCGCAACAGTGCGTGGGGCGTTATAACGGGTTGCAAGGGATCAGTGCTACTCATTGCCAATTTCATAGTACATTTTAATCTCCAGGTTTCGGCGCAACAAAATTACGATATATACTTGTAAGTACCTAAAAAGTTTGGCCGAATCGACATACTAATGTTATCTTTTTTCGATTTATTTTAAGCATAAATATTTCTTAAGTCTAGATAGATTTAACTTTTAATTTAAATGATTCTAAACTCGTAAGAAAAATTTTACGAAATATACGTTTTGAAATGAAATTTAACCTCTTTATACTGTGTATAGTATCACGATTTTTTTTTACTTTTTAAAAATAATTTTTCTAAAATAATGTAAATTAGCTTTCCTGTCCTCCTTTGGGGAGGTCGAAATGGGTGTTAACCTAACCATCAAATAAGAGACCGTTCTTAAATTACGTAACGCAGAAAATTACGTAACGCAGAAAATTACGAGTTTTGACCCACATTACATTAAAAAAGTATTAAAAAACATTGAGTGCAAATAAGCCCCGTAAACACCTGAACCTTTCGACGAACATTGAGCAACGCATCGAGCCGAACGGCCAACAAAACATTAGTTTGGCTAGTCTTGAGCGCGCTCGCGAACAATTCGGCGAACGGTATGCCGCATTGACCCCTGCCAAACTAGTGTTCTGTCTGCCGTTCGGCTCGTTGTCAGGTGTTCAAGTGTACACGCGGCTTAACGCGTGGCTAAACCCCTTTCCCCCTTGAATATAATAGAATATCTTTTATTGCCAACAAACATTACAGTAGTACAAAAAGCAACGTCAAAAAGCGTTAGGTACGTAATTCAAGAGACGAAGATTTCGACCTCTCTAGGGTAGCTATAATTTTAAAAACCCGCCTAAAATATTAAAATCCTATAATTCCATACGTACAAGTAGCATTGGCAACAGCGCAAGTTACACAAATAAGTGCATGCCTTTATTTGTGTTCTAATAAAGTCTAGCAAAAGCTTTATTCAAGCCGACCTTATTTTACGGGGCAAGTGCGCAAGCGTAGATGTCAATATACTGCTAGCATTATTCGTGCCAGACCTTATTTCACTTCCAATAAGTCTTTTACTTTTATTTTGCACTAATAAAGTCTAGCACAAGCTTTCTTAAGGTCGCCTTATTTTACGGCGCATAGTGCAAGTGCGCAAGCGTAGATGTCAATATACTGCTAGCATTATTACGACTGGACCTTATTTCACTTCCAATAAGTCTCTTATCGCGCGCTGCTGGGCCACTAAAAATACAGAGTATCGAGAATAACTCACTGAACCGCGCCGCAAATCCTTTATCTATGGTATCGAGTAGCAGTGGCTGCAATCGGCTGCAGGTAAACCTATACAAAGCTATAGACTTACCATTACATTCAAAACGGAAATGGTCTTATTCAGAGCAAATATAACTCTATCGGCCTGTATTCCAAGCTCCATCTGCATCGGAGACAAACTTTGAGGCCGGTCAATCGCCACTCCTTGATAATTGTCACTTCGATCTCCATTTTCTAAAATTGAGTTAAACGGTTTTGGTCGTTTTTTATAGAATTTTTCCATTTTGCTATACCAAAATGTTTTATGTTTTGTTTGCAAAATGTGTTTTTGTTTGATCAATATTTCATTCGTTGAAGCATGCTGATGAAGGGAGCATGAATTCAACATTTGGTTTGACAAAAATGCAACATACAGTGCGGACCTAAATAAATCCCCCCCTTCTAACCATCTTCTAACTTTTGAACAGAACAATGAATTATATACGAAGTAACTAACAGAAAGAGATATTGATTTCTGGTAATAAGTCTTTTTAATGGAATCTCTTTTCAGAATATTTGAGCTAAGTGACAGTCATATCAAAATAACCTAATGTTAAAAATTTGACATGCGAATAAAATTTTTGTAACTGGGTGCATGTTATACCTCTTTCGAAAGGTATTTTGATTCTCTCTGTACCACATTTTAAATTTTTAAAATCGGTTTAGTTTCCTAGAAGATACGTTCATTTTTCTTCGCGGTCAACTAAAAAAAGTCAATTTATATCAAGCAAAAAAAAAATTGATTTATTTTATAATAAATTAATTTTTTATGCTTCTTACTTATGACAAAACCTAAAAATAGGTTTAAAAATGTATCAGATCCGCCATGGATCCATTTATTTAATGTTTAAATTTAAAATAAACAAAAAAAGTTTTGAAAAAATGATCACACAGCACGTTTGCCTATTTAAATTTTTTAATTTATTCTCAGCGTCTGAAGTACATAACTTAGAAGCATAAAAATTCAATTTATGATAAAATAAATCAATAAATAATTTTGCTTGATAAAAAATTGCCTTTTTTTAGTCGCCCGCGAAGAAAAAGAAACATATCTCCTAGGAATCTAAACCGATTTTAAAAATTTTAAATGTGTTGTATAGAGAATCAACTAATCTATCGAAAGAGGTATTACATGCCCCATCTTCCAATTGATGTTATGTCAAAGGAGGAGGCACTAAATACATTGTTTACCGGGATGCGGCAGATAAGCTGAATTTGAGATATGTTGAAGGCCAAGCCTTCCTAATATTTTTACCAAAAAAAATTGGGGGGGTCATAGGATTCGTTTTCGAGCTATACTTATTTAAATGCGCGCCACTAAAATATGGAAAAATATGACCTTTTGTAGTTTTTTTGTTATAACTTATCGCCAAATAAAAATAAAAAACTGATATTAGTCTTATTTTATTGGAAAAAGAGTACTTTTAGGAATTTTATCAACTTTTGACACATAGTTTGCGTCACATACCTACAGAGTGGCTCAAAATAATTTTAAAAAAATACAGGAAAAATACCTGAGATTTATTCAATATAAAGAAAGGAAACTAAAAATTCATGGTCAAATTTAACTTCACTTGCTTTCATGTGAGTCGTTTTAACTATTTTAGAGTGATGTTTGCATAATATATAGGTTAAGTGATAAGCTGACAGGGTATTTCAATTTTTTTTTTAATTCAACGCATGACCTTAATTAATTAATTGTCTACGGAATATTGTGTTACCGGGAAGTGTTAAATGAGGTGAATTTATGATTAGTTAGGGCCCAAGCCATCCAAGTACTTAACTCAAACAAATTGGGGGTCATCGGTTTCGTTTTCGAGCTATCTGAGGGCACGGCAGTGCCTCGCCAAGTTCGCGCGCCGTAACCATCTTTTCTTGAAACATTTCAGTCGATATTTGACCTACCTAAAACCCTACTTCGGAATGAGCTACGAATCTCAAACTTTGCTCAGTCGTAGATCTCCACGGAGTTAACAACCCCTCCAAGTTCCATAAAGTAGTAAAGTAGTTACGAAATTTCAAAAAACGTCGAAATTGCCACTCACTCACTGACTCACTCATGTATAGATCATCAATATTCTCCTGTACTTCCAGACATGCAAAGCTGAAATTTGGCAAACTGATAGAAATTATGACCAAACCCCTGGAAAAAATCAAAAAACCCCAAAATTTTAATTTACTCCCCTCCCCTATAATTTTAAATTTATGTAAAAGAAGCATCGCCCACTTCCAGAAATGCTATAGAGTTGAGCTTTGGCAGACTGATGGGAAATATGATAAAACTATAGGAAAAAATCAAAAAACCCCAAAATTTTAGTTTACTCCCCTCCCCTATACATTTAAAGTTATATAAAAGAAGCATTGCCAACTTCCAGAAATGCTAGAGAGTTGAGCATTGGCAGACTGATAGGAACTATGATAAAACTATCGTAAAAAATTAAAACACCCCAAAATTCTAATTTACTTCCCTCCCCTTTAAATGTAAAGTTAAGTAAAAGTAACATTGCCTACTTCCAGACATGCTAGAGAGCTGAGCTTTGGAATACCGATAGTAACTATGATAAAGTTATAGAAAAAAATTAAAACACCCCAAAATTCTAATTTACTTCCTTCCCCTATAAATGTAAAGTTATGTAAAAGTAACACTGCCCACTTCCAGAAACGCTAGGGAGCTGAGCATTGGAATGCTGATAGAAATTATGATAAAACCATGGGAAAAAATTTAAAAAGTTCAATATTTTCATTTACTCTCCTCCCCTATAAATGTAAAGTTATGTAAAAGTAACATTACCCACTTCCAGAAACGCTAGAGAGCTGAGCATTGGAACACTGATAGGAACTATGATAAAACTATAGGACAAAATTTAAAAACACGACAATTTTAATTTATTTCCCTCCCCTATACATGTAAAGTTATGTAAAAGTAACATTGTGCACTTTCAGAAACGCTACAGAGCTGAGCTTTGGAAGGCTGATAGGAACTACGATAAAACCATGGAAAAAAATTAAAAAACCTCAAAAATTTAAGTAAGGCATTGCAAAAGTTTTGAACAATATTCCGCATATTTTACTACTTTAAAAATTAAGTATTATCCAATTCCTTTAAAAAAGAAGTGAAATCATAACAAAAACATTTCATGTAAAAAAAGCCAAGTACGCGAAAATGTCATTCCGTAAAAAGAATTGAGATAAAAGTAAAGCCAAGTTCTCCAATACAAATTTCAAAATGAAAGGTTCTTACTAGTTTGGAAATATTTTTCTAAACTTGGCTATTACGGCTGTAAATGACTCTTAGGCACAGTGCTAAATTGAACATAAAGAAGTTTGGCTGTAATAGCAAAGTTTAAAAAAAAACATTTCCAAACTAGTAAGAACCTTTCATTTTGAAATTTGTATTGGAGAACTTGGCTTTACTTTTGTCTCAATTCTTTTTACGGAATGCCATTTTCGCGTACTTGGCTTTTTTTACATGAAATGTTTTTGTTATGACAAATATTTAAATCCGCGCCACTAGAATAACTTCTCGTCAAATAGGAATAAAAAATCAATATTAATTTTATTTAGTTGAAAATTTTTTAAAAAGTATGTCTCAATTTTTTCATAGTTTTTGTCACATATCTACAGAGTGGCTCAAAATATGAATAATAGAAATACAGGAATAATAACTGGGATTTATTAAATATACTTAAAGGGATGAAATTAAAAATGCATAGTCATTTGCTTCAATGTGAGTCGTTATAAAGTAACATTTACATACATAATGGTTTATGTAGTAAACTTATGTTAACAAATGATAGGTGTACTAACTGTCTAGCGGAATAGTGTGTTTACCAGAATGCGTCAGATGAGGTGAATTTGAGTTGATATATTTTCTTTCATTTGAGCAGGGCCGTCGTAATGGGTGGAGCAGAGGTGCAGCCGCTCCAGGCGGCCGATTTTGGGGGCGGCCGAAAGCCGCCTTTTACTTTTGAATTTAGATTATTTTTAAGCGTACACAACACGTACTTTCGATTTAAAGATGCAATATGTATTTTAAGGTCACGAAGTCACCTCACTTTGAGACGTAATATATCGAAAACTAATAAAAGGAATTCTGTGATTGCTTTCACATAATGTAAAGAATTTGTAGCATGCACAGTAAAAAATGAAATAAAAAGGAACCACGAATTTAAGAAAATGAAGGACATGTAATAGTTATTTACCTAACTAGTGCGGAAAGTGATACTTTTACGCACGCGACAGCAGTTACCCGAACGACGCTTTGCGGAGTTCGGGCACGCCGTCAAGGGCGGAAAAGGCACTTTCCGCAAGAGTTAGGTACAAAATTTTTCCTAGTTGCATAAAAAGCTTGATTTTACATTTTAATATATTTGGTATTTTTTACATTAAAACAGCAAAAAACAAATTCTGTTTTCATTTTTAATTTAATTGAGTTTATAAATGGGTCAATAAGTCTAATTAGGCCTCATTTTTAATTTAATTGAGTTTATAAATGGGTCAATAAGTCTAATTAGGCCTAAAATTCACGGCGTGCGGAAAGTTCAACTTTCAGCACGCAAATGCGTGCGTAAAAGTGCACTTTTCCGCACGCCAGTTGGAAAAATACTTTTAATTTTCAACATGGAGAAAAACGTCACAACCTTTGCACAAACTTATTTTATCGGTTATTTGTTTAAAAATTTTAAATCTAAAGAAATGCGCTCCAGATGTGTTTGCAGGTATTTTATGATCCCAATGTATATAAGGGATGCAAGTGTCATGAAATTTAAATGAAAATGCACTATTGGCATAAATTTCTTGATGCATTGTATTTAACATGTCGTACATTTTTTACAATAGGGTGTTTAACAGTAGTAAAAAATAAATATATATTTACTTTTAGATATCTCTTGAGGTCTTGGTAATGCTAAAAACAAACTTTTTTGTTTCTCAAATTCATAGTTCTTTTAATTAAATAAATTCATTGAATTAAAACAATTAGCCACGTGATTCAAAACAGGCGGTCTACTAATCAGCTGCGAGTAACGTCACAAAACAGTAAACGCCTCGAACGAACCTATTTTCTGTTATTTTTTATGGATGGTAATGTTTGCTTTGGTTTAAAGTGCGAATTATCGTCCTAAATTAGATTTTATTTTGTGTTTTGCTTATAAAAAAACTCTGCCAATATATAGTGTACATGTGAGCTAATATAACTAAAAACTGAAATATATTTTATTCAACTCTAGACTCAATTACCTGTCGTTTGATACCACACAAGCCATGTTAACTTAAACTCAAATTTGTGAAATCTATCCCCACATTAAAAAAAAACTAAAATGTATTTTGTTTAACTCCAGACTCAATTACCTTTCGTTTGATATCACACACGCCATATTTTCACATAAATTCTAATTTTTGAAATTTACCCCCACCCTTTTTTTGTTAAATCAACTAAAATGTATTTTGTTTAACTCCAGACTCAATTACCTTTAGTTTGATATCACACACGCCATATGTTTACATAAACTTAATTTTTGAAATCTACCCCTACCCTTTTATTTGGCTTGTGTTTGGTGGATTTTGTTCATTTTTAAATGGGACCATCTCGAGCCCAGCTTAGGTACCAAATTTCATTAAAATCGGGCTAGCGGTTTTTGAGTTATGCGCGTTGGTCGTTACAGACAGACAGACAGACAGACAGACAACACAACAAAAAAATACTCTGCCAATCTATGGGCACCTAAGCTCACACTAGGTACTATAGTTATAGTGTACGTGTGAGCTAATATAACTAAAAACTAAAATATATTTTATTGAACTCCAGACTCAATTACCTTTCGTTTGATACCACACAAGCCATGTTTTGACTTAAACTTTAATTTTTGAAATCTACCCCCACCTTTTTTTTTAAACTAAAATGTATTTTGTTTAACTCCAGACTCAATTACCTTTCGTTTGATATCACACACGCCATATTTCCACATAAACACTAATTTTTTAGATTTACCCCCACCCTTTTTTTAAAAGTAAAATGTATTTTATTTAACTCTAGACGCAATTACCTTTCGTTTGATATCACACACGCCATATTTTTACATAAACTCTAATTTTTGAAATATACCCCCACCCTTTTATTTGGCTTGTGCTTCGTGGATTTTGTTCATTTTTAAATGGGACCATCTCGACCCAAAACCCAGCGTAGGTACCAAATTTCATTAAAATCGCGCAAGCGGTTTTTGAGTTATGCGCGTTGGTTTTTACAGACAGACAGACATACAGACAGACAGACAGACAGACGGCACAACAAAAAAGTTTCAAAATCATCTGAAACGCAAAGATATATAAAAAATTTTGAAATCGGAGCAACTTTTTTTTTCTCGAAAAAAATAGGATCACTATAGCTCACACTACTATAGTATAGTAGTAGTGTGAGCTAATTTCAATATCATCTGAAACGCAAAGATATATAAAAATTTTTGAAATCGGAGCAACTTTTTTTTCTCGAAAAAATTAGGATCACTATAGCTCACACTACTAAAGTATAGTATATGTGTGAGCTAATATTTTCAATGGAAAACGGATTCTTCAACGCCGATAGCTCCAACTTGCCAATGCTGCATTCCTTTATGGTGGCAGGCTTCTTTGCCAACAACAGTGATTTTTGTTCTGCGGAATTTAGAAACGTTAAAATGTTGATGTATGTATTCGATGAGTTATTTTGTATATAACTGAAAGTCCTTTTATATTATTCTTCGCCTACTTTTACTCATTTAGATTTTGAGGTTAGGTTTTGCTTTTTTCTTTAATATGCCACTTACAATAGATTCAATAAAATACCCAATCATTATTATTTTAAGCATTAAGACACAATCAAAAATTGCAGGACAGGAAGGCAAAAAGTATACAACGACCAGCAATACTTGAAATACTGCATAGGTTACACTGCATAGTCCTGCGTAGGTACTGCCTAGTCCTGCCTATGCACTGCCTAGTCTTGCATAGGCACTGCTCAGTCCTACATTTAGCCTGCATGTGCACTGCCTAATCCTGCATTTAGAGGTACTCCCTAGTCCTGCCTAATAACTGCCTAGCACCGCCTAAAAATTTGTACACCTTTCTGCCTATTATAGTTGTTCACCCCTTGTAATAAACATAACCTCAAAAATTTCATTGTCATTTACGAAATAGTTATATATATTATAGACAAAGTGAGAAAAATGTAAAGTGAAGATGTATTAGATAATGTCATTGGGTCTTTTCGAGCAAGTTCTAGCCACTTTTTCCTTTCTTTTACTGCTGTAGGCACATGAATAAATAGTTTTTCAGGTGTTGTTATGCTAGTATTCAAACACTGAGGCACTACACACCACTTATAGGACATTTTTTTACATAAAAAACAGTAAAAACACAGACCAAAAACAAATAAACACTTGAATGCCGTGTATCTGTCCGCGAGTTTACTGCGCTGTGATGTCATTGCAAAGCCATGCTAGAAATGAGCGTTTTAGCGGCAAATTCAAATCGGAAATTAGAAAACTTGATTTTAAATGTAGTCATGATAAAATATACTATTTTAATAATTTTGCTTAACAAATTAGGGGAGGGGAATGTATATATATTCTAAACACTTTTCTCAAATTTGTCAAATACCCTATTTAATAACGCAATTTACAAACGACTTAAAAGTTTTGACACAATTTGTAAGCTAATAAATTGGAGCATCTGTTCGAGTGTAAAGCACTTTATCAATACCATAACCAAATTTTTTTAAATTAGCACCACCTTTTCTCATATCTTGATGATTTTATTCCGTTTATTAAGTTTTAAACGTGAACAAAAATAACAAAGTTTTTTTTAACTTGAAAACAACCTCAGACCATGTAATATTTATTTTGTTAAATGTACATGCTTAAGGATAACTTAAAAACAAGGAGAAATCAAGCTATAAAAATCCACTTTTTGCTGAAGTTTCTGGTGCTGTGTATATAACGTGTTTTTTACCCTCTTTATTTTCATGTACCAAATTCACACTTGAAAAGTCCTCCACAACATATTCTAAAACGCCACTAGATTAAGACTTCTAAAACCTACTAACTTTCTGCTTCTTTTTTGGTCACGTTTTTTAACTTATAAGAGACGCGAAATGAAGTTATAAAATTGCACTAGTTTAAGACTACAACACTTCAAGACAATTTTAAAGATGGCGCTCAAGGCAAGATAAAATATCTATATATCTATCTATATACATTATGTTTTTTTAAAAGCTAAACAAGATTTTTTAACACAGAGTATTAATGTGTCTTTATTAGGTTAAATGACTGATGCGTCGTGATCGTAAAGGATCAGGGATCAGTTTATTAACAGGTTTTTGAAGTTTAGAGGCCAAAGCACTGCTTGATAGAAAAATGATGAAAAATGCCGACAATAGGTGGCCCTGCTGCTAGTAAAATCTTAAAATTATTCGGTAGAAAAGCCATGCAAATCGCGTTTTAAAATTCGTGTAGAAAAGGCGTGAATCTAATGTGATTTTAAAGTTGATAAAAATCACTTGAAACTAACGTAAAAACAGTGCTGTTTTAATTTGATAATGGCGTTATTACAACGTAGTTTTTAGCAACGTTATTTTTTATAAAGTTAATGTATTAAGCTTTTTCATATATGAAATAAACGTTTTTTTCTAGCAGCTTTTAAAATCAACGTTTTTTTTTCTCACGCCTTTTTTACGTGTTAAACACGTGATTATGCTATGTGGGATGATTCAATTTTAATTTTTTCTTTTGCATTTGATCGCAGGATAAGGTTTAAATTGACTAAGTAATACTGTAAAATTTTAAGATATATAACAAAAATTGAAAACTTAAAAAGTCTCCATTTTTAAAATCCGGTTTTCTCGTCTTTGCAGTATCTGGGTGAGACAGGGGTGACAATTTTGTTTTTTTTATATAAATTGATTCAAACCGACTGCGACTCTGTGAAGTAGATAATCGAAAACAAAAGTTCAAAATATTTTAATATACTCCCATTCAAAAGTTTAGCGCTGATGTGTACCTCGGAAAGCAATAAACCGATCTAAAGTTGGTTTTAGTTTTTAAATAAGATGGGCTTTACTATGACTCCCGTAAAAAAAGTAGGGAGGAAGTATTCTAAAAACTCGAAAAAAAAATAGTTGACTTTCTTATGCTGACACTATTCTTTTGCAATTAGTACTCTGTTATGGGTTCGCTCGGTGGCACCATTTATGTAAGAAAATAACAAAAAAATTTGCAGTTGTGAGAAAAAAAGCTGGGGGAGGGCCTATTTCCCGTCTTGCTTTGGGCGGCCAATAGTCTAGCGACGGCCCTGATTTAAAATATGTTAAAGTCTGAGCCATCCTGAAAATTGCTCAAAAAAATTGGGGAGGGGCGGTCATCGGTTTCGTTATTGAGCCATAATCTTATGGATTTTTGCTACAACTTCTATCGCATTTTAGGGATAAAATTTGATATTTAAAGTTTTGTCAGAGAACATATAACATCTAAAGAACCTTCGCCAAATCGCTCAATCGCGAGCCCAGTTAAACTTTGCCAGAAGAAGAGGGCTCTGCGATCGTTTCTTTGCGAGTTTGAATTCACAATGAGAACTCGGCTTTCGCGCCACGTTTCGTCAGTGGCGGAGGCATGCAAGGCTCCTGTTCAGATACACTATTAAGGTGACCATGTTTTAAACGATTTTTATTAACTTCACAGAGCCTGGCGATATCTGTCATCAAATCTAGCGATTTATTTTTGACACACTTCCCGTGAACCGATTTTAATGAAATTTAGCAAAGTAGTGTAGGTCCGATGACGATACAATACTATGGAAACAGATGGGTGGTAGAAGGTGGTTAAGGGGTGTAAAAGGGATAAATCCATAACTTTGAAACCAAATCAGATATGACCATGCGGTTTTCAGATTTATGATTTGGTGTAATGATAATACAATTTTATTTAAAAATATCGGAAATACGGGGGTAGGTGAGGGGTGTAAGGGAGGGCAATTCAGAACTTTGAAACCAAAAGATACAAACATGCGGTTTTCAGATGTATGATTTGATCGGGTGACAATACAATTTTATGAACAAAAATCGGAAGTAGGGGGTGGAAGGGGTAAGGGCTGTAAAGGGGGTAAATTTAGAACTTTGTAAAAACACAAATAAAAACATGCCGTTTTCAGATTTATGATTTGTTCTGGTGACAATATAATTTTATGACAAAAAAACGGCGGTAGAGGGACGTCAGGGCTGTAAAGGGGGTAAATTCATAACTAGTAATCAAAACAGACACGAATATGCGATTTTCAGTTTTTTGATTTGATCTAGTGACAATCCAATTTTATGAAAAAAAAACGGAATAAACTGGTTGATGAGAAGTGTAAAAAGGTAAATTCTGACCTTTGATATTTAAATAAATACGAACATGCGGTTTTCAGATTTATGTTTTGTTCTGCTGACAATACTATTTTATGAAAGAAACGGAGGTATCGCATGATTAACTAAGGATTGAGGAATGGGATTGTATAAAATTGACAGAAAAGAAACCTTGTAATCATGAGGCACTACTAGAAATGGAAAGGCTGTGAAAGCCATAATTATACATCTTGCATACTTCTGTTTTTTTCATAAAAAATTTTTTTTAAATAATATAAATCTATATTTTTAGTTAAACGATTTTTTTTGAAAATTGTACTAAAAAGTAAAACATACCTTACAAGAGTTCTGTTGACACATTATATATTTTTAAGTTCAATGCAAAGTCGGAGTAAATTATTAAAGATATTGACACCCATCAATTCTACGTTCGAAATAAAAATGTGGCGCGTATACATCTCAATTTGATCTTCAATAATCGCGCCACGATTTTAAAAATATCTAATGTACCAGTAACGCCATTGGTACATCTAGACAGTAGTAATCTAGCAAATTATTTTTATTTTTTTTTGTGAAATTTTATAATAAAATCGTTTAACTAAAAAATATATATATATTTATTTTATTGCAAAAAATCATGGCATTTTACTAAATCTCACCACATTAATTTTAGACCGATCAAAATAAAGTTTTTTACTCGAAGGAAGTTTTCAGAGAAAAGATAAAATAAAAACTGTCATGCAGTACATATTAATTACCACAATAAACATACTTCCTTAAACTCTAACATACCTACTTATATAGCGTGCGTTTCACATAAAAGTAACTACAGGGGTCTTGTTAACAAGGAGAAAATTAGCGTCATTCGAAGGCCAGTGAAATGCTCTGTTAAAACTAAAAATATCTACAAATGTTTTCAAAATATCGAGCAAAAACTAAAAATTGTTTTTCTTATTAATTATTGATTTAAAAATTTCCAACTGTGGAGGCAAAAATATTTAAAACTAACCAAAATGTTAACAATTGATACCATTTTTACCAAAGATTTTAAAATTTTTTTATAATTTTCGCTTGCGGCATCAAGTTTTTCAGTTTTTACCAAAATGTTTTTTCGCGGTGTCATGTGTTATAAAATTTTCACTACGCCATTTCCTTGCAATTTTTTTTTCTATAAGGGCGAAACAATTAACTCTCAACACTTAATAGATCCATCAGATCTTGGACCCCTTGGATAAGCTTTCGAGCTACCCACGAAAAAATACGAGAGAAACGAGACCATTTTTACCCGTGTAGCTACGAAAACTTGTTGGGTGTATATAAAGTTGAACGTATATTGCTAAGCTTCTTTATTTTTCGAATTATTCTTTAGCAAAATGGCCCGGCTGGTTGTCCTGTCCGAGGGCTCCATCGGTGCTAACTTTTGTACGTTAAAAGGCATTGAAACATCCAATAAATGATCAGGCGATGCCCTCGAAGTCCACTAATTTTGGTGAAAAACATTTTTGACAACCCAAAAAAAGCTCCGGTCATTTTAAAGAGTTTTTGACGACCTACCCAGCAATGGATCGGAAAAGTCCAGGCAATTCCCGCAAGGCCCGGGAAATGCCCAGACAAGGCCCCCGCAATGCCCCGGAAGTGCCCCTATATGTACGCCAAATTATAAGACGACGTTACGTCGCGTCTTCGACAAGATAGACGCTATACTGGGCTGACAACGAAGTAGCCCGAATGGTCACCCTAACTTTCTCAAGCCAATAAAATTATAGGAAGAGCGGGCGTGTGTCGCGAAACAATGCATGTCTAGCGAGTTGACACGGGATCATTGCGCGAACAGTTTACTCAATTAGAATTGAGCTAATTGCCTCAAAATGTCGACCCAAACATGTTCATATTGGAACTTTTTAAACCATGTGGTTAAAAACACAGAACTTTCATTTTTTATAAAAGACAAAAGTAGGTGTGATCAGTGGAAGCAAAACTGTAGAAATTCAGGCATTTTAATCAAAAAATATCAAAGTGCACTTGTCAAAACTTTTTGCTGTACATTGTCCCAAACTTTGGTTTGAACATTGTCCCAATCATTTTGATATTATTTTAAATACCTTAGTAAAAATTAAAATTTACAGAAGTTTAGTTTTAGAATCAAAAAGACTTGAAGCAAAGCCAAAGAAACAGACAAAAGATAAAAATACCCAAGCCAATATTAAACCCCACCGCATAGTTAGGATTTTGTCATCAAAGTAATAGTTTTCGACGAAAAAATTTTTTTTGCGTATGCTAGCAATATCGTCGTGATGTCTGTCTGTGTGTGTGTGTGTGGGTATTTTTTTTCTGTCCGTAACACGATAGCTCCTAAACCGCTGACCCGATTTTCATAAAATTTTCAGTTATTATAATGTTCGACACTCTAACGAGCGTATTAGATTTTGGTCAAAATCCATTAATGCTAATGAAAGGTTTTTGACAATTAAACAATTTAAAAAATGCTAACTTTTTAACGGAGTATCGCATCAATATGCGAAGTATAGTAGACTGCATTTAGCAATAATTTGTGTTATAACCAAAGACTTCGTAGGAGCTTTAGTTTCTGAGATATTTACAAAAAACTGTTTTTAAGGCTGATTATCATAGCTTCACTTGAAGTGTGCTGATAGACTAGGAAGGTGTCAGATCTGTCATGGATCCATTTATTTTGTTTTAATTTCTGCTCATTTAAATAGTTCTAAGATTAGATAAGTGGAAGCCCCAGGTTTGGCAGTTTTTGCTTATTTTATGTGGCTTTAATGGTCGTAATTTACACATTGTTTTGTAATACCGTAGTCGACCCAAATTCCGTCACTTTAAGCCTATTAGTATTCATGGACTGACTTTTAAGATGATATACAATGTTCTATGTGTTGATATATTGAATTATTTTTACTTGTGCTGAAACTTTGGACATTTGATTAAACAGTGTATTCTATTGAGAATTTAAATCTAACTATATTTTTTTAGTAAATAAAAAAAGTTAAACATCCTAAATTTCTAATTCCTTCATAGTACTTACCTAAACTCCGACGTAGTTTTGACCTGAATTCCGTCATATGATAAAATGATTTCTAAAAACAATCTATAACAAATACAACTAATGCTAATTCTTACATAAATTCATCAAATATTTGTAGGAGTTTTTCATGCATACCAATAAACGTGAAAGTCTAATGGGTTCGTCAATAAAATATTTTTATTACCACTTCAAATGAGTTGCTTAAAAAACCAAAAAAAAACTAATTACCAAATGTTGTTGTAGTATATGTCTGTGTGTCAGTATAACTGTTCTAGGATTATCTGTCGGTCTATCTGTCTGACTGTAATATAACTAAAACTTCGCTTAACCTATAACTATGGTATTCGAAATGATAATTAATAGTTTTAAGTGGGGTGGAGCCTTGTAAGGTATTTATTTCTTACAGTAAACAGAATATTTGGAGCAAAAATTCTGGATAGGTAGGTATTTTTCGTAAGATATGAAAAGGGAACAGCCTGCTTCATAATCCAGCAAACGTAAAAATCACAACCTGAAAGCCGTCAGTGTCGTAACCTGGGTATAAAAAACATATGACAAAATTTGAAATTTAAATTTTTTTATTTATTGAAGGTTTTATCATCTCAGATTTTTTGTCTTTATATGATTGTTGATATGGAAAAAACTGAACTTTAAAAAAATTGTTGCCTACCAGAACTTCGTCACCCTTATTTTTTACAAAAATAAAATAATCGGAAAGCCGTCATAGCCCCACAGCCTGAATTCCGACACATTGAATTTTAAACACATTTTCAGAGAAAATAGCTCAAAAAGCCTGTGACGGAATTTGGGATTTACAAAATATGATCAAATGTGATGTATGAAAAAAACTAATTTGAATAGACATTGTTCTTGTTGGGAATTCCGTCACTCCTTTCGGATTTCCGACTCTCCGGTCGGATTTCCGACTCAATGGTTTTTTGTAACCCAAACCCCGTCACCCCCTGTTTAATAAAAATAATCGAAAAAAGGAAGAAAATTTAGGTTAAAAACTTATCTACGGACATTAGGTAATAATATAATAAAGTACCTAAGATCTTAGATTAAATGAATACGTGCAAGGGGCTTATCTTATAATAAAATGCAACGTTCCGCTTCGACACTTGACGCACGACTAAAAGAATTTTTCGCGCGCAGCTTCCTTTTAAACAATACAGCTGAAGTTTGCGCACAGTGTTGCAAGATATATAGGTGAACTGATAAAAGTATTTTTTTTGAATTCCATTGTAGGATTAGCTTAATAATTCAAAACATTTCTAAATAGTGACGGAATTCAGGTTGGTGACGGAATTCGGGTTGAGTACGGTAGTAGGGCTTTGTATTTTAACACGTTTTAGGTTTAAGTAAAAAATGCTTTTTTTATTGATTTTTCTTTGAAAAAGTTAAAAACCATATTGAAAATGGTTTTTTTTTCTAAGCAATGTTAATACTTTTTACACAAGTACACAACTGCAGGTCGTAATGCCATTGTTTTTAACTTTGAGATACTTTGATATAAAAATAAATTCTGTATCTGTAAAAACGGTGTTTTTTGACAAAAAAATATTTTTACTTTTTCTACCTCTACTATCTATTTCTATCTAATTCCATAAGGTGGGGTGGGGTGTGAAAAGTTTGTGTACTTGCTTCTTAAATATTTAAACTTTTGTGATTTCTTCAAAGCTTAATTTTTTCAAAAAGAATAAACTTAAAAGTTTAAAGGTTAAAAGAATCGTTTAGAAATTTTACTTGTTAAGAATCGGTTTTAACGGGACTCGTACGAGTCTTTGAAATACATTTCCTGTTTTTTTTCTAGTGAAGATTTTTTTAATTGACAATTAAAAAATATTAAGTTTTTACTTGGTGGGCTGGGACAGCGAACATATAACTTTATATTTTCGATAGTCGAAAATTTATACATAAATGAAAAATTTACATTCAAAATTTGAAAGTTTATTTTATTTCTTTAAGGAATATTTTTAAATTAGGTAACGCTCAAAACGTTTGTTTTTAATTAACATGTAAAGTCACTTTTGCAGTTTAGTTGGATCTTTGAAAATATACTTGTACAGTTTAACAAGATATTGATTAAAGAAAGGACCACCTAAAATTGTATATAATTCCGATCCTGTACCAACTATCAAAGTGGTGTATTTGAAAACTTTAATTCAGTTTCCAGTTGACGTGTTTCGGCGTAAAAAAAAGTGTAAAAAAAAGCGAAGAAAAATATTTTACAAGTGTGGAGAAAATAAGAGAAGTTTAAAATAGTGGGCGAGTGTACAAGGTCAGATTTATATACACTTTTGGGTGGTTTCTCCACTTGACCAGTACTCTATAAAACGTTTTTAACAAAATCTATCGACTATTATACATGGTGTCTCAGACCACCCGTCAATCCCTTTGAAAACTTGAGGAAAAAGTTTTTTTAACGATCCAAAAAATTACTCGAGTAAACTCTTTCGATTGGTGGTAGATGTTTTCAACTTTTGGAGTCGACTGGAAGTGGCCTATTTAAGCCTGGAGTCCGTTTTTCAAATACGGATTGGCATATATTAAAAAAAAAGAAAAAAATATTTGAAATAAAAGGTACGTATTTTGTTGCGTAGAATCTGAATCCGTTGCAAAATTATGTCAATGCAATTTAATCGAAATGCAAGCAGCCATAATATTTACGATTCCAAACTCTGTTAACTTTCCGGAATTTTGTGTTTTTTAAATATTGTTTTTATTTTAATTAAACAAATAATAATAAGAAATACACTTTAGTTACGTTTCCTTATTATTTGTAATTATTTATTAATTGTAATTATTTATTTTATTTTTAAACCTAAATAGCATTTTCGAATTACCAAAATTAGTACATAAATAAAGCTCATTATAAATCTTGTTGTAAGGCCCGCCCGATAATAAGGCAGGGGGATGTCAAAAACTAAAAAGACTAAATATCAACTGAAATGTATCTAACTACCTACTATAATATAATGCCTTAGTTTTTAGAAAATATTTTCTAATGCTGGTTAATGGGATTTATTTTTGGGCCTTATTTAAAGTATTGTTGGCACATGTTTATCTTGGAGGGTCTTATTACCGACATGTATCAGATATTAAAGCTCAATGCCATTTATATGTTCTATGTCAATGTACAATATTATATTTTTTTAAATATTTCTATATGTGTTTTTTTTTCATGGGGTTAGTTGGATAACTCTATAAAGCATTGGAAAACTCTATAAAGCATTGGAAATTGTCACAGAAATATTAGCTTCTACTTTTGTCTTAAGATAATTCAGTCGTAAAAAAAGGTGAGCCTTATACTCCTCATCTACTTTACATCACTGTAATATTCTATTAATTTTTTAAGATTTAAATCAAAAAACTATCAAAGTTAACAAAGTACATAACTTAAAATGTATACCTAGCTTATTTGAATAAAAGTTAAATATTACTTACTTATTTTCATAAACCCTGTTTTCCTATTTATTAGTTAAAAAAAATAACGTTTTTAATTTGAAAAAAGGCGTAAACGCCAAATTCTAAGATACCTTCGAATAAAAAAAACCTTTAAAAATTTTTATATACCGGGTGGGCCAAACTGCCCTTCGCAGAGAATTAATCAGACTTGATTAAATATATTTTTTTGCCGCCATCTCAAAATCCAAGATGGCAGACCAAATTAAAATGTACCCTTCAAAGATGCTCGTTTATTCTTTTGTTGCAAACATATTTTAATTATTTTTTTAAATTAGTATGAAAACTACATTTTTGCCACGCACAACAAGGTACGAATCAGCAAAATCAGTTCACTGGTTTAAAAAAAATATATATTTTTGTTTCAACCATTGTTTTGCATATTACCTTAAATTGCCAATCAAGTCTGTATTTATTTCCTTATAAAAACCGATTTTAATTAAATTAAAAACATCCTAATGATTTTTTTATTTCACTAAGATCGGTTCAGTAATAATGAGTTTATAAGGAAATGAATGCAGGCAGGATTAGCAATGCAATCGTATAATCTGTTAAACAATGGCTGAAATAAAAATAGATTTTTTGAAAACCATCATACCGATTTTACCAGTTTGTACTACTTTGTGCGGGCCAAAAGTAGTGCTTTTCCATAGATTTAAAAAAAAACTAAAACATTGTCAGAAAACAAGAATAAACACGCCATCTTAAAGAATCAAGTATGATTCTGTCCGCCATCTTAAATTTTAGAATGGCTGTAAATTTTGATCATATAGTCTTTAAAAGGCAATCAATTTTGACCAGGATGTTATTTATTTCATTAAAATCGGTTCAGTATTAATGAATTTATAAGGAAATAAATGCAGACATAATTGGCAATCGTATAATATTCAAAACAATGGTTGAAACAAAAATATATTTTTTTAGAACCACCGAACCGATTTTGTTAACTCGTACCTTGTTGTGCGTGGTAAGAATGCAGTTTTTTTATAGATTTAAAAAAATAATAAAAACATCTTCGCAACACAAGAATAAACGAGAATCTTTGAAGGGTACAATTTAATTTCATCCGCCATCTTGCATTTTGAGATGGCGGACACAAAAAATATATTTATTTAAATCTCTGATTAATTCTCTGGCAAGTGCAGTTTGTCCCATTAAAATCGATGGTATAATTCAAATGTTATAATGAAAAAAAAAATCGGTTTTTTTTGACCCACCCAGTTGTTTAAAAAAACAAGTTCTAAACCTAGAATGTTTGTTGCAAATATCGCTCCTACCGTCTGTTTCATAAGGGCGTAAAACGTTTTTAGCTCCTTTCAAATTTAGGTAATAGCCTTAACGCCTTTCTGTCTTAAAACCGTGGATATAATTTTTTTTGTAAATTTAGTAAATTTTTGTCTCCCAGCAAATATTAACATAACCATATAAAATATGCGACATTTCTCAAATTTTCATAAAAATCCAAAAAATGGTTATAAAACTAATGACCTTTTAAAAATTTTACTTTTTCTGTTAATTTGCAATTGCCTCCGCTTTGGGTTTATTTTCACGGATCACCCAAATATTATAAAACAGAAAATTAAATCGTATTGGCTAGGTAGGTATTTATTAATCAGTCTACCTACTCAAAAATTACGCGTTTCGCTTGACCTTCGACCGGCCGCATTCGCGTTGACGACAGCCGACGTTAACACCCGATGACACCCGATTCAATTTTTGTTTTGCACGCGCGCCTATGGTCTTTCGTTAAAGACTCGATCGCGCGGCTTACCTACTTCTTTATAAATTAAATTTGAATAAGATATGTATACGATATTCACGCTATAACAAGGGCTCGAGATTTTCTACATGCGTTGTCCATCTTGTCCAGTTATTTCTTCGATGGTTTTGTCAATTAACTTTGTTCACAGGCGAAAGCCTTCTGATGCAAATAATTTTTGGTAGAACCCCCGGAAAGGGTTGAGTGGACCCCTTGTCGTCCCCACGTTTCCACATTCGACATTTCCTATATTCCATCATTTAAATAAGTTTAACTCGAAAACAAAACCGACCACTACCCACTTTTTCTTAAAACAAGTATTAGGACGGTTTAGGCTCTAACATATCTCAAATTCACCGCATCTGTCGCATCCCAGTAAACACACTATTCCATAGGCAATTAGTATACATGTCATCCGAATTCAGAAAATGTTTGGAATACCCTTTAAGCTTATTAATATTCCTGTATTTCTATTATTCATAAGTTGAGCCACTCTGTAGATATGTGATGAAAACTATATGTCAAAAAGTGAGAACATACTTAAAAAGACTCTTATTTTTCAACAACATAAAATTAATATTGGTTTTTTATTTCTCTTTGACGAGAAGTTATAGCAAAAAAACTACAAAAACTCACATTTTTCCATATTCCAGTGGCGCGCATTTAAATAATTATAGCTCGAAAACGAAAACGATGACCCCCCAATTTTTTTGAGACAAGTTTGAGGACGGCTTGGGCTAACATATGTTAAATTCACCTCATGTGACGCATCCCGGTTAACATACCTTTCCGTAGAGAATTAGTAAACATGTCATGCGTTGAATTAAAATTTGTTTTGAAATACCCTCTAAGCTTATCACACATGATCTATTATGCAAACATCACTCTAGAATAGTTAAAACGACTCACATAAAAGTAAGTTAATTTTGACTATGAATTCTTAATTTCCTTTCTTTATATTTAATAAATCTCAGGTATTTAAAATAAGATTTTTGCAGCTGTCGTGGGATTTTCCAGGTTTGAAAGAGCCAAACGCCCACTTTTTTGTATTTTTTTTGGTTGGAAATCAACGTTTTCTATAGTTTTCCCGGCGATTTGTGATTTGTTTTCAGACTTTTCTTTTGTTCCTTCTTAAAGGTCTTCTTCTTTTGTTGAACTTTCTGAAAAGTCCTAAAGTTGTTTTGTTGATTGTTTAGCTTTGTTGATTTTTTTGCTTACCCTTGCCTCTGTGATAATTTTTATAGGCTTTTGATTTTTTACCAAAATTTAAAAATATGGTATAATACGAAACGCCTTCTGTTCTTAAACAAACAAAATTAAACAAAATTTCATTACTGAGGTTACTGAAATAACCAAAAAGAATAACCCAAACCCATTACTCTTGGTTAAGTGCATCTCAGGTGAGGTAAAAGAAAGGCTTATAGCCAAAAATTTTACGTAAGTAAAGCTGGGGGACCAGTATAAGGGGCCACCAAATTTCATATGCCAGGATTTGTTGCTAATTTGTTACTAATTTGTTACCGAAGAATTAAATTTGTTGCTGCAGCCGTTAACGAGAAATCGCGACCCCTGTGACTTTACGGTAAAGTTGAGGGGCCACCTCATAACTCTGGACTGAAAGGCGATACGAGGATGATTTAAACGCCATAATTTGTTGCTCGGGATGGGGATGTGCAACCAATATTAAAGAATCCCAAAAGGCTTATAATTTTCTTTTTTTTTGAAAAAAACTGTTTTGTGTTAATATTTTTGTTATTCTTGATAATATTAAGGTAGAAACACTTGTAGTACCCTTATAAAAGGCCGTTCGAATTTTTTACCGCTATTTAAAGCGCCTGAGAGCGTTATTAAGCAAAAATAAAAATATATTAAAAAATTGAGTCAAAGACCACTGTGCGCCGAGTAAAGTTGAGGGGCCACCTTGTATCTCGGTAGTCTTTAAAGATATTAATTTCAAACAAAAAGCATAATTTGTTGCTAAGAGTCTTTCATTGCATCGTGTAAAACAAATTATTTATATCCAATCGTACGATTAAAAAAAAATAAAAATACAAAATATGCTAATTTTGTACTGTATTTCTAAACCCAACTGGAGGACCACAGAGTTATTTATACACTTCCTAGCGCTCATATAGCACTAAATGTGTATGTAAATGGAAAATTTGTCGCTGCTTCCGTTTTCGAGAAATTGAATTTTTATTGGCTATAAAGTTCAACGTGTTTCATATAGTTTCCACCCTGGAACTCAAAAACTACCTAGAGGGCCACAGATTTTTTTTTGTGATTTATAGTACCTAAAGAGTACTATCAATATATGTTAACAAATAATTTGTTGCTGCTTCCGTTTTAGAGAAATTGAATTTTTATTTGCAATAAAGTTAAACGTGTTTCATATAGTTTTCACCCTGTATCTCAAAAACTACCAGGAGGGCCACAGATTTTTTTCAGTTACTTATAGTACCTAAAGAGTACTACCAATATGTGCTAACAAATAATTTGTTACTGCTTCCGTTTTCGAGAAATTGAATTTTAATTTGCTATAAAGTTCAACGTGTTTCATATAGTTTTCACCCTGTATCTCAAAAACTAACAAGAGGGCCACAGATTTTTTTCAGTTCTTGTAGTACCTAAAGAGTACTACCAATTCGTTAACAAATAATTTGTTGCTGCTTCTGTTTTCGAGAAATTGAATTTTTATTTGCAATAAAGTTAAACGTGTTTCATAGAGTTTTCACCCTGTATCTCAAAAACTAACAAGAGGGCCACAGATTTTTTTCAGTTACTTGTAGTACCTAAAGAGTACTACCAATACGTGGTAACAAATAATTTGTTGCTGCTTCCGTTTTCGAGAAATTGTATTTTTATTTGCAATAAAGTTAAACGTGTTTCATATAGGTTTCACCCTGTATCTCAAAAACTAACAAGAGGGCCACAGATTTTTTGAGTTACTTGTAGTACCTAAAGAGTACTACCAATACGTGTTAACAAATAATTTGTTGCTGCTTCCGTTTTCGAGAAATTGAATTTTTATTTGCTATAAAGTTCAACGTGTTTCATATAGTTTTCACCCTGGAACTCAAAAACTAACAAGAGGGCCACAGATATTTTTTAGTGACTTATAGTACCTAAAGAGTATTACCAATATGTGTTAACAAATAATTTGTTGCTACTTCCGTTTTCGAGAAATTGAATTTTTATTTGCTATAAAGTTCAACTTGTTTCATATAGTTTTCACTCTGTAACTCAAAAACAAACAAAAGGGCCACAGATTTTTTTCAGTTACTTATAGTACCTAAAGAGTACTATCAACATATGTTAACAAATAATTTGTTGCTGCTTCCGTTTTCGAGAAATTGAATTTTTATTTGCTATAAAGTTCAACGTGTTTCATATAGTTTTCACCCTGTATCTTAAAATCTAACAAGAGGGCCACAGATTTTTTTCAGGTGCTTATAGTACCTAAAGAGTACTACATATGCGTGTTAACACATAATTTGTTGCTGCTTCCATTTTCGAGAAATTGAATTTTTATTTGCAATAAAGTTAAACGTGTTTCATATAGTTTTCACCCTGTGTCTCAAAAACTAACAAGAGGGCCACAGATTTTTTTTCAGTTACTTGTAGTACCTAAAGAGTACTACCGATACGTGTTAACAAATAATTTGTTGCTGCTTCCGTTTTCGAGAAATTGAATTTTTATTTGCTATAAAGTTCAACGTGTTTCATATAGCTTTCACCCTGGAACTCGAAAACTAACAAGAGGGCCACACATATTTTTTAGTGACTTATAGTACCTAAAGAGTACTATCAATATATGTTAACAAATAATTTGTTGCTGCTTCCGTTTTCGAGAAATTGAATTTTTATTTGCCATAAAGTTCAACGTGTTTCATATAGTTTTCACCCTGTATCTCAAAATCTAACAAGAGGGTCAAAGATTTTTTTCAGTTGCTTGTAGTACCTAAAGAGTACTATCAATGCGTGTTAACAAATAATTTGTTGCTGCTTCCTTTTTCGAGAAATTGAATTTTTATTTGCCATAAAGTTCAACGTGTTTCATATAGTTTTCACCCTGTATCTCAAAATCTAACAAGAGGGTCAAAGATTTTTTTCAGTTGCTTGTAGTACCTAAAGAGTACTATCAATGCGTGTTAACAAATAATTTGTTGCTGCTTCCTTTTTCGAGAAATTGAATTTTTATTTGCTATAAAGTTCAACTTGTTTCATATAGTTTTCACTCTGTAACTCAAAAACAAACAAAAGGGCCACAGATTTTTTTCAGTTACTTATAGTACCTAAAGAGTACTATCAACATATGTTAACAAATAATTTGTTGCTGCTTCCTTTTTCGAGAAATTGAATTTTTATTTGCAATAAAGTTAAACGTGTTTCATATAGTTTTCACCCTGTATCTCAAAAACTAACAGGAGGGCCACAGATTTTTTTCAGTTATTTGTAGTACCTAAAGAGTACTACCAATACGTCTTAACAAATAATTTGTTGCTGCTTCCGTTTTCGAGAAATTGAATTTTTATTTGCTATAAAGTTCAACGTGTTTCATATAGTTTTCACCCTGTATCTCAAAAACTAACAAGAGGGCCACAGATTTTTTTTTACTTCCTTGTAGTACCTAAAGAGTGCTACCAATACGTCTTAACAAATAATTTGTTGCTGCTTCCGTTTTCGAGAAATTGAATTTTTATTTGCTATAAAGTTCAAAGTGTTTCACACAGTTTTCAGCCTGTATCTCAAAAAGTAACTAGAGGGCCACAGATTTTTTTAAGTGACTTGTAGTACCTAAAGAGTACTACCAACATGTCTTAACAGATACTTTGTTGCTGTTTCCGTTTTCAAGAAATTGAATTTTTATTTTAGATTTTGACCCTTTGTATCGTTCTTTTATTGCTTTTATGCATGTATGATTGATATAGACAGTGGCCAATCCTTCCAACAGCAGAAACCAATGCAAAACGATCTGAACAATAGGCTCTTGTCAGAGCCAACCCTGACAATTGTTAGCCTGAACATCGAGGGTATCACGAAAGATAAACAAGACCTTATCTCTCAACTATGCCAAACACATAAATGGGACGTACTATGCCTTCAGGAAATGCACAGAGATGAAAACGCAAATAGGTCCAACATTCATGGTATGCGTCTTGCCCTCGAATCCCCCCATAACAAGTATGGTAGCACCATTTTTGTAAGTACTAACATGTCGCTGACATCTACCGGCAAAAAAGTAACCGACGATACTGAAATACTCACTATCGAAAACGGAGCTTTTACCATATCATCCGTTTACAAACCCCCTGGCAAATCACTGAAACTAGAAATGCCGGAGAACTATGGGAATTTTGAAGTATGACACGGAAAGACTCAACACAGACCTATTGGAGTTTAAGTCTATTCAGTCATCAAAAAAGCTGAGATAACTTTTCGAAGACGTTTTAATTTTAAAAATGCAAATTGGCCCGGATACTCAGCTAATCTAGATGCCGAACTCGAAAATCTAGACCCATCACCACAAAACTACCAAACCTTTTTGCAAATCTTACAAGAGTATCAAAGCTATACATACCAAGAGGCTGCAGGCAACATTTCATACCGGGGCTGTCAGAAGCCTCTAAAGGGTTCTTAAACAAGTACGAAGAACTTTTTAACAAGGACCCGTTTAGCGAAGAAACTATAGCCTGCGGTAATGCGTTGCGTTGCGTAGATAACAACAACCTAGAGTACTCATGATAGCACTAAGCGAGACTCGAGAAAAAAAGTGGATAGACACCCTTAAATGAATGGATATGTCGCACAGCAGCAAGATGGCTTGAAACTTAATCAAAAAGCTAAATGGAGATTCAAAGCAAAACAAGGCGCCGTCAAATGTTACTGCTAACCAAGTAGCTCACCAACTGCTCCTCAACGGTAAATCGGACAAAAAATGCCAAAAAAAATGCATCAATCGGTCTCCAACAACCGAGAAAACCACTTTAACACGCCCTTTACCATAAAAGAGCTAGATAAAGGGATAAACTCACTGAAAAATGGCAAAGCAGCAGGAGAAGACGACATCTGTGTAGACAAATCAAAAACTTCAGAACAATAGCAAAAAACTGGATTCTAAAACTTTTTAACTCCTGTCGAGTTACATTCCAGATACCAAAAGTATGGAGGAAGTCGAAAGTCGTAGCATTGCTAAAACCTTGGAAAGACCCTGAGTCACCAAATAGCTACCGCCCCATATCGCTTCTTTGACACCTATACAAGCTATATGAAAGGCTAATCCTCCAACGACTAGAGGACTGTCGACTCAAAAATCATTCCACAGCAAGCCGGCTTTAGACCTGGGAAGTCTTGCACCAGCCAAATACTAGCACTGACGGAACTCATCGAAGATGGGTTCGAGAAAAACCAAATAACAGGTTTGGTTCGGTTCGGTAATATGAACCGTCATCACAGAAACTTGCCGTATAAAGTCTCGTATATGATACACCGAAAGACTACCAACTTGTTCAAATGGTAGAATCCTTACTACAAAACAGATAATTCTACGTGAGTCTTGAAGGGAAAAAATGTCGATGGCGAATCCAGATAAACGGCTTGGCTCAGGGCAGCGTACTGGCACCAATCCTCTTCAATCTCTACACCAACGACCAACCAACACCAGCTTTTACCAGAAACTTTGTATATGCCGATGACCTGGGCATTACAGCGCAAGGTTTAAATTTTGAGGAGGTGGAGCAAAAACTGGAAGCAGCCTTAAGTATGATGTCCACTTACTATTAGGATAACTCTCTAAAACCGAATCCCTCCAAGACCCAAGTCAGCGCCTTCCACCTCCACTCTCGACAGGCAAATAGAAAGCTAAACGTTACCTGGGATAACAACAACCTAGAGTACACAGATAAACCTACCTATCTTGGAGTCATATTGGACCGCTCCCTAACATACAGGTTCCATTGTGAAAAAACGCGGAAGAAGGTGGAGGCGCGGAATGGCCTTTTGAGGAAGCTCGGAAACAGAAAACAAGTGGGGCGCAAAACTAACAGTACTAAGGACATCAGCGCAGGCGTTATGCTTTTTGACAGCGGAATATGCCTGTCCAGTGTGGAGTAGATCCAGTCACGCCAAAAAAGTAAATGTCAGCCTGAACGAAACCCACGCCACTGGATAAACTGTACAAAGCCTCGGGCCTTGTACAGTAGTTGTTTCATAAACCACTTTTATTTATGATTCTAAGATTGTTGCCAAATGATCAGCTGTTCTGTTTAGGAAAGGATTGTTCTTTGGGTCTTATAAAATACACATTTAATTTAAAACGCTCTTGAATTTTTATTAAATTAAAGTTACTTAAAACTACAATAATATAAAAGGCTTAATATAGACAATCGTACAGGCCTCTCAGACCCTGACTCACGTAGAACACCTACGAATATACCGAGAGAATTAAACAGACCTTCGATGAGCGTCACTCACTCACTGGACACGAGGCGCAACTTGGCCGACTAAAGTCAAGAAGGCGCTTCCTGGGCGCGCCACTGAATGAACCACCCGCCTGCTATCGAATAACAGAACTCCCTCCGAGCGGAACATCAAGCGACTGGAGAACCTGGCGAATGTTGAACCGCATCAGAACTGGTGTAGCCCTGTTAAGACCAATCTCATCAGATGGGGCCTGTTGGATGGAAATGACCACAAGTGCGACTGCGGAGCTATACAGGATATGGAACACCTACTTATCTGCCCTAACTGTCCACATAGATGTACCCTCGACGCTTTATGGACAAACAATCTACTGGGCTCAGAAACTGTAGTTTTCCGGACTGGAATAAGTAAGTAAAAAAAAAGATATTAGTTTGCTCTAACACTGTCCATAATTTTTCTACTGGAACGGTATCATACGCTTTTTGTAGGTCCACAAAGGTAACATGAGTCTCTATATTTCTGGCGCTCCTCTTCTCAATTACTTGTTTGAGACAAAAAACATTATCACTACAAGATTTGCCTGCACGAAACCCACTTTGCTCTTCTTCTTCTTGTTTATGAAAATCATTCTCTATTAGATCTCTACGAATCCTACCGTACAATCTACTTAGAGTACTGGTTACAGAAATTCCTCTGTAATTGTTGCAATCCTGCTTGTTTCATTTTTTATGTATTGAGGATATGAATGCAATTTTCCGATCATTAGGTACTGGATGTCCGTTTATGCATTGACTGATAATATATGTGAGATTTTCGAGTAGTTTCTTTGATCTACATTTGAGCATTTCAGCATATATTCCCCCAGGTCAGCTAGCTTTTCCGGATTTAAGCTTTTTAATATTATTCTTTATCATTTTCTTTTGATGATTACTTCCTCTCCTTCTATGTCTCTCCTCGGAGAAGCTGCCAGATATTCGGGTCTTGTCTCCCGCAGCAGTCCCTTGTAGTGTTCTGTCCATTGTTCTGGTTTGATTATCTGGATGTTCACTTTTTCTTTTGTTGGGTTTTTTACTGTAGAAATGATTTTCCATATTTCAGAACTCTGCCTACCTCCTACGTGTGTATTTATGTCGTGGCACTTGCTCTCGAACATTTCATTTTTTTCTGTGCGTATCAAATTTCTTAGCTGTCTTCTGGTTTCCCTGTAGATTTCTAGGTCTCTTTGCTCCTTAGTACTGAGTCATTTCAAGTGTGTGCGTTTTTTCTCTTTCACCATTTCCTGTATTTTGTCCGTCCACCACATCTTCCTGTTTCTGTTTTCTATTATCTTGGTATCCAACAGCTTCGTTGCTTGCTTCCTTCGAGCTTTTTATTATGTTTGTATATATATCTCTTCAAATGGGTGATTTGTGTTTATTAATTTAATCGGTTCTGATACAATCTTTGAGTACTTTCGATTTCTAGACTTCTAAAGACAGACATTTTTGATTGTCGTCGATGCATTCTAGGTTTTCATTTTCTGTAATACTTTCGTCCTTATTTATTTTACTTAAAGGGAATAATATTTTCGCTTTTACCAGATGGTGGTCAGATCCACAGGTAACCACGAAGTGCTTGCACATCATATCACTTTAATTGCGAGTGTTGTCCGCCTATAGCATAATCAATGATTGATTTAAGATTTCTTGTTGGCTGAATCCAGGTATATCGATGAATATCCTTATGTTTAAAAAAACCATTATTTATTTTTAGGTTGTGGGTTTCACACACTTGCATCAGTCATAAGCCATTATCATTTGTTACTTCCTCTCCAAATAGTCCTATCACTTTGCTCTGGGTTTGCCTACCAGTTTGGCTATTAAAATCGCCAAGCTTAATTATTTCTCTGGTATTACCGATTTGAGAAAGTTGTTCTAAGTTTTGTAGCTACTCTTTTGTCATCTAATGGTGCGTAGACTGCTATTATGCTTATATTATGTCCAAGCATCTTCATGTTCACTCGAAGTATATTTTCACTAATGCAATCGTAGTCTGTAATTTTATTCTTTAGATTTTTCTTTATTAACAAGGATACCCCTCTGGCTGCTCTTCTTTCTTTTGGGACTCCTTTGAATATATGGACAAAATTACCGACACTATTCGTAACTGTTCCTTTCTTTTTTGTCTCTGTGAGTGCAATAATATCGATCTTACAATTCTGCACTTCGGTTGCAATAATGTACAACTTTTGATTCACTCCCTGTACGTTCCATGTAGCTATATTCATAGTCCTTTGTCTTTGCTTTTTTCGTCTTCGAGAGTTTCCATCCATTGCTCCGAGGCTTTGTTTAGGCTTTTTGGTAATTGCTTTGTTTTACAAGTATTAGAGAACCAGTCTAATGCCTCAACCCCCTACTTGGAGGGCCAGGATTTTTAATCAAGATTTTTCTCCTCTAGCCTTTGACGAACCAACGCCATACTGTAAGGCAACAGTTGTAGTCTTTTATACTATCTCTAAAAGAAAGGGTTGCAACGTACGCTATGATCACCGTACCGAGGTCCATTCTCTCCGCCTTTCATATCGATGGGGTCTTCTCCCGTAACCCTGGGAAATGGACCCTAAACAGGTGCTAACGCTCCGGGTCGGAGAGTACCTGGAATTTACGGAGGGCAGGGGTCGATTCATTTCCCCTGATAGACATCTGACGAGGTCTACCCATACCCTTAGTTTATGAGATACAGGGTGAAAACTATATGAAACACGTTTAACTTTATTGCAAATAGAATTTCAATTTCTCGAAAACGGAAGCAGCAACAAATTATTTGTTAACACATGTTGGTAGTACTCTTTAGGTACTACAAGTAACTGAAAAAAATCTGTGGCCCTCTTGTTAGTTTTTGAGTTCCAGGGTGAAAACTATATGAAACACGTTGAACTTTATAGTGAATTAAAATTCAATTTCTCGAAAAAGGAAGCAGCAACAAATTATTTGTTAACACGTATTGGTAGTACTCTTTAGGTACTACAAGTAACTGAAAAAAATCTGTGGCCCTCTTGTTAGTTTTTGAGATACAGGGTGAAAACTATATGAAACATGTTTAACTTTATTGCAAATAAAAATTCAATTTCTCGAAAACGGAAGCAGCAACAAATTATTTGTTAACACATATTGGTAGTACTCTTTAGGTACCATAAGTAACTGAAAAAAATCTGTGGCCCTCTTGTTAGTTTTTGAAATACAGGGTGAAAACTATATGAAACATGTTTAACTTTATTGCAAATAAAAATTCAATTTCTCGAAAACGGAAGCAGCAACAAATTATTTGTTAACATATGTTGATAGTACTCTTTAGATACTATAACTAACTGAAAAAAATCTGTGGCCCTCTTGTTTGTTTTTGAGTTACAGAGTGAAAACTATATGAAACACGTTGAACTTTATAGCGAATAAAAATTCAATTTCTCAAAAACGGAAGCAGCAACAAATTATTTGTTAACACGTGTTGGTAGTACTCTTTAGGTACTACAAGTAACTGAAAAAAATCTGTGACCCTCTTGTTTGTTTTTGAGTTACAGAGTGAAAACTATATGAAACACGTTGAACTTTATAGCAAATTAAAATTCAATTTCTTGAAAACGGAAGCAGCAACAAATTATTTGTTAACACATATTGGTAGTACTCTTTAGGTACTATAAGTCACTAAAAAATATCTGTGGCCTTCTTGTTAGTTTTTGAGATACAGGGTGAAAACTATATGAAACACGTTGAACTTTATAGCAAATAAAAATTCAATTTCTCGAAAACGGAAGCAGCAACAAATTATTTGTTAACACATATTGGTAGCACTCTTTAGGTACTATAAGTAACTGAAAAAAATATGTGGCCCTCTAGTTAGTTTTTAAGTTCCATGGTGGAAACTATATGAAACACGTTGAACTTTATAGCAAATAAAAATTCAATTTCTCGAAAACGAAAGCAGCGACAAGTTTTCCATTTACATATACATTTAGTGCTATTTGAGCGAGTTATATTCACATAATATTATTTTTATTATATTAGATAAGCATTTTTATAACCACACGTGTTTGCTAACTTTGCACTTTTTTACTATTATATGAATTGTTAGGAGAAAATTAAACCATTCCCAGCAAAGCTTCTGTAGACTTAAGATCATACTATTGTTACTTTAAAGTTATTACGCAAAATAAAATTTTTTCAAAACAATTAACTCTAAAGTTAATACTTAACTGGCGCAGTCGTGCGGATGCGTTTAGTATCGGTTAAAAAACAAAAACTTTAATCGGTTCGTGAGTTTCAACTCTTTAAAACGCAAAAAGAACTTTAACAGTGACAAGTTGCAGTCCTGTGTTGGTGAATCGGGGAAGGATTAATTTGGGCCACAGCGATAAAGCAACCACGACGCAAGAAGACCACAAAAATCGTAAGTGCCAAATTTTCCTTTTCGCCTCTTCCTAGATCGTGTAAGATTTCGGTAGAGATAATTTTAGGGCGTGATTAATTGCAATCAATTAATTTTAGGCAAGATCAATTGGGATCATTAGTTTAGGCAAGATCAATTGGGATCACTAATTTTAGGCAAGATCAATTGGGATCATTAGTTTAGGCAAGATCAATTGGGATCAATAGATTTAGGGCAAGATCAATTGCGATCAACTAGGTTAATAATAGAATAGGAAAAACAAAAATAAATAAAATTCAACAAAAATCGAAAACTGAATTTTAGAATTTTGAAAAAAGAAATTAGTATTAAAAAACATTTAAAAATTTATTTTTTTTTTGTAATTTTTATGAGCTCAGACAGTGATTCTGATTCGGATTCTTTAAGTAGTTTATTTTCGAATCAGTTTAAATCAAAAACAGAGAAAAAACAACCGAAACATTTTGAATATCGGTTTCAAAATTTTGCAAACGTTATAAGACCGTCAAAAATGGCAAATCAAGAAGGTAATGTTATGCCACCACCTCAACCACCACGTATAGAATGGGATTTATTAAGGGCAAGATTAAATACTTTAAGGCCTTATGATGGTAGTTATGAAACTCTTAATATTTTCTTAAACAAATGCGATAGGTTAGTACAAGACTATTCAGTTGCACGAAATGAGACACTTAATGCATTAATTTTTGATCACATCCAAAGTAAATTGACAGGTAATGCCGAAAAATTGCTAGGCAATAGAAGTGATGAAATTATTTCGAATTAAAGGAAGCTTTAAAACAATGTTTTTCTGATCGAAGAGATAAAGAATGCTTAATTCAAGATTTAGCTCGCACAAAACCTTTTAAAAACGAAGATCTTTTTTCTTTTGGTACACGGCTTAAGCAATCAATCAAATGGTTCGACAAGAAAATCTACCCCTCGAAACATTTGCTATTTTGAAAAATGAATATGAAAAAACTGCATTAAATACTTTTATCGCAAATTGCACAGGTAAAATCCGTGACAATATGTTTTTCAATAAACCCGATTCGTTAGAAGAAGCCATGACTAAAGTCAACGAATTCGAAAATTTCGAAAAATTATACGGTTCTCAAAATAATCACAATTTCCCTTCAAGTTCAAAACAAGTACCTAATAGAAACATTTTTAGCTCACCAAATCAACCGTTTAATAATTTTCAAGACCCAGGTATTTTTCAACAAAGACAACCGTTTAATAATTTCCAAAGACAACCTCAAAATTATTTTGGTCAAAACTCAAACTTCTTTCAGCAGCGACCTCAAAATCAAAATTTCTCTAATCAAAATTTTGCTAACCAAAATAGGTTTCCTACTGGTCCAATAAATATTCAACCACGACCAATGCCACCAAAAAAGTTTTTCACAGGTGAACAAGTTTTCGGTCCCAAACCAGACGTATTTAAACCAAAAAATACACCACAAGATCAATTACCAAAACCTACCCCAATGTCCGTGACATCTAATAATACATTTAGACGCGTACATAGCCAACAAAGTCAACTACCACAACACTGGCAACGTTATCCTAAACCACCTCAATTTCATTTCGAAGAATTACACATGAATGATGTATCTTCTCAAAATAATTATAGCCATGATTATAACCAATACAATGACTATGATTATACCCAATACGATGACCATGATTACAACCAATATAATAGCTATGATTATAATCAGTACGATAGCCATGATTATAACCAGTACCATAGCGATGATTATAACCCATACACCGATCAGTCATATGAAACTAATGTTTATTACCAAAACCAAGGAAATGAAATGCAAAATCCCGGAACTTCAACTCAAAATTTAAATATCTCGGAAACTAAAAATAAAACCGAAAATTTTCAAGAGGTCAGCTCCAAACAAAATCAAACTTAGTAGAAATAAATAGCTGTGGCAACAGCGCACTTCCTTATATCGAAATTAAACATCCAAAATGTAAATTATTAATCGATACAGGAAGTTGTCGTTCGGTTCTTCGACCATCAATCGCTGAAGAATTTTTGCCAAATTGTATTTTTAGAAAACAAAATAAAATTAAAACAGCAACAGGTTGCAACGAAACGCAGTTTGAAGCAGAAATCCCTGCGTTCGCAGAATTTAATTGTAACACATATATTAAGTTCGTTTTATTCGACTTCCACGATTTTTTCGACGATGTAATAGGTATAAACGACCTTAGACAACTTGAAATCAACCTGGACATCATTAACCAACAATTGATTGGATCGAATGTAAAAATACCATTCATATATCGACAAAGTTTTGATACAAGCTCAACAGTAGCATTAGGACCCAAGGAAAAGGCTTTAAAATTAATACCCGTTTCTATAGACGAGGGCGAAATATTAACGAATGGAAATAAAATTGGTAATTTTTTAATACCGCCAATAATAACAAATGCCAAAGATGGATGGGCATGCGTAGAGATTCAAAACCCCACTGATCGAAATTTATCCCTTACTTTCGAACAACCCCTAAGAGTTCAACCCTTCGAAGAAAATTATTTTGAAATCTTTACATTTGAATCGGTCATTAAAAATTATAGTCAATCAGATCAATCAATGCCAATATCAAACCAATCAATAAAAAAGGAAATAGATCACTTGATTAGAACAGATCACATGAATATAGAAGAAAAAAGAGAAATTACCAAATTATGTCGAGAATTTTCGGACATCTTTTATAAAGAAGGAGAAAAACTATCTTTCACCTCCGCTGTAAAACATGAAATAAAAACCAACGATGAAATACCGGTACATACAAAGTCATATCGCTACCCATACATACACAAAGAAGAGGTCAGACGACAAATTCAAGAAATGCTTGACAAAAATATTATTAGACCATCATGCAGTCCTTGGTCATCTCCAATATGGATTGTTCCAAAGAAAATGGACGCCTCTGAAAGACAAAAATGGAGAATTGTAGTAGACTACCGCAAAATCAATGAGAAAACAATTACAGATCGATATCCAATTCCCAATATATCAGATATACTCGATAAATTAGGTACAGCTCAATATTTCACCACTTTAGACCTCGCTAGTGGTTTTCATCAAATAGACATGCAATCAAACTCTATTCAGAAGACAGCCTTTAACGTAGAAAATGGCCATTACGAGTATTTGAGAATGCCTTTCGGACTTAAAAATGCACCCTCTACTTTCCAACGAGCCATGGATGAAGTCCTCAAAGACTTCCAGAACAAAATTTGCATGATTTACATGGATGACTGTATTTGCTTCAGTACAAGCCTCACCGAACATATAAATAACCTAAAATTATTTTTTCAAAAATTCCGAGACGCAAACTTAAAAATTCAGTTGGATAAATCAGAATTTTTACAGAAAGAATGCGAATTTTTAGGTCACGTTGTAACAACAGAAGGAATTAAACCAAATAAAAAGAAACTAGAGGCAATAGCAAAATTTCCAATACCAAAAACCCAAAAACAAATCAAATCATTCCTAGGTTTATTAGGCTATTATCGAAAATTTATTAAAAATTTCGCGAAAATCACAAAACCAATGACTAATTGCTTAAAGAAAAATAATAAAGTGGAACACACAAAAGAATTTGTAGACTGCTTTAATATTTGCAAAACCATTTTATGTTCAGAACCAGTACTTGCATATCCCGATTTTACTAAACCGTTTGAAATGACGACAGATGCATCGAATTATGCGATTTCGGCCATTTTGTCACAAAATGGACACCCAATTTGTTATGCATCAAGAACATTAAACCCTGCAGAGATTAATTTTGCAACGATCGAAAAAGAATGTTTAGCAATAGTATGGGGATGTAAATATTTTCGACCATACTTATTTGGTAGAGAATTCACCGTGTATACCGACCATCAACCACTTACTTGGCTTATGAACTTAAAAGAACCAAATTCGAGACTCGTACGCTGGAGATTAAAATTAGACGAATATACCTTCTCAATAAAATATATAAAAGGTAAATCCAATAACGCAGCCGACGCATTGTCTAGAAACCCAGTAGACCTCAATGCCTTGGAAACGGCTTCAGTACAAAATAATGCGGGAGATTCCGATGATGTCATACAAGAATTTTTAGACAGACCAGAAAGCTTTGTAACACCGCTAGAACCTGAAAAACAAACAGAAGAATCACCCAATACCAATAATAATGACAATAATCAATCAATATCAAATCGATCAAAGAGAATATCAAAAAATCAATCAAATCAATCCCAGGATGAAAATTCAGATGGAGAAACTGTTCACTCATCAGCTGAAGAACCAATATTGGCAATACCAATATCGGAAAGACCTCAATCAATATAAAAATCAAATAATAATGACTATTAGCGATACAGATAAGATGCAATGTAAATTTGACAAAGTCTTTGAAAATATGAGATATTACGTCACACTAACTGCCAATGATGCACAGCAAGACATAATTAAATTAATAAAAGAATTTTTAGAACCAAAACAACGATACGGTATTTTCTTTAGAACCTCAATTTTGGCCCCATTATTTACAACAACTGTCCAAAATATCTTTAAAAATGCATCTTACAAAATAATACATTGCCCAAAATTATTAGTAGACGTAGAGATAAGAGAAGAGCAAAAAGAAAAACTCACCCTGTATCATACCACAAAAACATGTCATAGAGGCATTAACGAAATGAAAACTTCAATATCTTCAAATTTTTATTGGCCTAAAATGATCGAAGACATTACTGAATATGTCAACAACTGTGAAACATGCCAAAGGAATAAATACGATAGGGATCCTCCAGTGATTAAATTTAACTTGACGCCCACGAGTTCAAAACCTTTTGATCATGTACATGTTGATTCATTTCGCATATTAAAAGAAATATTTTTAACGTTGTACGACACATTTTCTCGATACGGCCAGGCGTACCTTTTAAAGACCTTGACCGGTACATCAGTCACAGATGCATTACTGACCTTCTCAAGCCACCACGGCTTACCTTTAAAAATAACCGTTGACCCAGGAACTGAATTTAAAAATAAGGACGTTCAAGATTTTTGCAAATTACACAAAATCCAACTTCACATAGGAACCGCCAAAAATTCGAATTCAAATAGCCCCGTGGAAAGATTCCATTCTTCCATTATTGAAGCATTTAGATGTTTAAAGGAAGATAATCCAAAATCAAGCGCAGAGCAACTCATGCAACGCGCATGCCTTGGTTATAATAATTCGATTCACTCTGTACATAAATTTACCCCTTTGAAGTGGTAAAAGGGCACATAAGTAATATCGACCCCTTTAGCATATCGGACGCAGCCATCGTTTCAGACTATGTCCAAAAACACAAAGAAACAACTCAAAAGTTATACGAAAAAATAAAAGAAACAAACCAGCAAGTTAAAGAGAAAAATATAAACAAGGCAAACGAAAAACGATCGGACCCCCCAGACTTCTTAAATCATTCTGACGCCTACATACAAACGAAATCGAGATCAAAAGATGCCCCCAAATTTACAAAAACCGCAGTAAAGAGACAAACTCCTAAAAAGATTTTCACCACAAAAGGCACTTATCATAAATCGAGTGCGCGAAAACCAAAAACTAAAAAGAAATCTTCTTTACAGGTTCAAAATGACATTCCCGAGGAACGCCCTCATAGTAGCAGTCATAATGACGTCACTAATAGTAGTCAGCAGCAATGATGACGTGCAAATTACGACCTTAAATAACCCCCTTCTTCCGATCCAACTAGGTAGCTCAAAACAAATTTATACAAAACATACTTTTTTGCATTATATTGATCTTCAATCAATAATCGATCAATTTTCAAAAATTAAAAAATATTTCTTAATGATTAAACAAAACTTTTTAAAAGACAATAATACAAATCCGATATCTTTAAACAGTCTTTCCGAAAGCTCACTTTTGAGAACGGAATATTTAATACAAACCACTCAAAATAAAATTTTAAATTTGCACCCTGTTATCAGGAATAAACGAGGTTTAATTAATGTTGTCGGAAAAATTAATAAATGGCTTTTTGGAACCCTCGACTCCGAAGATGGTGAACGTTACGAACAAGCAATATCTCACTTACAGAAAAATCAAAAAACCATTGTTCAAGAAATGAATTTACAAATCTCGTTATCAAAAACCTTAATTCGAGATTATAACAAAACCTTAACAGTTCTTAGTAGTAACCAAAATAAATTAGAAAAAAGTTTAAAAAGATTACAAAATTATATGGGAACAACAATTCGAGATTTAAATATCTATTTGACTTTCCAAAATTTGTTATCACAAATCAATTTAGATTGTCAAAATCTTATTACTTTTGTCGATAATTTAGGAGATGCAATAATGTTTGCAAAATTAAACACTTTGCATAACTCAATTATTTCAGGCACTGAACTGATTCGAATGATGGAATATTTAAAGAAAATTTACAAACCTAGTCAAATTCCAAGTTTTAATAATGTCTTAACTTACTATCAATTTTTGGGAACACAATTAACTTTTTCAAACTTAAAATTAATTTTTGCAATTCATGTCCCAATTATTGAACCGAAACATATACATTTTACCAATTAATACCTACTATCCAAAATAACCAAATTTTGGTACCTCGATACCCTTTTTTGGCACGAAGCTTACAGAAAAATCAGTTCCATGAAGAAGCCTGCCCACAATTAGAAGAAACGTACTACTGCCAAGAACGATTCACCACCGATGACAATTGCACCCTTAGACTCACAGAGGGCTTTCAACCACAAAACTGCCCTGTGTTTAACATCAATCTGCAAGAATCAATAATCGAACAAATCGCACAAGACCAACTACTGGTGATGCCAGCCAAAACTGAAATGGTCCACACAAAATGCCGCACTAGTCAATATATTGGAACTAGTAAACCGATTTTAATTAGAATTCCACAGTCATGTGAAGTAACAGTTGCAAATCGAAAATACAGAAACGAAAACCAATTAATAAAAGGAAGACCACTGATCTTACCAAATATTGAATTCCAAAAATTTAAGCAACCAGAAATTTTGGAATCAACAAATTTAACAAAAATCGATATTGCCAATATCTATAAATTAAATGATATTGCCAATAAATTAAAACCAATCAAGATTCAAAATGAATTTCATGCCAGCCACATCACGTCTTACGTTACTTCAGTTATCATTATGATTGTCATAGCCATGATGATATTTTACTTTTGGAAAAATGGAGTTTCACTGAAGTCTTGCCGACACAAAACGTCAAGAAAAACAGTGGTAAAGCAACCACCTGATGAAGAAGCAAAATCCAGCCGCAACTCTGAAGTTGAGCCTGAAAACAACTCCGTCTTCAACTCCGTGATTTTCAGACCTGAGGAGGGAGGAGTTATATTCACATAATATTATTTTTATTATATTAGATAAGCATTTTTATAACCACACGTGTTTGCTAACTTTGCACTTTTTTACTATTATATGAATTGTTAGGAGAAAATTAAACCATTCCCAGCAAAGCTTCTGTAGACTTAAGATCGTACTATTGTTACTTTAAAGTTATTACGCAAAATAAAATTTTTTAAAAACAATTAACTCTAAAGTTAATACTTAACTAGCGCTAGGAAGTTTATAAACAACTCTGTGGCCCTCCAGTTGGGTTTAGAAATACAGTACAAAATATGTTTTTTTTTAATCGTACGATTGGAATTAAATAATTTGTTTTACACGATGCAATGAAAGACTCTTAGCAACAAATTATGCTTTTTGTTTGAGATTAATATCTTTAAAGACTACCGAGATACAACTTTACTCGGCGCACAGTGGTCTTTTTTAATATTTTTTTATTTTTGCTTAATAACGCTCGCAGGCGCTTTAAATAGCGGTAACAAATTCGAACGGCCTTTTATAAGGGTACTACAAGTGTTTCTACCTTAATATTATCAAGAATAACAAAAATAATAACAAAAACAGTCTTTTGGGATTCTTTAATATTGGTTGCACATCCCCCGAGCAACAAATTATGGCGTTTAAATCATCCTCGTTTCGCCTTTCAGTCCAGAGTTATGAGGTGGCCCCTCAGCTTTACCGTAAAGTCACAGGGGTCGCGATTTCTCGTTAACGGCTGCAGCAACAAATTTAATTCTTCGGTAACAAATTAGCAACAAATTAGCACCAAATCCTGGCATATGAAATTTGGTGGCCCCTTATACTGGTCCCCCCAGCTTTACTTACGTAAAAATTTTTTAGAAGGATGCTCTCCTATGATGAAGAACAAACATAGGTACAAAACTTATTTCAATGAACAATTGACATGTCTTAACTAAATGATTTTCAAAAAAGCACGTGAACGAAAACTATGGGATATAAATATGTTTCGTCAAAAAATGGAAAAATATTTGTCTGCATGGATGATGATCCAAAATCAAACAAATTTTCTCTGAAGATGACCTCCCAATCTCATGTAAACCCCATCAGGAAAACTAATGGACATGTGATGCAAACAGTTTCGTTCTGAAAAATGTTAGTTTAGATATACCTATTATTGTACTGCAATCTTCATGGCATAAGAAATAAATTAGATGACTTTGAAGCATGGCTTCTTTCAAGAAGTATTAAATCTGATGTTATCATTTTATCAGAAAGTTGGGAAACCCTATGAAACGAAGTTTTTTATTTTTATTTTTTATTTATTTAGAAAATACACTATATTAAAACACAAAGGTTCATACAGAGCAAAATACTTAAGATTATAATAAATGTTTCTTAAATAAAACTTAAGATATAGGTCTTACTTAGAAAATATTCAAGTAGGTTCTTATAAAATTACATTTCATCATACCTAGATTATTATTAATACAGTCTGAGACAAAATTTAGTGAGATCATTATTATGAGATTAATTTATACATTCTTTGGTTGATTAGGTACTTTTTACAATTTTTGGTAAAGTTTGATACTTTTTGAATTTTTTACATTATCAGGTAAATTATTATATAGCTTAAGTGCAGAATATGATATTTTAGTTTTTTCTGAGTTTCTTTTTTTACAAGCTTTTATTTAGCTTCAGATGTTCTGTCTAACTATCTAACTATCTAACTATATACAGAGCAAAATACTTAAGATTATAATCAATGTTTCTTAAATAAAACTTAAGATATAGGTCTTACTTAGAAAATATTCAAGTAGGTAGGAAATTACATTTCATCATACCTAGATTATTATTAATACAGTCTGAGACAAAATTTAGTGAGATCATTATTATGAGATTAATTTATACATTCTTTGGTTGATTAGGTACTTTTTACAATTTTTGGTAAAGTTTGATACTTTTTGAATTTTTTACATTATCAGGTAAATTATTATATAGCTTAAGTGCAGAATATGATATTTTAGTTTTTTCTGAGTTTCTTTTTTTACAAGCTTTTATTTAGCTTCAGATGTTCTGTCTAACTATCTAACTATCTACCTATCTAACTATCTAACTATCTAACTATCTAACTATCTAACTATCTAACTATCTAACTATCTAACTATCTAACTATCTAACTATCTAACTATCTAACTATCTAACTATCTAACTATCTAACTATCTAACTATCTAACTATCTAACTATCTAACTATCTAACTATCTAACTATCTAACTATCTAACTATCTAACTATCTAACTATCTAACTATCTAACTATCTAACTATCTAACTATCTAACTATCTAACTATCTAACTATCTAACTATCTAACTATCTAACTATCTAACTATCTAACTATCTAACTATCTAACTATCTAACTATCTAACTATCTAACTATCTAACTATCTAACTATCTAACTATCTAACTATCTAACTATCTAACTATCTAACTATCTAACTATCTAACTATCTAACTATCTAACTATCTAACTATCTAACTATCTAACTATCTAACTATCTAACTATCTAACTATCTAACTATCTAACTATCTAACTATCTAACTATCTAACTATCTAACTATCTAACTATCTAACTATCTAACTATCTAACTATCTAACTATCTAACTATCTAACTATCTAACTATCTAACTATCTAACTATCTAACTAACTATCAAATCTTGCGAAGCGTTTTTGACACACTTCCCATTATCGGATTTGGATGAAATTTGGTACACACATAGTGGTCCTATGACAATACAACATTAAGAAAATATGTCCTCCCACCCCTACCCCCACCCCCTTCCATAGAAAATGCGTTTTTGACACTCTTCCCATTATCCGATTTGGATGAAATTTGGTATACATATAGTGGTCCGATGACAATACAACATTGAAAAAAAATCCTACCACTCCTACCCCCACCCCCATCTATAGAAAAATGCGTTTTTGACACACTTCCCATTATCCGATTTGGATGAAATTTGGTAAACATATAGTGGTCCGATGACAATAAAACAATAATGAAAAAATGTCCTCCCACCCCTACCCCCCCCCCTTCCATAAAAAATGCGTTTTTGACACACTTCACTTCAAATGACTTTTATAAAATTTGGTATATACATAAAGGTCCGATGACAATACAGCCCAAACAAAAAATATATTTCTACCTCTACCCCCACCCTCTCCTTCCCCCAATAGAAAAATGAGTTTCCAAACAACTCACGATGTTTATTCTAGATTATAATGAAATCGCTAATCTAGCGATTTCATTATAATCTAGAATAAACTCTTCTGTTCTGTTATTGAACAAATACTTTCATTTAATAGAGTAGATAGCTGAGACTAAAAAGTAAAAAATAAATTGGTAATTTTTTTATCATAATAATAAAAGCCATGGCCGAAAATCAAAGCATAAGTCAATCTAAATTTGTGATCTAAACACTTAAAGAATATTCAACATAGCAGGTCATCAAAGATATGTTTGATGTGCCGCAATGTTATGCCATTGCTATACCTATGTCAGAGAAATTCTGGGGTATCTTGGGTCGGGTTGGGTGGTTTTGGTACCTCTGCATTTTCTCTTTTTTCTCCTCTGCTAGATTGATTCTTGCAAATAGTGATATTTAATTGATACGGATATCTTATCGTGCTAACATCGTCAAAATTTCCATCAGTCGGCCATCGCTTTTATTATTATGATAATATTAGAATGTTAGAAAATTATTTTTTAATTTTTAGTGCATTTAATAAAAGCTTGTGAATTTTTTTTTACCAATTTATATTTCGTCAAAACGCTCCTCCATGTCGGTGTTGAAGTTGGCTTTTCTTCATCGATGGTAACTGATTTGGGATCGGATTAGTGCTTGGCTGGTCCTCTCTAAGATCTTCTTCATTCTCACTCCCGGAAAGTTGGCTTTTAGGCGGAAACCAACCGGAATGACACCACTGTCGCGCGCCTCGCACAAGAATGAAATGTGTTCTTCCTTTATCACTTTAAGTTTGGTCTTCTCGTAGCCTCTGAATAGATTGTTGATTCCGGGTCCGTACCGTTCTTCAACTCTTTGTTTGAAACTCGTAGACAATGATTGTGTAGAAATAAAATTTCGGACTTCCATTGTCTTTATTTATTTTAAAACACGACGTTTCGGTTAGTAAGTATCTCTAACCGTTATCAAGTGTAAACTAAACAATCTAGTCTCTAGGCTACTACTTATACTACTTGGTGTGCAGTCAGGTGTGACGACCCGCCCCCTTTTGAATGAAAGCCTTGCTTACGTCACTAGTGGACCTCTGCTCAGCGCGCTTCATTTAATACACATTGCAATCGTGAGTTTTTCCCGCTTTTTTCTTGCTTATTTGCAAACAATGTTTTTATTCGTGTTAGTAAATATAATTAATAATTTCATTCATTCGAAACAAATGATTTGATAAATCAAGAATTTGCTCTGAGAGCTGAATTTTCCTACCAGACGATATGTTGGAGTTTCTTTTTTAAATAGTTGAAAGTTTTAGAATAGAAGTAGGATTATTTTTTCTAAAAGTTTAATCAATTTAAATCATTAGATGCATAATGTATTGTTTTTGTTGCGGATAGAATAAAATACACTTATATTAATGTAGTAACAAAAAGGTATTTATTTAATATTACAGATCTAAAATTGCAATATTTATTATATTATTATGTCAAAAAACAGTCAGTTTTTGGTTCTTATGCTTTATATCAATAGATTTTCATAAGTTTTTTTTCCAAACAATTTACATTGTTTGTGTTATGAGTTGTTTTTATCCCACCCAGCGCCCGTTTTCACTCCTTCTCCTGCAACATGTTTCTGAAAACTAAAGAGGCTAAAAAAACTTAAGAAAAACACTGAAACTAAACTTGGAGAAACTGTCTACAAAATAAACTTTCCAATAATCAGTTTAATAAAAGAAGTACGTTTGCGGCATAATTACCAATTTTCTTCAATGTGATTAATTTAATGAGCAAGGAGTTTCCAAAAATCCAAAAAAAATTAAAGTTTATATAATATAAAAGTATATATATTTATATTTCTAAAGAGGGAACACAAAGCTTTTATTTCAACAATAAATTATTTTCTTTATATCAATTCACTTAATTCAAATTTCTTAAGGTTTATCATAACAAAAACATTTCATTTAAAAAAAAAGCCAAGTACGCGAAAGTGGTATTCCGTAAAAAGAATTGAGATAAAAGTAAAACCAAGTTCTACAATACAAACTTCAAAATGAATGGTGCTTACTAGTTTGGAAATGTTTTTTTAAACTTTACTATTCCAGCCAAACTTCTTTACGTTCAAAATCAATCAATAAGAGTCATTTGCAGCCGGAACACCACTTTCGCGTACTTGGTTTTTTTTTTACATGAAATGTTTTTGTTATGATTTCACTGCGTTTTTAAAGGATTTGAATAATATTTAAGTTTTAAAGTAGTAAAATATGCGGGATATTGTTCAAAACTTTTGCAATGCCTTATTAAAAATGTTTTTAATAATTTATCAGTTATCAGCCTTCTAAAGCTCAGCTCTCTAGTGTTCCTGGAAGTAGGCAATGTTAATTTTACATAACTTTACATTTATAGGGAAGGAAAGTAAATTAAAATCTTAATGTTTTTAAATTTTTTCCTATAGTTTTATCATAGTTCCTATCAGTCTTCCAAAGCTCAGCTCTCTAGCGTTTCTGGAAGTGGACAATGCTAATTTACATAACATTACATTTATAGGGGAGGAAAGTACATAATAGTTTTGAGGCTTTTAAATTTTTTTCTATAGTTTCATCATAGTTCCTATCAGTCTGCCATTTCTGAAAGTGGGCAATGTTACTTTTACATAACTTTACATGTATAGGGGAGGGAAGTAAATTAGAATTTTGGGTTTTTATGATTTTTTCCAGGGGTTTGGTTATAATCAGTCTGCCAAATTTCAGTCTGGAAGTACCGTAGAATGTTGATCATCTATACATGAGTGAGTGAGTGAGTGACAATTTCGACGTTTTTTGAGATTTCGTAACTACTTTAGTACGTTTTGGAATTCCACGAAACTTGGAGGGATTGTTAACTCCATGGAGATCTACGACTGTGCAAGTTTGAGATTCGTAGCTCATTCCGAAGTAGAGTTTTAGATAGGTCAAATATCGGCTGAAATGTTTCAAAAAAAGATGATACGACGCGTGAACTTGGCGAGGCACTGCCGTTCCCTCAGATTTACCTCTTAAATTGTCAACCACACCGTCAAATTAATGAAAAAACCCAAAAAAACGGAGGTAAAAACGTCAAAAACACCTTAAAATCACTGTTAGCTCCCGCTAAATTTCGCGGTTGTTTGTAAATTTTAAAAACCACACAATTGGATGACGGACAGAGTGCATTTTTCGCGCATTTGGACATGCGCACCAAGAATCAGTGAGATCCTTTTTCTACCGCCTCGAGAAAATGGCGTGTTTCTCCAACTATTTTAAATTTCTACACTTAAAAGTGCTCGATTTTGGTGTACTGAAGCATAGAACTAGAAACTTCAGCCCTTCAGCTACGTGGTGCCATCATTAGATCAAGACAGGGGCCCCTTGGAACGTGGAGAAATTGGCTGCAAACTGGTGAGTGCTTTGTTTCTGATTTCCGTTGTGTGGTACCAACAATTAACCTATGGACCTTAATTATTTCGTGATTTCATATCAATATATTTATGTTTGTTCGCGCTTTCATTAATTAAAATATATACAGTCCATTGCAGTTATCGTTTTTCTAACTGCAGGCAAACATAAGTGCTCCTTCGACCCGAATTATTTAAATTTTACTCCATACGACGGTATTAATAAGTCGGCCATTTTTCACACGGCGATCACAAGGCCTTGAATTTTGCCAATCGTATTGAAACGAGAGAGATTTTCGCTCGACCTTCGGTAGCGGCGCAGTTTACCTGTTTTCGGTCCGCTGCTATGGTAACGCAGGGTCTACCGCGTGGTCATTCAGTATAGACAAAAATCGAGAAGCAATCAAAACAAACAAGCAATTTCAGTGAATAGATGTGTTCCATATCATTTCGATATTTAAAACAATTTTCATCAATTGCGATAAATTAGTGCATATTTTCGACAATTCGTCATTTTTCTATTTCAGAAGCATTAATTTAGCGTTAATTGTATATTTACCGACAATTTCGTCATTTCAAAGGTAAAAATCATGTCTATCAAAAAAGCCGTGCAAAAACGCAAGGGTTTTTTATCTGCGATCACCGAGTGTTTGTGTTTTCACAGACCGCGGCAACGGACGAAAAAGCGAGAAACGAGTTTCAAGTGAGGTATTCCGATTTGGATGAAACCTTCGATAAATGCATGCTGGCACATAATGATGTCATTATGTTGATAGACGACTCGGACGATGAGGAGTTTAAAACGCAGAATGCGATCATTTCAGAAGCTCGTAAATATTTTTATGCGTGTAAGGGGGTTTACTCTAAAATATTTCCGGTTGAGGCCCCATCCTTTTCGGGATCATATGTTCGACAAAACGAAACTCCAAAACTCAAAGAGTTAGGTATTCCCATATTTCGAGGGGATAAAAAATTATGGCCAAGCTTTTTCGATCTTTTTAATAACATTATAGATCAAAATCAAAGTCTAAGTAACGTTCGAAAACTTCAATATTTATTATCTCGAGGATGAGCCTTTAAACTTGATATCAGCTTATTTGATCAAAATTATAAAATTGCTTACGACAAGTTAGTTAATAGATATCAAAACAAGCGAGACCTCGCAAATGATGCTTTAAGCACAATTATGAAGTCTACCTTAAAAAACGAGTCAGCTAAAGAATTGCGTAATTTAATTGACACCTTTTCAGAATCCCTAGAAATTTTAAAATCACTTGACAGTTGGAACTTTATTATTTTTTTCATTTTGTTAGAAAAATTGGATATTCCGACGCGTTCAAATTTCGAAATGAGTCACGCCAATACTAATACCGAAATTCCCACTTTTCAGTCACTTTTTCAATTTCTAGAAAAAAGATGTAAAGTTTTGGAATCACTTCCTCAATCAACAGCACCCAAAAAGGTGCGTACCTATCAAAAATCAAATTCTATGCAAAATCAGTTTGGGCAAAAGCCTACCTATCAAAATTCAAATTCTATGCAAAATCAGTTTGGGCAAAAGCCTACCTATAAATCATCCAATTCGCCTTTTATAGGACTAGCTGGTACCTCAACTAATTCAAGTACGGGAATAAAATGTTTCCGGTGTAATCAAGGTCACGTGCTTTCGAAATTTGAAACATTTCTTGACCTCTCACCTATCGATCGCCTAATCTTTCGTCAAGCAGAAAAAATTATGTCTAGCGTGTTTTCATCCCTTGCATGGGGTAGATATGTGCAAATCAAAATATTCATGCAGGACTTGCAATAGTAAAAGGCACCACACTTTAACTCATATCTTAGAAACTAATAAAGAGTCTGGAAGCCAAGATACTAGTCTTGTCATTCACACACCACCTGTCAATAATCTTCATGTGTCATTAAATACCTCAGGACCTTCAGATACCTTTCTTTTATGCACCGCCATAATAGATGTTATGGACGGTTGCGGAAATTTTCAACCTGTAAGGGCACTGCTTGATTCTGGATCACAGACAGGATTCACAATTATGTTCCAATATGCCTACATTCACTTTGAACGATAATCAGTGGAAACACTTGGAAAACTTCAAACTTGCCGACCCATCTTATTTCAAATCTAGACCTGTGGACCTAGTTATTGGTTGCGAGCTATTCGCACAGATATTCAAGGAGGGCAGGGTTCTTGGACAAATAGGGCAACCTTCAGCCCTTGAAACCATCTTTGGCTGGGTCGTCATGGGAAAAGTGGACGAAGTAGGTAGTCTTACGGAACGAACCAGTTGTTTTTTAACGAGTCATTCACCTCCGTTAGAGGTCATTATCCCTAGGTTTTGGGAAATCGAACATTTGCCTAAAAAACAAATCTTATCAAAGGAAGAAAAACAAGCGGAATCAATTTTTACTGCGAGTGTCGTACGACAACCGAGCGGTAGATTCATGGTAGATCTTCCGTTTAAAGATAAAATAAACCCTGACCCAGGAAATACTTATCCGCAAGCTTATCGTGGATTTTTACTTCTAGAAAATAGATTAATCAAAAATCCTGATCTGTACACTGCCTATTCAAGTTTCATGCAAGACTATATCGATTCTAATCATATGAGTTTAGTTTTATCTAGTCAACCAAAAGTCGACGTATGATGTTTTTTAGCACAGCATTGCGTACTAAAGCCGGAAAGCTTATGTACAAAATTAAGGGTAGTCTGGGATTGTTCGGCAGTCACCCCAAAAAATATTAGTCTCAATGACACGTTGTTATCTGGACCGAAACTTCAAAAGGATATTGCTTCTTTACTCCTTACGTTTCGTCTTAATCCTATTGCCTACATTGCTGATATTAAACAGATGTTCCGTCAAGTCCTTATCAATCCTTATCACCGTCCTTATCAAAGGATATTGTGGAGGTTTTCTCCACAGGACCCACTTTCAGTGTGGGAACTTTCTACTGTCACTTTTGGCATGACATGCTCACCTTTTCTAGCCATGCGTACATTAAATGAGCTGGCAGAGAGAGAAAAGGAACGTTTTCGTATGGCTAGTACTGTTCTAAAAACGTCAATCTACATCGACGATATCTTGGGAACTAGCCCTTCGCTTTCTGAAGCTCGTTCCCTTCAAACGGAACTCAATGATTTGAAGAGGATTTGAACTTAAAAAATGGGCCAGCAATTGTCCTGAGTTATTGGCAACATTGCCAGAGTCCGATCGTCAAATGCCTCTCTCTTTCGACAAGGAAAGTTTTAGGACTTCAATGGCATCCAAAAAACGACATTTTTTCTTATCAATGCCGAAGAAGGACAAACCCCCAACCAAACGTTCTATTTTATCTATCATAGGAACAATCTTCGATCCCTTAGGTTTTCTTTGTCCCACCAATACCTGTCGAATCATCGACTTCTGTGACGCTTCAATTCGAGGTTACGCAGGCGTCGTATATTTTCGTGTAGAAGAGGAAAACAATATATCTGTTTCTCTCATATCTGCAAAATCTACTAGAACGGTATCATATGCTTTTTGTAGGTCCACAAAGGTAACGAGTCTCTATATTTCTGGCGCTCCTTTTCTCAATTACTTGCTTAACACAAAAAACATTATCACTACAAGATCTGCCTGCGCAAAACCCACTTTGCTCTTCTTCTTCTTGTTCATGAAAATCATTCTCTATTAGATCTCTAAGAATCCTACCGTACAATCTACTTAGAGTACTGGTTACTGAAATTCCTCTGTAATTGTTGCAATCCAGCTTGTTTCCTTTTTTATGTATTGAGGATATGAATGCAATTTTCCAATCATTAGGTACTGGATGTCCGTTTATGCATTGGTTAATAATATATGTGAGATTTTCGAGTAGTTTCTCTGATTCATATTTGAGCATTTCAGCATATATTCCCCCAGGTCCGCTATCTTTTCCGGATTTAAGCTTTTTAATATTATTCAGTACTTCTATGTCTCTTTTTTCTCGGAGAGGCTGCCAGATATTCGGGTCTCATCTCCTGCAGCAGTCCCTTGTAGTGTTCTGTCCATTGTTCTGGTTTGATTATCTGGATGTTTACTTTTTCTTTTGTTGGGTTTTTTACTGTGGAAATGAATTTCCATACTTCAGAACTCAAATTTCTTAGCTGTCTTCTGGTTTCCCTGTAGATTTCTAGGTCTCTTTGCTCCTTAGTACTGAGCCATTTCAAGTATGTACGTTTTTTTCTCTTTGACCATTTCCTATATTTTGTCCGTCCACTACATCTTCTTGTTATTTCTATTATCTTGGTACCCAACAGCTTCGTTGCTTGCTTCCTTCAAGCTTTTTATTATGTTTGTATATATTTCTTCAAATGAGTGATTTGTGTTTATTAATTTTTCATCTAATCGGTTCTGATACAATCTTTGAGTACTTTCGATTTCTAGACTTCTATGCTTTCTAGGTTTTCATTTTCTCTAATACTTTCGTCCTTATTTGTTTTTCTTAAAGGGAATAATATTTTTGCTTTTACCAGATGGTGGTCAGATCCACAGGTAACATCACGAAGTGCTCGCACATCATACCACATTAATTGCGAGTGTTGTCCACCTATAGCATAATTAATAATTGATTTAAGATTTCTTGTTAGCTGAATCCAGGTATATCAATGAATATCCTTATGTTTAAAAAAACCATTATTTATTTTGAGGTTGTGGGTTTCACACAATTGCATCAGTCTTAAGCCATTTTCATTTGTTACTTCCTCTCCAAATGGTCCTATCACTTTGCTCTGGTTTTGCCTACCAGTTCGGCTATTAAAATCGCCAAGCATAATTATTTCTCTGGTATTACCGATTTTTGTGATAGTCTCATCAAGTTGATCAAAGAACATTTGTTTTGTAGCTACTCTTTCGTCATCTGATGGCGCGTAGACTGCTATTATGCTTATATTATGTCCAAGCATCTTCATGTTCACTCGAAGTATGTTTTCACTAATGCAATCGCAGTCTGTAATTTTATTCTTTAGATTTTTCTTTATTAACAAGGATACCCCTCTGACTGCTCTTCTTTCTTTTGGGACTCCAGTGAATATATGGACAAAATTACCGACACTATTCGTACCTGTTCCTTTCTTTTTTGTCTCAGTGAGTGCAATAATATCTATTTTGCAATTCTGCACTTCGGTTGCAATAATGTTCAACTTTTGATTCAGTCCCTGTACGTTCCATTAAAACTTAAATACTTAAAATCACACGAACTCTCAATACAAACAAAGCAACTGGTACGCTGGTGACGTAAGCAGGCTTGAGCGACGCTTACATAGAGTTAAATGGAAATAAGCCATCCTGTGTGTTTATAATCGTTGTCTCAAATTCACCGCATCTGACCACGGATATTAGATTATTGTTCTAATATCCGTGCATCTGACGCATCCCAGTAAACTCACTCTTTCATAGGCAATTAGGCGCTGACTCGTGACGTCACTAAAAAACTGCGCCCCGACATAAATTGTAATTTTGGAACATACTCAGTTGCATCTCTTTTTAAAGCACAGCTAATTTTTTTATTGCTGTCCAACTCATAGAGCTGCACAATGGCTTCCAGGACCTTATTTTTGACCAAAATTAGAAAAATAGGTTTTGTGACAATATTTTGTTTTAAAATTAGAAAAAAGTCATTATCAATCAAAATGCGGATCCAAATAGGCGAAGTTTTCTATTTATAAGCCAATAAGTTTAAAATTTTGAACTTTGGAGTGTTAATAGTCGCTAAATATTATTTTTGTATTTACCAAAAGGTATCAAATTTAGAACTTTGTGTCTAAAGTCGCTGTTTATAATTATGAACTCAAACTTTAAAAAAATTACATGGCAGATCCAAAAGGGCAGAGTTTTCTATTTATGAACGGATATGTATCAAAATTGGAACTTTGAAGTGTATAAAGCTGATAATTAAGATTTCTGACTTAAACCTAAAAAAAATATCATGGCGGATCCGAAATGGAGCACGTTTATATTTATGAACCAAGATGTATTAAATTTGGAACTCTACGGTGTTTAACGTCGCTTATTATAATTTTTTACTCAAACAAACATTATATCAACCGAATTGTGTCAAACTTGATACTTTGTTCAAGGGTAAATTGAGCTCATCGTGTAATGCGTAACAAAGCTGCATTGAAAATGATGAAAAGTTTCCATAATAATAAATCTAAAAACCAAGCTAAAAATTTAAAATATTAAAAAGAGTTAAACAAGATTATTCTTTCGATGTACCAAAAACTAGAAAATACTACGAACGTAACTCTGACTGTAGCGGATAAGAACCTGCAAGTTTAACGCCTGCATAATTAATTCAGAATGATTCTACTAGAAAAATTTGTTTTTAAGTCCAACAAAATAAATATTTTTAAAACTTCCACGTTTTTTATATTAGTTTATTAAAAGTCATGTTTGATAAACTGCTGATGATTCAAAATAGAACCGTTTACCTTAAAAGTTTTTTTACCTTTTTTTTCATGAACAAACCACCTGTTAAAATTAACTTTATCTGTAATTTTTGGTTTTTGAGATGTTTTAGTTTTTTTTATGGACTGACCTTTTTATTTCATTTTTGAACATTTCAATTTTTTTTATTTTTAACTATTTTTTTAAATATTCTTTACTTTATTTGTATTTTTTGTTAATATATATATTTTTTATTTTTATTTGTTTAAGCCTAAAGTGTTTTAAAAATAATAAACAAGAACCATTGTTAAGATTGGCTATATATAACTTTTTCTCGAAGAAATCCCTTTTTAGTAAATGAATAATATCTTTCATATGGGCAACTTGTGGCAACAGATTTTAAAATATAATTTTTGAAAGATTGTACTCTTTAAGAAAATAGAAGTTTCAAGAAAACGGTTGATGACTGAAGCAAAATTTTTGTCCAACATTTATAAGAAAATTTTCAGAAATTTCAATCAAAAACCATTACCATACCGGTCTATACATCAAAATTGAAATCAAAATGTACAGGGATAAAAATCTACTTACTACAAGATTTATTTTATGAGAATTTTATACAACATAAAATATTGTCGCAAGATGGCTTTAAATCTGGATCAAATCGCCATGCAAATATGGTACTTTAACGCGTTCCGTTGAAAGGAAACATGACACTTCTGAAAGTTGCGTCAATCAAATAATAGCCTACTTGACTATCTACTCTTTTTAGTAAAGATGTTCAGAAGTTTCAGTATGTATTTAAGTTAATCTTTTTGGCGAAAAATCAGGTCCGCGAGCCCACTGTGTGCTAATGGAAGAACGTCGATTGACATTGATTGTCAAAATGACATATTATAAATACTTCTATTTGCAAACTAATCCCAAGACTGTTTTAGATTGGGTGCGCCCGTCCCTCTAATTTGAGTCAAAAAGAGAGATTAAGTAGCTGGATGACAATATGTGAGTTTAGTAAATAAAGCGAGTAGACCACTGTTTGTTTATTGATATCATGATTGTTTAAGAGTATTAGGCGCCCTTACTAATACATTAATTTAAAAAGAGATGGTAAATAATCGGATAATAATAAGTTTCGTCAATGACACGATTAGATTAGATGGTGGTACGTTCGAGAATCCTATTTTGTGTCGGGGTGCCGTGCTACGTCACAGTCAGCGCCTTATTAGTCTACATGTCATCCGAAGTCAGAAAATGTTTGGAATACCCTTTAAGCTTATTAATATTCCTGTATTTCTATTATTCATAATTAGAGCCACTCTGTAGATATGTGATGAAAACTATATGTCAAAAAGTGAGAACATACTTAAAAAGACTCTTATTTTTCAACAACATAAAATTAATATTGGTTTTTATTTCTCTTTGACGAGAAGTTATAGCAAAAAAAACTACAAAAACTTACATTTTTGCATAATCCAGTGGCGCGCATTTAAATAATTATAGCTCGAAAACGAAAACGATGACCCCCCAATTTTTTTGAGACAAGTATAAGGACGGCTTGGCCTCTAACACATATACGTAATATTCCAATACTCCCTGTTACCTATTTACACAATGTTTGGCCTTTGATGCAAACATTCAGAAATAAAGGTAGATACATAGATAGAGTTTTTGTCAACTGTACGCCGATGATTTGACGTAACGAATACAAGAATAAAATAATATTCACGCGTAAAAGTATAACCAATCAGGACATTTTATCTTAAAGGACCGCAAAAAGGATAGACTTATACCCATTTATATTGCTTTTTCAAATATGTTTGCATTCTGCATCGTAAGGTACCGTAGGTATTGCAATAATATGTACTTCATGGAAAAAATATGCATATGTCTTTGAAAGTAACCAATCAGGTCTTTTTTGCTTAAAGACCCCAAGGCCCTCATGTTTGCATCATGAATGGGCAGTTACCGTGGGTATTGGAATATAATGTATATGCTCTAACATATGTTAAGTTCACCTCATTTGACGCATCCCGGTTAACATACCTTTCCGTAGGCAATTAGTAAACATGTCATGCGTTGAATTAAAATTTGTTTTGAAATACCCTGTAAGCTTATCACGTATGATCTATTATGCAAACATCACTCTAGAATAGTTAAAACGACTCACATGAAAGTAAGTGAAGTTAATTTTGAATATGAATTTTTAGTTTCCTTTCTTTATATTTAATAAATCTCAGGTATTTTTCCTGTATTTTTTTAAATTATTTTGAGCCACTCTGTAGGTATGAGATGCAAACTATATGTCAAAAATTGATAAAATTCCTAAAAGGACTATTTTGTCAATAAAACAAGACTAATATCAGTTTTTTATTTTTATTTGGCGATAAGTTATTACAAAAGAACTACAAAAGGTATATTTTTCCATATTTCAGTGGCGCGCATTTAAATAAGGATAGCTCGAAATCGAATCCTATGACCCCCCCCCCCCCAATTTTTTTTGATAAAAATATCAGGGTTTGGCCTTCAACATATCTCAAATTCAGCTCATCGGACGCATCTCGGAAACAATGTATCTAGTGCCTCCTGCTTTAGTTAGTTTGACATAAATGTCCACTTACTTAGCTTAAATATTTGTCACTTAGCTCAAATATCCTCAAGAAAAGTACCATCAAAAAGGCTTTTTAACAGAAATCGATATCTCTTTTTATTCAAAAGTTAGAAGGGGGGGGGGGTCTATTTAGGTCCGCACTATATTCTATAATCTTTGAATGCAACTGGTTTATAATTGTCAGAGCTTTTCGCAGTGCTTCCATTATTTCCATCATATGGTTGAAGGAAGGTTCCTGACTTCAATTCGTTGGCAACTCAGAACTCAACTTTCCTTTATTTCGTCGTCCTTCGCGAAATGCTCTCAAAAATTTAAATAAAGGCCTGTTTATTTATTTATTATTTTTATTTATTTATACGGGCGGTCCGGGTTCAATTCCCGGCTAGGTACTTGAATATTTGTGATTGTTTAATATGATTAACTTTGCGAAACTGTCCGATTCTGACAAATTTCCGGTAATTTTTTGTACATCTCTTGTTAACTTGTGAATAACCCCTCGATGCGAAGTGTGTGGGATGGTAAATTACAACGATTATAAACTCGCGTCGCTCAGCGAGACGAACAGTGTCTGCTTACGTCACTAGCGGACTAGTTGCTTTGTTTGTATTGAGAGTTCGTGTGATTTTAAGGTGTTTTTGACGTTTTTACCTCCGTTTTTTTGCGTTTTTTCATTTATTTGACGGTGTGGTTGACTATTAAGTAGGTAAATCTGAGGGCACGGCAGTGCCTCGCCAAGTTCACGAGCCGTATCATCTTTTCTTGAAACATTTCAGCCGATATTTGACCTATCTAAAACTCTACTTCGCAATGAGCTACGAATCTCAAACTTTGCACAGTCGTAGATCTCCATGGAGTTAACAATCCCTTCATGTTTAGTTTCATGGAATTCCCAAAAGTACTAAAGTAGTTACGAAATTTCAAAAAACGTCGCAATTGTCACTCACTCACTCACTCATGTATAGATCATCAAAATTCTACTGTACTTCCAGACATGCTACAAAGCTGAAATTTGGCAGACTGATACAAATTTTGACCAAACCCTTGGAAAAAGTCAAAAAACCCCAACTGATAGGAACTATGATAAAACTATAGAAAAAAATTTAAAAACACATTTTAATTTATTTTCCTTCCCTATAAATGTAAAGTTATGTAAAATTAACATTGCCTACTTCCTGGAACACTAGAGAGCTGAGCTTTAGAAGGCTGATAAGAACTATGATAAAACCATAGGAAAATATAAAAAAAACTCAACATTTTTAATAAGGCATTGCAAAAGTTTTAAACAATATCCCGTATATTTTACTACTTTAAAACTTAAGTATTATCCAAATCCTTTAAAAAAGCAGTGAAGTCATAACAAAAACATTTTATGTAAAAAAAGCCAAGTACGCGAAAGTGGTATTCTGCAAAAACAATTGAGATAAAAGTAAAGCCAAGTTCTACAATACAAATTTCAAAATGAATGGTTCTTACTAGTTTGGAAATGTTTTTCTAAACTTGGCTATTACGGCTGCAAATGACTCTTAGGAAATTGAACGGAAAGAAGTTTGGCTGGAATAGCAAAGTTTAAAAAAACATTTCCAAACTAGTAAGAAGTAATTTGTATTGTAGAACTTGGCTTTACTTTTATATCAATTCTTTTTACGGAATACCACTTTCGCGTACTTGGCTTTTTTTTACATGAAATATTTTTGTTATGATAAACCTTTAGAAATGTGAATTAAGTGAATTGATATAAAGAAAGCACATTAATTTATTGTTGAAATAAAAGCTTTGTGTTCCCTCTTTCAGTGTAGAAATATAAATATATATACTTTTATATTAATATAATTATATAAACTTTGGATTTTTGGAAACTCCTTGCTCATTAAATTAATCACATTAAAAAAAATTGGTAATTATGCCGCAAACGTACTTCTTTTATTAAACTGATTATTGGAAAGTTTGTTTTGTAGACAGTTTCTTCAAGTTTAGTTTCAGTTTTTTTGTTAAGTTTTTTTAGTCTCTTTATAGAATTTTTCAGAAATATGTTACAGGAGGAGTGAAAACGGGCGCTGGGTGGAATAAAAACAACTCATAACACAAACAATGTAAATCATTTGAAAAAAAACTTATGAAAATCTATTGATTTAAAGCATAATAAGTTGAAAAACCGATCTTATTTGGCTGTTTTCTCCAAAACCTTAATGGGTTTGATATAATAATATAATAAATATTGCAATTTTAGATCTGAAATATCAACTAAATACCTTTTTGTAACTACATAATATAAGTGTATTTTATTATATCCGCAACAAAAACAATAAATTATACATCTAATGATTTAAATTGATTAAACTTTTAGAAAAAATCCTAATTCTATTCAAAACTTTCAACAATTTAAAAAAGAAACTCCAACACATCGTTTAGTGAGAAAATTCAGCTCTCAGAACAAACTCTTGATTTATCAAATCATTTGTTTTGAATGAATGAAATTATTAATTATATTTACTATCACGAATAAAAAATTTGTTTGCAAATACGCAAGAAAAAAGCGGGAAAAACTCACGATTGCAATGTGTCTTAAATGAAGCGCGCTGAGCAGAGGTCCACTAGTGACGTAAGCAAGGCGCCGCCTACCGCTGAAAGATTCGAGCTAATAAGCAATCCTGTGTGTTTATAATCGTTGGGTAAATTACCATAACGAAAATCTAGTGCCGTATTCCATTGAGGAAATGAGTGCAGCACTAGTGCACAACTGGCTCGGTGTTTGTATTCCATTGACATGCACTTTTTCAGTTTTCGTATTCCATTGAGGAACTTATGAATTCAGTTTTGCACTGAGTGCGGCTTTTTTGACACCGGCTCTGAGGGCTCGTGCCGCACCGAAAACTTTTTCCCGCCATTAATTTTAAACGCTTATTATTGTCGTGGGACGTAAAAATGAGTGAAAATAAAGTTGTGAGCGATTTTTTATTATTTTCTTCGCTGCTAAGTAGTAGCAGCGATGAAGATGAAGAAGAACAGTTCTGTGCAATAAAAACAATGAGAACGGAAAATGTGGTTTACCGATTTAACAACAAAGAAAATATTATATGTATACAAGGTGTTTCGAATCCTTATGTTCAAATTTTCGGAGCATAAAGTACACTTCTGGTTAGGTTTTTTTGAAAAACAAGCGCGAAATACAGATAACTACTCTATCTGTTGGTATACGAGCACAAGCCTGCATTCAACAAGGAGGTGGGCATTTTTAAAATATTCTTATTAACTTTTTTTAAATAAAATCATTATTTATTTATTTGACGAATTTTTATTGTTATCTTAGGATAATATTTATCGGCGTGTAACTTTGAAACAAATAAAAATGGATATCGTCGTTGGCCTGATAAAACTACAGGTTGTGTGACATTTTTTTCAATCAATTTGCCCTATTCATAATGGATATACTATAAAAAATTATTTGCAAAACAATGTTATATTAACGTTGCTTAAAGCAAGAATAAAAAAGAATTTCTACAGCTCATAATGACATACCACTAAGGTCCTCATCGTCAAGCAAGCTTGCTTGACGATGAGTTACCTTACATACCACACGAGTGCGATTTTTCATTTTCCGCGTGTTCCATTGAAACTGCACTCGGTGCAAATTTTTGACAGCACCGTTTCAGTCTCAGTGCACCACCAGTGCTGCACTCATTTTCCCAATGGAATACGGCATAGGTGTGTTGGCCTTGGTGCATTGTATCCAAGGACTGTACACAGAGAACAGGATGGTCCACTTCGCGAAATCTGTCAGACGGTTTTTAATACGTCACAAAATACTCAACGACATAACCTCACTTTTTCGTAAAATATAAACAAAAACTAATTTTAAAACGTTTTTTTTTTTAAACCATGTCTCGCTGTAATGTAGAAAGATAATAATAATATACAATTTTATGTAAAAATATCCTAGGTGTATCTTCTGCAGAAAATAGTTTACAGAACCCCTCAATCATCAATAAAATCAAATAAATTTTTTCGTTGTCATTCATCAGCATTTGCTTAAAAAGACATGTTAATATTTGGAATATCATCTAGAATATTTTGTGAATAGTATTTTACTCCCCATTAGAATACCTAAGCCTATGAGGGGTGATCAGCTGCCCATAGTAGGTGTACAAAATTCATTTACAGGACACTATATTGCCCGGCTTTTTGCTGTCTTAATCACTACATTATTATACTTATCAATTGCTATTAGCAAATCTTCTTAAGCTTTTATGATTTTTAAGAAGCAATTAACTTACCATTATCAGAAAGTAGCATTTGTATATTATTTTTCAGGTTTTTTTAATCAAAACTAGGAAAATTTTATAGGTAGATAGTGGCATTCTAGCTTAAGCAGTATACATACACCCTGCAATCCACTACAGGACCAAAAATTTATTGCTAATTCCTGTAGAACAATGCATACATTTCATCACCTAGTAGTACCACCTAAAGCTCATCAATATGTAAGGACCTATACAATATCTCTACACTTTTAATGACCACTCAGGACTGATAAGAATCAGGACCTGGCACAACCTTTAAGGACTAACAGGGTCAACAAAAATATGGTTTATTAAGTCCCTGTACAAAGTTTTTGCTATTGATCAGCAACAGGGCCAGAGGTATTTTTTGCACTTAAGAAATATTCACTTTCTGTCAGTAGCGGCTTGTGGTAGAACATGGCACATCAGTTGAATAGAAAAAACCAAGGACCATAAACTGACCGTCTTTGGTAAAAACGAGATATTGTTGGCAAAAATGTTCAGTTATCATGTCATTTGTACAGTATGAAACCTCATTCCACATGACATGATAAATTAAATGTTTTGTCACTACATTATACAGTTTTTTCTTTCAACTGATGTAGAGTGTTCTACAACATTGCTATGTTTAAAAGGTAATAAATAACATGTGTACCTACTGAGGTGTGTATATTGCTCAACTTCACCTAACTAGCAGCAGTACTAGCTTTTTGTCCCTTATTATTTTAGTAATTAAAATCTCACTTTTTGTCCTGTTGAAGCAATTTGTAGTTATCAGTATTTTAACCTATTGCTTCATCTAAATGTTACATATAGGTTTGATTTTATGAGGTATATGTTAGTGCCCCCAAAGATATCATCTCAGGATACATGTTTACATATTTAAAGATAAAAAATAAAATGATTAAATAAAAGTTATTTTCCTATTTTAATTTCGACCAAATTTATTATATTTATTGATTTATAATACTAGAAATTATCTAAGTAGATAAAGTCTTTAGGCATCTGTATACATTTTTAGAATTTTTTTGTAACACTCATAATAGCAAAAAAATAACAAACCTGTATACAATATTAAGTGGGGTTATTGATTAGAAGCAATAAGGAATTTGTTACCATAAACATCAGGATAACAAATCCTGAATTTGATAAATGAAATGTAAGAAGAATGAACCATGGGGGCAAAAAATCTAGGACATGTATTTATTTTACCTTTCTAAGAAATATCCTAGTATTTTTTACCCAACTGCACGACCTTTTTACTTCTCAGCATCATTTTGTTTTTATTAAGTGACATTAGCTTCTAAAGAATTGAAAAAAATATAATAATATATTACATTTTAATAATATATATAAAAAATATAAATATATCTTTAAAAAAACTGTGCTAAAGCAAAATCTCCATTGTGCAAAAACTAAAATTGATAAAATTGACAAAACAAAAACTTAGAACATTATAAATAAATTATTGGGGAGGCAAAGAAAACAACTAAATTAAACTTAGAATAGATTCTGAAACTATTAAAGACACACACTAACAGTCGCAAACCAACTGAATACTCATTTTCATACAATAGCAGACTCTGATACAAAAAATTCAACAATAACTCTATCAATTTGCACAAAACAAAAAAAAATCAGACTTTACTAAGTAGTTTTCTTTTGTACCAACATCAACCAGCAAATGTTCCTTGATTTCGATGCTTGTACCTGCAGTTGGCTCTTCAGGATCAACTTCTATTGGTTTCACTGATAGGTTTTGACTTGGCACAGATGTATTCCTTAGTATTGTTTTGGAAGTACATAAGCCTGTAATAAAAAAACATATATAAGGAACTTTTTTAAAAATAGGTAGTTTCTACAGTGTAAATTTTGTACTCTAGTACATATGGAATTCACAAAAAAACATGAGGTTTTAGAAATTGTCCAAGTATTATTTTGTTATGACATTTTTGTCAAAATTACAGTAGGTGTCCCAAATTAAGTTGGCACTATTGATAACTTCACTATTATTGGAGTCAAATTAGTACAAAACAGAAAAACAATTAAATTGCACATTTACAGAAAAAAAAAATTAAAAAGTATGTTTAATGTCTAATTTTTGTGGTTGTAGAGGTTTCTTCATAGACAAGGGGTGATCAGCTGCCCACAGTAGGTCTACAGGACTCCATAGGACACTACAATACACTACAGGATCAAGAATTAATTAAAGTCCTGTAGGATGGTGAACAAATTTGGTTCAGCTGATCATGCCTTGTTCATAGATGAACACACAGGCCTAAATAAATTCACATGCGGCTTAGTGTTACATTAAGTAATCTCTGGGGGGGGGAGGGTTACCTTTGTGTCGTGTCATAGTCTTGGCCATAGGTGGTTACACTTTTGTGACATTTTTAACCTATTTCTTTATCAAAAAATCTGAAAAATGGTATGTTGTTGAGTTGTTTTTATGAGAACATTTTTTTTGTCAACATAAGGTATGTATGTATTCGAAAGTGGTGGCAGGCCCTTCTGGACCTCCATGCACTGTGACCACATATGGATCTATTGTGCCCACACCTACATACTGAGTTTGACTAAAGTGGCATATTTATTGATTTTCGCTTGTGGCGAAAATCAATTACTTGAGCCGCCTCGGCCGTAACATTATTTTTATTTTTTTTTTATTCCGTCCCTAGCACCCCTAGTGTATCGCGCTCGAATTTTGACGCTTACTCGGGAACGCTTCGACGTAGAAGGATGAAATTTGGCGCACTGATTAAGAACTTACGGGAGACCAAAAATGTCGATTTTGGGTCAAATCGGAAAATTTCAAGTAGGGGAAATAGGGGAAAAACCGTCAAAAAGTGACTTTTTTTGATGTACCTCCGTTGGCACACCATAAGTGTCCAGGGGATTATTCTAGAAACTTGAAATTTTGCACAAGTGTACTCTTATGTGTGGTCAGGAAGCCTATTGTTTTTCAGCCAGATCGGAAAAAGTCAAGTGCCCCATTTTGGGGCTCTTCTGAATCCCTGCAGTGACGCATTTTCACTGTACAATAAAATTGGTCAGAATTTCACTGTTTATTTGCCGTTTTTTAAAATATATCTGGTCATTACTCCCAAACTGTTTAATGGATTTTAACCAAATTTTAAACATTTGCGGACCTAAGGGAGTGTTCGGTAACCGTATAGTTGGTTTTTAAAATTAGTTTTTGGTTTTTGAGTTTTGAGGATTTTTCAAAAACTATGCAAGGTTTTTGCAGTCAAAAATACTGAATCGAGAAATTTTTTTGCCCTTACACTTTTTGACAGTTCTCGAACTGCTATCTTTTAAAGAAAATACCAAAATATTTTTTAAAAAAAGTTCGACTTTTCTAAGTTGTACCGTTTTTGAGTTTGAAAAATAAATACTAAAAAACACGCAAAAATCACAACGGGAAATAACACGCATTTTTACAAAAATCGCGATATCTTTAAAACAGTAGGTCCGAATTGGACAAAAATTTCACTACTCACTTCGCCGAACCTTTCTACATAAAACTTTATTTATAGTTTTAACCTTAATGTAGAGGGCGCTGGTGTAGGGCACTTAACATTTATCAAAACGGTCCAAAATTAATAAAAATCTTATAAAATTAAAGGAATTTGCAAATATTTTTTGAAATATAATTCCAATAATAATAGGATTAATTTCATGTTAAAGAAGAGACAAAAATCTATAAAATGACATATGTCATTTTTAAGTTATGACAAAATTTTAGTTTCTAGGTTTATTTTTTGATCAAATACCGCGAAAAATATTTGTAAAACGTCAACGAATTAGAATCTTATACACAAATTAGTTGAAATTAAAACTTTTTTTGATGCATTGGGTCTGTAGCATGAGAGGAGCCGGAGCTACAATTCGTTTCATTATAAAATAAATTATCTTGGACCGATAGTTTTTGATATTTATCCCAAAATATTTAAAAAGCTCAATAAATTTCATGTATTTTTATTTAAAAAATTACGATATCTTCAAAACCATACGTCAGATTTTGACGGAAGTTACACCATTCGCTTACTCGAACCTTTTTACATAGTAATCACTCAACAGTTTTATCATTTTTATAGAGCGCGCTTAACAAAGTAACCAAAATTAAAAATTGTCGGTTCATAGATAAGAAATTCAACACACACACACACACATTTAACTATAGTATAGTATACTTTCATTTTAAAGAGCGGAATAAAATTTGCTTTAAAATGTCATTTTTAAGTCAGTGTCTATTTAATTCTTCCTAGGTTAATTCTTTGGATTATATATTAGGCAGAGGATGTTTGGCAAAAACGAATATTAGTATTTTACACGCCAAATTCAAAGGATAAAAGTGACATTAATATTTTTTTAAAGCAATAAGTTTTTAGCATGAGGGGAGCGAGAGCTACATACTTTAGCGATAAAAAGGCACTTTAATTAAATTACATTATTATTAAAGTCCAGTGATAATAACAATAGTTGTAAGGGGTTGGCAAAGGCAAATAATGAGTAGTTATTAAATGAATTACACTTAGTTGACTAATTAACATTTTATTTTTGAATCAAATATTTAAAAAAAAACAAAAATTTTTCGTGGCTAAACGTATATAAAAAGGTTTTGTTTCTCTTGTATTATTCCATGAGCATAGTTTCTTTTGTATTCGGTAGATGTCGCCACTTGTGCTTAAAGCATACCGTATTGCAGGCATTATTTTTCATTTCTCTTATCAATATCGTAAGATGAAATTTATATACCGTCTCTCCAACTTTACAAAGGTGTTACATTGACCATGCACGGTTCTGAAGGGTTCCTTAAGCACGAAACAGTTAACTGTCACCACTTAATGGGTGGCCATTAGATCTTCAACCCCCGTGGGTGTACAGCATTCGAGCTGCCCACGGAAAAACACAAGAGGAACAAAACCTTTCTACACCCGATTATCCACGAAAAAATTTTGTTTTCTTTATTCACTGGTACCAAACTTTACGTTTTAAATATATTTCGCAAAACATTTAAAAAAACTTTTCGAAACTAGTAAAAACCTTTAATTTTAAAATGTTTATTGGAGAACTTGGCTATACTTTTATCTCAATTATTATATAGATTTCTCTTAGTTTCTGTCAGTCTGTCAAATCACAGCTCTCTAGCGTTTCTGGAAGTTGGTAATGTTACTTTTACATAACTTTACATGTATAGGGAAGGGGAGTAAATTATAATTTCGGGTTTTTTATTTTTTCCTATAGTTTTGTCATAGTTCCTATCAGTCTGCAAGGCATCTTTTTAGACTATATTGTGTATCCATTTGGATACGCAGTCCTTCAGATTGGATACCCAGTAAACAGGAAATGGATACCTACTTTTGGGCCTTGGCCTTTTATAAAATATAATTAAAATATGATACCTAAAATACAGGGTGTAATTTAAATGATGAACCAATCTTTAAGAGATGGTGCGGAAGGTCCAAAGCAGACAAAAAGTTCAAATAACTTTTTGCCAAGTTATAGTATTTTTTAAGTTTGGAAAGTAGGGAAAAACGATGAATATTAAAATATCAAATTGAACAACGTTGCGTTTTTCCAAGAAAATATAGATAGGTTAAGGATACAGTGAGGCCAAATAATCTTTGGAATACGTATAAATTTCTCAATTCTTTTAAGAATTAATATTTTTATGAGCTATTAAATTTACACAAAAGAAATTGAAATACATTTTTGTACATGTCTAAAGGACCCTTAAAACAAATATAAAATAATAATATTAGCACTATATTTTAACGATTTTTGGTAATAATTTTAAGTCTATCTATCTATCTATTTAGCTTTCTTCGATCCATCTTTGGACATAGGCCTCCCCCAATATCTTCCACACTTCTCTGTCTGTCGCCCTGTTCATCCATCTAGTCCCTGCATGTCTCTTCAAATTGTCCGCTATCTCATTTGGGGTCTTCCCCTACTTCTTTTATTTTGCCAAGGTCTCCAGTCTATAATGCATTTGTTCCATCGATTGTCTTTCCGTTTGATATTTTGACTAGCAAATTTCCATTTTAATTTTGCTACCTCTCCTCTGACATCCCTTACTTTTGTTTTATTTCTTATCCATTCATTCCTTTTTCTATCTGTTAGCTTTACATGTAACATTTGTCTTTCCATGGATCTTTGGGCTTTTGTTACCTTATCCATGTTTGATTTTGTAAGCGTCCAGGTCTGGGATCCATATGTGAGCACAGGAAGAATACATTGGTCATACACTTTCGTTTTAAGGTACTGAGGATATTTTTTATTTTTTATTATGTAGCTTAATTTACCGAATGCTGCCCAGGCCAATCTTACTCGTCTCTTGATTTCAGCTGTTTGGTTTTCTTTTTTTAGTTTAATAATTTGTCTCAGATATATATTCATCTACTTGTTCTATTTTTTCTTGGTTTATTCTGGTGATATCTTCATCTGTGTTTGTTATGATTTTAGTTTTAGTGTAGTTCATACTCAAGCCTATATTTTTAGCTGCTGTATCCAGTTCTCCAGCATTTTTATAAGTTCCTCTTACCTGTTATTAAGGCAATATCGTCAGCATATCTTAGGTGGTTCAAGTATTGTCCGCTTACTTTGATGCCTATTTCTTCCTAGTCTAAGTTTTTAAAAACATCTTCTAGGGCCTGGTTAAATAGTTTAGGGGATACTGTGTCATCCTGTCTGACACCTTTTCTTATGCGGATTGGCTTGGTCCCTTCGTGGATTTTGATTGATGTTGTTGCTTCGCTATATATATTGGCTATTAAATCGGTGTATCTGTGATCTATTCGGCTATTAATTAAAGATGCTTTGACTGCCCAGTGCTCAATACTATCAAAAGCTTTTTCAAAGTCTATAAACGCAATATAGAGTAAAATGTTGTATTCGTTGGCTCGCTCTATTAGAATTTTCGTTGTTAGCAGGTGGTCAACTGTATTGAAACCCTTTCTGAAGCCTGCTTGTTCTTTTGATTGATATCCGTCAATTTTTGTTGTTAGTCTATCTTTTAATATTTTCGTGAAAAGCTTATAAATTACATTGGGGAGTGTTATAGGTCGATAGTTTTTTAGGTCTGCCCTATCGCCTTTCTTGTGTAGAATAATGGTTACTGATTCTTTCCAGTTGTTTGGGATTATTTTTTCTTTTAGAATTTTATTGAGGAGAATATGGAGGTTATTAACTACAGTTTTACCACCGTACTTTAGCATTTCTGCCGTTACTCCGTCTTTTCCAGGTGATTTGTTATTTTTCATTTTCTTTAATGCTCTCTTTATTTCCGTTTTGCTTATTTCGAGTTGTAATTCTGAGTTTATGTTCTTTATTTTTGTTTGGAGTTTCTTTATGGTTTCTCGCGATGGTTCCCTTTTTGTTTGGTATAATTTTGTATAGAATAGCTGTGTGATATTTATAATATAGACATGGGCGCACCCAGCTAGCTTAATATTCGATATCATGAGGCTTCGCCCCCCCCCCCCCAAGAGGCCTCGCCCCCCCCAAGACATATTCCTGGGTGCGCCACTGATATAGATAATATATAGAGTCGGTCTTAGACATTTCATATTCCTGTTATTTTCTATAACTCTTTCAATTTTTATTTCTTGGCTCTTTCTTTTATTTTCTTTTATCATTTTTCTTATAGTTTTATTTATTTCTGTGTATTCTATCGATGTTCTCTTTCCTCCTTTCTCCAGGTTCCGCCTTTTTTCGATGAGTTTCTTTATCTCTTCTGATATAAAATTTTCTCTCTTTTCACCCTTTTGTGCCACATCTTTTCCGACTTGGGTCATAGTTCTTATTAGCGTATCATTTATTTCATCTATATTTTCGTTTTCGCATTAAGTTTTGGGTTAGCTGTTCATTTAGCATTTCTTTGTATATGGCTTTATTTTCTGTAAGTTTACTCATGTCAAGTTGTTTATTTTTATTGTTAATTTTCCTTTCTGACCATCCTGTGATCACTGCCTGTTGTAAAGCTATTTAGGACTGTTACATCTCTAACGATGCTTTTTCAGTAGTCAGGCTGAGCCATGTCCACTTTCGTTGCGGTTTCTTCCTATATTAATTAATTAATAATTAATTGCATACATGTCTTTCCTCTAGATAGTTCATTAAGGTTGTGCCCCTGCCATTCCTTTCACCATATCCAAAATCCCCTATTTTGGATATTAGTTTTGAGTATTTCTATTTATTTTCAAATAATTTTACCATTTAATTATTACCCTTATTGTCATGCATAATTTCAGTAAATGTCGATTTTCTGTTATGGTTTTTAAGGAAGTTATAACAAAAAATAAAATAATAGCTGTTAAGTTTGGCACCCTTTATCTAAAAACAAAGAAGTATAATGCAAAATATAATAAGAAAAAGTCCTTCTTTTGATCTTTTCTACCACCTATTAAAGTTTGCTATTATTACATCCTGATATTATGTTAAATGTTTGTATGTTATGGTAAGAATTTTAAGATATTTGAAAGTATCAATTTGGTCTGAAAAAAAAACCATTTATAAAAGTGAGCGCTTTTCAAATATACCTGGAGGGCAAAAAAACCCGACAAAATGTTTTTCGTTATATCTCTCCAACTATAACACCAATTTTACCAAAGCAAAGAGTAGATGGCAGGGATTGATTGATCGAACATTATGTCGGAAATGTTGGATATTTTTTTGTTTGTAAGAAAACTCTATCTTTGTTAATCACAACGAGATAGAAATCGTTAAAAACGATTTCGGTCCCTAAAAATTGATTTTTGCTTCAACTATATTGTTTTACAGGTTGTAACGATTGTCTTCTAAATCCTGTCTGTATTAATTTCCTTATAAATAAATTTTTGCCGAACCGATTTTAATAAAATATAAAGTGGAACAGATTGATTGCTTTTAAAAGATCACTATTAAAATTTGCCGTCATTGTAAAATCCAAAATGGCGGTCATAAAAACTTTAATTTTTAATTTAATTTATTTATTCTTATATTTTTTGAAAATTTTTTGATTTTTTTCGGAAAAGTTTTACAGATTATGCGATTGCCTTTCTATGTGCATTCATTTCCTCATAAATTCATTATTACTAAACTGACAATAAAATAAAAAGCATCATGGTGAAATTCTCCGCCAACTCAAAATAAATCCTCGCAACATACAAAGGAGTGATCCTTTCAAGAAGGACAAATTTGACTTTTTTTCCAACATCTTGGATTTAAAATTGACGAAAAATTTCAATAGTTTTGTTCAAAGAGCAATATTTCTTTTTTTATTATTGAAATCGGTTCAGTGAATTTATAAATAAATTATTGCAGACAGAAGTTATAGCAACAGTTGGAATAACAATTATTATTTAAAGAACCACTAAACGGATTTTATAGATTTTATAGAATAAAATATTAATGAATTTATGAGGAAATGATACTTGATCAAGTATCAAGGAAAATATGTAATTTTTTGAGACCGTGAGTCTGTCGCATGAGCAAAGCGAGAGTTACACATTTTAGGGATGAAAAATTCCCTTTTTAATAACTGTGTATGAGTTCGATATTAACTTAAATTAATGCTGGTAAATTAAATTTGCAAAGCGAATTATTGACAAAAGTAACTTTGTGAAGTAAATTTTATTAACACAAATTTATGAACCAATAATAATTCTCCAAATTCTTGGTTTGAAACTTGTAGACAATGATTTTGTTTCCAATCCCCCAAATGTTGTTGTACGATATCAATAGAAATACTGTTATAGTTATTTACCTAACAAGTGCGGAAAGTGATACTTTTCCGCACGCGACGGAAGTTGCACGAACGACGCGGAGCGGAGTTCGGGCAACCGTCAAGGGCGGAAAAGACATTTTCCGCAAGTGTTAGGTACAACATTTTTCCTATGAACGTGGAAATCGTCAGTTTTTTAGGAAAAAAATAGTTTTTATCGGACAATTTTTTGGTCTTTTAGGTTAGAACACGCCAAGCACAAAGAATAAGGAATGAAATTGATGCATTCTTCTTTAATAACTTAAAAATAAAGTTATAAAAAATGAGTGCGGAAAAGTTACTTTTCCGCACTAGTGCGGCAAAGTTACTTTTCCGCACTCAAAACTATTTTATGTAATTTTGCATAAAATTAAATAAGAAACTAAAGATTTGTTAATATTTTCTTTATTTTTTAAAATAATAACAGAAAAATCGGAAAACTTTAAACTAATTTTACTATTTACTATAAAAATTAAAATTGAAGCTACAATTTGTAGCGCATTGCAGGTTCACTGCTGAGTCAGCTCCTTTTAAATGTGCTTTCATTTCACTGGCGTTTATAATTTGGCCCGTTTTTGAAGTAAAAATATGAGATTCCTGGATTTCCATGGATTTTACGACACTGGAACTTTCTTCTTGGCCTTGATAAATAATGGAAGATGGTGCCTCTTTCAATGTGATCTAGCTGCAGATTCTGATACATGTTGTTTAATGGTTTTTTTGATAAAATGTTTTCCGCAATTTTTTTCTTATTTTGTAGGGAATCCTCTATATAGGATTCCGCCACAGAAGTGGACTTCCAGCCCCCATGCCTTTTAATATTTGTGATATTGCTTCCTGCGTCAGCTAGCATTGTGGCCGATGATCGTCTAAAGCAATGGCCGGTGTACATTTCAGGATTTTTGAGGCCCAGATATCCTGCAATGTTACTTGGCATTTTTCCAAACGTATTAATGCCGACGCATTGATTACCGCACTTTCCAGCTTTGTAGTTTAGGAAAAAACGATTTGTGGTGCAGTTTAAAGGACGTAACGACTTGTATTTTTTATATAAAGCGATGTAGCTGTCTTCGCAAACCACAAATTTTCTACATACCTTTGTTTTAGTATCTGGTATGGTAATCAAGAGAATGTCGTCTTTTTCTTCAATGTTGTCGATGGTTAGTTTCGTTAGTTCTTCCCTGCGACACGCCCCAGCTACGCCGAAGATGGTGGCAACTTTCATCATGAGATAAACCGAGTCTGGCGCTTGGGTCAAAAATTTTTCCGTGTCCTCCTTTTCAAATATTCTGGATTTTTTTGGTTTAAAGCCTTCATTTTTGCGTTTTAGAAAGGCTGTCAATTTACAAAAATTTTTAAGATCGATGTTATGTTTGACTTTAAGGACCATTTTAACCATGGAATACTTGGACCATAAAGTAGAAGGAGAGAGTTTCTTCGATAAATAATAAAAATAGGCCAATATTGCCTCCTCTTTTGAAGCAGCCACTGCTAAGGTCATACTCTTGCTTTTACACCATGATTCTAAAGCTTCATATTCTTTGTTGTATCTTGGCGAAGATTTCTCGGGTATCAACGATAGTGTGGCCGCATTTGCTGCCTCCAAAATCTCCTGGGGCGTTTCCTGTTCGGAATCTGAGTCCATTGGGTCAAAAATAGTGGATAATATTATACTATAACGACGCTGCAGCTCAAAAAGCTATCAAACCGTTTGTTTGTATTTTAATTTGTTGCTATGGTATCTAAACAGTGATGCTATACTTACTCATAGCCACCTTAAAAATAATGACATCTACATGTTGGGTGTCAGTTCTGTTATTCTGTTAATAGAGTGCTTGACAAAGTAAAAAACTGTCATTAATAAAGGCAGCTTCTAAAAAACTTTGCTTATTAATAGAGTACCTATGAGAAACAATAGTAATACTCACATAATAAATATTGCAAAAAACTGTTTACTGTTATTGCAGTTCCATATTTTCATTAAAACTCACGTAAAAACAAAATTCAAGGGGCAGTGCGGAAAAGTAACTTTTCCGCACTAGTGCGGCAAAGTAACTTTTCCGCACTAGTGCGGAAAAGTGCTACTTCCCGCACGCAAAATAGTGCGGAAAAGTACACTTTTCCGCACGCGAGTAAGAAAAACATATTTTTATAAATAATTAAACACAAAATCTCGCCGCAGCGAAAATCAATGCTGCAACAGTTTTAAAAGTGTTGGATGTAAAAAATTTGCGAAGCAAATGTGTTAATGAACTAATTTGCAAAGCAAATTTTTCTCAACACAAATTTGCGAAGCAAATTTGTTAATAAACTAATTTGCAAAGCAAATTTTTCTCAGCACAAATTTGCGAAGCAAATTTGTTAATAAACTAATTTGCGAAGCAAATTTTTTTCAACACATGTTTTCGCGTAGCGAAAATCATCCGTATGTTTTTTTTTCCACCCAGCACTTAAAAAACTCTGCAGATTACAACTAAATGATTTAGGCTTAACACAACATAAGGTATACCTACACAACATATTTAATTTTTAATATATTTGTGGTTAGGAAATATGCTTGGAAATAGGCTCAGAAATAGGTATGTTTATGTCAAAGTCACAAAAGTGTAACTGCCTATGGCAAGGACTATACACTGAATGATTTTTTTATATTTTTCTTGAAAATGCGTTACGACAGGAGAAGGGCGGCAAAAGATCCTGAATTTTAACCTTACATAATTAAAGAATGTGGCCCTAAATAGATTTAAAAAAATGTTAAAAATTATATTTACCTAGCAATTTATCTTGAAAAGGAATTTCGAAAACTGTTCTGTAGAAATGCTTTCGTGGGATCCATATTGTTTTTTCCACAACGCCTTAGCCACTCTTGCAAAATAGTCTTGGGAACAGTCATTGGAAGGTGGAAATTTTAAAAAACTCATAAACGTAGAACTTCTAAGTTCGAATAGTTGGATTTACATCCAGAAACCGCACAGGATGCTCCTGGGATTTTGCGATTCCGAAAATTGTTTAAAATATCGAAAATAACAATACAAAACCAAGATTCCACAAATTTTTTCCCTTAAAATAAATAAAAATGCGAAATGCACGGAAAAATTAACCTCACTTTGGATTCGCGAAAAAAATCAATAAGTTCGGTTGTCCTTTTTCATTTAATGTGAGTAGAAAAGGAAAGACCACCCTATCAAACAGATCAAGGGTCTTTTGAGAAGGATGAGTAGGTTCATATGGCATACTCCATTGGGAAAATGAGTGCAGCACTGGTGGTGCACTGACACTGAAACGGTGCTGTCAAAAATTTGCACCGAGAGCAGTTTCAATGGATCACGCGGAAAATGAAAAATCGCACTCGTGTGGTATGCAAGCCAATATTTAACCTAATCTGTGCAATTACCTCACATTTTTTGTTTTGTTATATATCGTCGTTGGTTCGATAAAAAGTGCTTTGTGTTCAAAATGAAATTTTACAGGAGACACAAAAAACTTCCTATGACTATTATGAGCTGTACAAATCCTTTTTTATTCTTGCTTTAAGCAACGTTAAGATAACATTTTTTGCAAATAGTTTTTTATAGGATATCAATTATGAATAGGGCAAATTGAATATAATCAAAATTTGAACATAAGGATTCAAAACACCTTGTATACATATATAATTTTTCACAAGTTTCTTTCAACTAAACCTAACTTTCCTGCCTTGCGGAATTTGGTTGAAAATATGTTGTTCAATAACCATTTGATCGAATGCAGTATTAATGCTTCAATAACATTTTCTTGAAAAAGAAAATTATACAAAAACATTTTCTTTAAACAAAAAATTGTTTGAAAACATTTTCTTAAAATTTTGTTGTTTAAAAGCATTTTCTTGAAAAGGACAATTATTCAAAAACATTTTCTTCAAAGAAAAGACTGTTTGAAAACATTAAAAAAAAAAAATTAAAAAACATTTTCTTTGAAAGTCACTTTTTTTCATAACGCAAAATTGTTTAAAAAAGTTTTTGAAAAAAATATTTTTGAACAAATTTCCATTTAACAAGAACATAATCTAACCTTACAGCTAGGTAAGGGTGGTTTAACATACCATAAAAATGACAACACGACATGTGCCTCAGCACTAATGGGGTTTTGTCCGTGTTCTATTTTTGGACAGAATTGAGACCCTTTAAACTTTTTTATGACGAATCCCTCGTTGCTCAACTCGAGCTGAAAGTGTTTCCTGAACTAAAAAATATATTTATTTTTATTTATAATCATAGCTGCCAGAAAACCCTAACTGTCGGAAAATTATACCCAGGGCCCATATACGTAATATGCCAGGGCCCCAGTCAACCAAATCCATGTAGATTTGTTGTTGAATCTGTGTCACATGACTAACCATATAAAACTGTTATGCTTATTCATTAGCCGTTATTCATAACCAACCAAGTATATTGTATCTGCATAAATGTCAACTGTCAGAACTGACAGATAACCGAACCATTTTGAATAAACGCAGTTGTTACCTGGTCACGCCAGTAAAATGTCGCCTCATTTCTAATCACCTCAAGATTTATAAAAAAAATCCAAAAGTAAAGTAAAATTACATGGCGCAGTCAAAATAAAAGAACCAAATTGAAGCTCAAGATGCCGACTACCCGCTAAGCTGAAAGCACGACAAGAAAATTCTATGGTTTTTTGGATGATAGCAGATAAAGAAATTTGAAAGCATGGACCGAGGCATTACGCCCATGAGCTTTACCAATGGCAACCTAGCTCAATCGTGGAAGTTTTGGAAGCAAAAGTTCATCACATATCTAAAAGCGACAGAAATTATTAAGAAAGAAGACTCTACGAAATGTGCGCAAATGTTAACCTTGATGGGAGACGAAGGTATTAGAATTTTTAACACATTTTCGTTTAATGATGATGATCAAGAAACTTTTGACAATCTTTTAAAAAAATTTGATGACCACTTTAATCCAAAAACCAATTTGACTTACGAAAGATATAAATTTTTATCATGTCGTCAAAAAGAAGGCCAATCAATAGAACAATTCATTATTGAACTTAAAAATCTGTCATTATCTTGTGAACTGGAGACTTTGAGAGAATCATTAATTAAAGATTTACTTGTATGCGGAATTAAATGTGACAAATTACGCAAACAGCTATTTGACAAAGACTGCAAGACCCTGAACGAAGCAGTAAATTTTTGCATGAACTCTGAGTCAACTAAAGAACATAATCGGCAAATTACCAATGGCTTTGGTGATGCACATGGAGATGTCGATGCTGTTAACAAGAAGTTCCGTCCACCACAATCCAGGGCGAGGCATTTTTCCAACCAGAGGAGATCATATCCATCTACCAGCCACAACACGAGAAGTTCGCAGCAGAGTCAGCCATGCAGAAACTGTCAACGAGTACATGGTTATCGAGAATGTCCAGCATACCAAGCTAAGTGCAAAAAATGTTCAGGTTTAAACCATTTTTCTCATTGTTGTTTAAAATTTCCTAGTAATGCTAATCAAAAATTTAATTTTCAGACGAAACAAAGTGACAACTTCCGCAAAAATAATTTTAAAAAAAGAGTTCACGGTATTGAACAAGAACAAACTTCTACATCAAGTGATGATGACGATTGTAAGAATTTTTTATTTTTAGATATGATCGAGACAGATATTTCAATCAATACCATGCCGGGACAATCAGGGGCAATTGGGACTGTCTCCGAGGATTCCTGGGTGACGAACCTTGAGGTCAATGATAGGGCAAACATCTCATTCAAACTGGATACTGGAGCTATGGCCAACGTAATTCCTGTAAGTGTACTAGGGAAAATTAATGTAGATATTTCAAAATTACAAAAAACTAATGTTAAATTAAGTTCTTATACGAAACATAGCTTACCAATTTTGGGCCAGTGTTATCTGGAATGTAGATCAAATAATAAACGTTGCAATCTTTTATTTTATGTAGTAGATTTTGAAAGTATTCCAATATTAGGTCTAAAAGGCTGTTTGGAAATGCAACTTATTAAAAAAATACAGTCAATAGACAATAGTTTTCAAAATAATTCAAATATTAATGAAATTTTAAATAAATATAAGCATATTTTCAAAGGTGTAGGGTGTTTAGAGAAAGATTATCATATCGAACTTAAAGAAAATGCTGTACCGCTGGTTTGCCCCGCAAGAAAAATTCCTTTGGCTTTAACTGATAAATTAAAATTTGCTTTAAATCAGTTAGAAAAAGATAAAATCATTAAAAAAGTCACTGGGAGTACTGATTGGGTAAATCCAATAGTAATTGTTAAAAAACCCAACGGTAACTTAAGAATTTGTCTTGACCCATCCCGAATTAATGAATTTTTGAAAAAACCGTCATTTCATTTGCCAACTTGGGATGAAATTGCATCAAAATTACATGGTTCTAAATATTTCAGCACGTTAGATGCAACTCAGGGATTTTTGCAAATAAAATTGGACGATGAAAGCTCTAAACTTTGCACTTTTGCAACGCCTTTTGGCAGATATTCTTTTTGTAGATTACCCTATGGTCTTTCATGCTCATCTGAAGTCTATCAAGAACGCATGCAACAAATTTTTGGAGATATAGAGGGTTGTGCAATATTTATAGATGACATAATTTGTTTCAGTAATTCCATTTCTGGCCATAACGCTATCTTAAAAAAAATATTAAAAAGAGCTGCACAATACAATATACGTTTCAATAAAGAAAAATGCAAAATTTTATGTAAAAAAATAACTTATCTAGGCCATGAAATTAGTGAAAAAGGCATTGAAGTGGACAAATCGAAAATTCAGGCAATATTAGACATGCCTAGTCCAAAAAACGTCAAAGATCTCCAACGATTTTTAGGAATGGTAACGTATATTGCCAGATTTGTAAACAATTTGTCAGAAAAAACTGCAATTTTACGTTCTTTACTCAAAAAAGATATAATCTTTCAGTGGTCAAATGAACACGAAAAAGCATTCCAAAATTTAAAATCACTTTTAATAAAAACACCATGTTTGCAATTTTTTGACACTAACCAAGCTACGACTATTTCTGTTGATGCCTCTCAGAATGGCATGGCCGCTGTTCTGATGCAAAATAATAGACCATGTGCTCATGCATCGAGGGCATTAACAGAAACACAGTCTCGCTACTCTCAAATCGAAAAAGAATTATTAGCCTGTTGGTTTGGTGCAACACGTTTTTATCAGTACGTTTTTGGTAGAAAATTCATTATTGAAACGGATCATAAACCATTAATCTCAATTATTAAAAAACCTTTACATCTCACTCCACCGAGACTGCAAAGAATGCTCATGCAGTTAAAAAAATATAATTTTGAACTTGTTTTTAAGCCAGGCAAAAAACTAATCGTAGCAGATGCCTTAAGCAGAGCATTCAGTGCAAAAAACTTTAATGAAAATTTAGACTTTGATATCGAATCAGAAATTTGTGCTGTAGAACTTTCTCTAAATATCACAGACCAGAAAAAACAAGAAATTCAAAAATTAACTCGTGAAGATTCGGAACTTTCTGAATTGAGAAACCTTTTAGAGAATGGTTGGCCCAAAAGCATCAAAAACTGCCCAGAAAATGTCAAATTTTATTTTAAATTTAAAGAGGAAATTTCATGTATTGATCAACTTATTTTTAAGGGCCAAAAATTAATTGTTCCTCAAGCCCTACGTAAAGAAATTTTGCAAAAACTTCATTATAGTCATTTAGGTTATAAAAAATGTTTAGATATGGCTAATTTGTCATTTTTCTGGCCAGGGATGCGAAAACAAATAGAAGACATGATAACCTCCTGTAATGCATGTCGTACCTATCAGAGATCTCAGGGTTCCGAGACCATGAAGCCTCATGACATACCAAAAGTTCCATGGCAAAAGGTAGCTGCCGATATTTTTCAATTTCAATCTGAATGTTATCTTTTAATCGTTGATTATTACTCAAAGTTTGTCGAAGTTGTTAATTTGAATCAGAATTTAACCTCTCACAATTTAATCAATAAATTTAAATCTGTTTTTTCACGTTTTGGCATACCCAAAATTTTAATGAGCGATAATTCTAGTAATTTTTGTAGTTTAGAATTTAAAAATTTTTCAAAAAATTGGGAATTTCAACATATTACATCATCTCCTTTGTATCCTCAGTCAAATGGACAAGTTGAAAGGTCGGTGCAGTCTGTAAAAAATCTTCTAAAAAAATGCTTTTTCAATCAACAAGATCCATACTTAGCTTTATTAAACTTTAGAAATACACCTTTGGATGGTGAGAACTCTCCAGCAAATGCTCTCATGCACAGAAACTTAAGATCAATAATTCCAGAAATAAATAGTAAATTCTCTAAAAATTTTAAAAAAGAAAAGTTTAATTCACATATAACAAAAAACCAGCAAAATCAAAAAAGACACTATGACAAAAATAAAATTACTTTGCCTCCTTTAAAAAACAATTGTCTAGTAAAAATTCAAATAAAGCCTCAAACACCATGGCAAACTGGCAAAATTTTAAGAAAAGTAAGTTTCAGATCATATTTAGTACAGCTGGAAAATGGTAAAATCTTTAGACGAAATCGAAAATTCATTAGAGAGTTCAAAACATCCAAGGATTATTCATTTAAGTATTTTCAAAATTCTGGAAAACCGGAAAATTTCTCTGACTTGTTATCAGAAAATAAACTTCAAAACACTCAAAGATTTTTAAAAATAGTCGAAAATTCAGATAACAACAGGTCCATGTCTGAAAATACAAATGTAACAAACTTTCAAAGTAATTCTGTAGGTAGTAATGTAGGTGACAACTCAGGTGACAACTTTATTGACAATGTTCCTAGCTGTAGTGACAATGATAGCCTTGTCAGCTGTAATTCTAGTTTTTCTTGTAGCTCTAGTCTTGTAAATTCTTCTTCTGACAAAGAAAAAACTTCTTACTTTGTTAATAATTCTTATGACAACTTTCAATATGAAAACTTTGTAAATAAAAAACTTCTAGAAAGTGCTAACATGACAAATCAAAATTTTGGTGAAAATTCATCTTCAAATTCAGAAATACCAACTACTTCTTATGAAACTCAAAAACTTCAAAAAGACTCCAAAAAAGGGGAGGAAAGCACTAGTCATACAACTAGATTTGGACGAAAAATAAAAACTCCATTCAAACTCAATGATTATGTCATAAATAGTAGTCCAGAAACTGCAAAAGAATAAACTTTTAGTTTTTTCAATTTGCACTGTTTTTCACTTTACATAAAGTGAAAACTTCACTCCTTTTAAATTTTGGATTTCACTTTACATAATGTGAATATCATTATTGTCATAATTTGTCAAAATTAAACTAAACTTTATTTTTAAACTTAATATTTCATTCTAATATCTTAGAAAGCCTTTCTGAAGTTTTACACAAAACTAGCTCAAAAAACTAAATTTAAAAACAAACAAAAAACCACTACAGCCTAAGTGTTTGTTTGTTTGTACAATGCATGTATGTCTGTTGTATTTTACTTTTAAATGTTGTAACAAAAATGTGATTGACAAATGTGATAAGTTAAGATTAGGTAACAACTACAAATAACATTTTAAAACTGCTGATTTTATCTTATATAAAACTTTTTATTCTTACAAATAAGTGCAACAAAACTTTCCAATTTTTACTAATAATTGTAATAACATTTTAAATTTTAATCCTTAACTTATAAAAGGTATTTATTTAGACATAAATAAGACACAGGTTTTCTTAGCTATAAGGTATTAATAAAACACAAGTTTTCTTAGCTATAAGGTTTTTATTGTAAAACAAAACTTACTAACTAGTAGCATAAGCATATTTTAAAAATATTGTACTTTAAACTTTTCATTATAAAAAGGGGGATGTCACATGACTAACCATATAAAACTGTTATGCTTATTCATTAGCCGTTATTCATAACCAACCAAGTATATTGTATCTGCATAAATGTCAACTGTCAGAACTGACAGATAACCGAACCATTTTGAATAAACGCAGTTGTTACCTGGTCACGCCAGTAAAATGTCGCCTCATTTCTAATCACCTCAAGATTTATAAAAAAAATCCAAAAGTAAAGTAAAATTACAATCTGTAAACCCGAGGGGTCATCAGCTTTCAACAGTACTGTACAAATTTCACAACAGGACCCGACAGTACCACGACAGGATCCAACAGTACTCGACAGTACACGACAGTACCCAACAGCAGTACTCGACAGTACCACGACAGGACCCAACAGTACTCGACAGTACACGACAGTACCCAACAGTACTCGACAGTACACGACAGGACCCAACAGTACCCGACAGTACACGACAGTACCTAACAGTACACGACAGGACCCAACAGTACCCAACAGTACACGACAGTACCCAACAGTACTCGACAGTACACGACAGGACCCAACAGTACTCGACAGTACCCAACAGTACATGACGGGACGTAACAGTACGATAGAAGCCAACAGTACACGACAGTACTCGACACAACCGTCTAACCCGAAACAGTGGCGTAGATGCGAAAAGACAGGATGACCTTTTTTTTTTTTGTTTTTTTGGTCGCAAGTTTTTTGAGTGCGCCCTAAGGCCCTGTCGGCCTTCCCCAAACAGGATGACTTTTTTTTTTTGGTCGCAACATTTTTGAGCGCGGCGCGGTTCCCCAAAGATGATGAGCTTTTTTTTTTTTTTTGCTCGCATGTTTTTTGAGGGCGCGCTTTGTCCTTGTCGGACCCCCCCAAGGCACGACGACAGTACTCAACAGGACCCAACAGTACTCGACAGTACACGACAGTACCCAACAGTACACCGACAGGACCCAACAGTACTCGACAATACACGACAGTACCCAACAGTACTCGACAGTACACGACAGTACCCAACAGTACTCAACAGGACCCAACAGTACACGTCAGGACCCAAGTCCTGTTGGACGCTGTACAAAATTTTAGGGTGCCGATGACCCCTCGTGTAAACCACATTTTCAATAAAGTTTTTGATTTTTGGGGTTTCCGCTTTTATTGTTTGCATTGCATAAACTACTACCTAGCAGCGAGGAAAATAATAAAAAATCGCGCACTACTTTATCTGCACACATTTTTATGTCCACGACAATAATAAGCGTTTAAAATTAATGGCGGGAAAAAGTTTTCGGTGCGGCACGAGCCCTCAGAGCCGGTGTCAAAAAAGCCGCACTCAGTGCAAAACTGAATTTATAAGTTCTTCAATGGAATACGAAAACTGAAAAAGTGCATGTCAATGGAATACAAACACCGAGCCAGTTGTGCACTAGTGCTGCACTCATTTCCCCAATGGAATACGGCAATAGAAGGATGGCTCGACACCTTGAGGATTTTGTGACGTAGCGAAATTTGGAATATATGGGGCTTATGGAAGTGGACCGTCCTGTTCTCTGTGTACAGTCCTTGCATTGTATCCTCTTGCCATTAAAGCCGATCACACACAAAAAAACATAACGCGTAAGAAGTTCAACCTTATAGGCCTTCACACACACAATTTACGTAATCCGTAGCATGGCGCATAGCGGGCTTTCAACCAATCAGCGATCGAATAGCAGCGGCCATACTGGATTTACGTAAGAAAAGTTCATAAGGTTGAACTTCTTACGCGTTATGTTTTTTGTGTGTGATCGGTTTAAGGACTTTTCTTACGTAAATCCAATATGGCCGCTGCTATTCGATCGCTGATTGGTTGAAAGCCCGCTATGCGCCATGCTACGGATTACGTAAATTTTGTGTGTGAAGGTCTTAACCAGTGTTATATGGAATGACAAACGCCTTCTGCGTCAACCAACCAAAATAAGATTTTTGCAGCTGTCGTGGGATTTTCCAGGTTTGGAAGACGAGTCGTTAAATACCGAGATGAATTCCAAGACGTACGCAAGCGTTGATCTGTCACTTCTGCCAACCAATCAACTGAAAGATATTTCAGTATGGTTTTATACAGCAAAACTTTAATAAAGGAGAGTTTACACATGCATGGATTTGCTGGCGCCAATAAAAACTGGCGCGCCAGTAAGTTAAATTTGCAAGTGTAAACACCGACTTGCACACAAGTTATTTTTTTGCATGCATGTATCAAAAAAGTCTGCAGCTGACTGAATTTGCTGGCGCCAGTGGTGACGCATGCCCGCAGAAAAGGAAAATTTTCATGTGTAAACAAGTGCTTGCACGTCGGCTCGCCAGTTTTAAGTTCATTATTTTACATTATTTTTTTTTTTCATTGTGTTTGAGCTCAAAAATTTTGTTTATTGTTGTTTTTATAGCTTAATATGGCTAAAAAAAGTGGTCAGCAGAACTGACCATACAGTTTCTTGAAGGCAATTAATGTTTTCCTTGTTTATGGGATGTACACAGTAGTTCGTATAAAAACAAAGATAGTCGAGATAATGCTTCCCAAAAAATTAGTAAAATAATGACTATTGAAGGCTTTGAAGTTACAGAAGTAAAAGCAAAAATATGATCCATAAGAAACACATATGCTTTGGAATTGTCAAAAATTTTAAAAAGCCAACGTTCCGGAGCCGGTGCAAATGAAGTATGCACCCCAAAAGTACCATGGTTTAAAGTAGCAGACCGAATTTTAAAGAATGTTGTTTAAATAAGAGAAACTCTAGAAGAATATCAAAATGTTGCTTTGTCATTCGAAGATGGTTTTTATAGCTCGCAGGATCTTCGCTGCAAGTTCTCCTAAAAGTTTTTCGAAAGCACCCAAAGTAGATCGACTAGCAAGCCATGCTTTAACCCATGCAGATACGGCCTTTTCGTTGTTCCTTTTCCTGAATCTCTTTTTTTTTTTTTTCAATAAAAGTTTAGCGACTATTTTGCAGGCTTCCGAAAGTTCAGCCGACATATCGCGTATCGTGTACACTTTAAAAATGAAACTGGCGTGCCAGTCTTTTTAATTTTCGCACAATAGTGTAAACCTTTACTGGCGTGCAAATAGAACTGGCGCGAACACTGGCGCCACTAAATTCATGCATGTGTAAACCCACTATAATTCCCAGTTCTTTTTGATAAAAATTCGTCGTTTTTGTGCTGTGAAAATGCCGGTGACGTGCAAGTTGTGTGACAAATTATTTAGTGCCCTATTTAATTTGAATAAACACTGGCATCGGGGTTCTACTGTATGTCTATGCTACGATAAACATTTTTTTTTAAGACTTAGCGCATTTAAATTTGTCAATACTCCCATGGCAAAACAAAATAAACGTGAAATGCATATAGAAGAAATACTGCATATACCTCAAAAAATATTAATCGCGGCACATAGATATTGTATATGTTTGAAATCAAAAAGAAAAGACGAATCTTAAAATGCAAAAATATACAGGGTGTTCCCTCTCAAAAAATCGACTTTATTGTCACACCCTGTACAGGGTGTCCCAAATTCGTTGTTTTTTGTGGTGTCGGGTATTTCTAGGGGAGAAAGAAAAAAACTGAACCCCCTTTGCGACGCTCAAATTTTAAGAGAAGCCTAAAGGTGAAAACTACATTTAGATATAGCAAGCCGTTTTTAAGCTACGGAGTGTTTTTGTCTGCATTTTGCTTTTGTGTAAATAGCTTTCTTATAGATCTTTTCTTGAAGAATTGACAGATGTAAACGGTTTTTATTTATCTCTTTTGGTTTTTAAAATATTGCATAAAGTTGTTATTTTTTTTACAGAATAACTCTAAAACTCTCTCTAAAATTTCCTTTAAAATGATGTATCACACTCAATATTTTAATTGTTAATTTTTTTTTATTGTTTTCTTTATTTTTATTTTTTAATCACCTCTTTATTTTTTTTTATTTTTATAATTTTATATTAAAATATTTTAAACCCATTAAGCAATCTAAAATATGTGGTAAAAATAAAAAAAACTAAAATATAAAGAAATCCCACTAATCCCATAAAGAAAAATTAATTTTATGTGATATCTCAAAAACTAAACGTGACAAATGAAATTTAATTTAACAGGTAAATTCCTCTTAAAAAAGTGTCTAAAGAATGTTTTCGCAGAAATAAAAATATTAATAAATAAACAAGTTATAGACCCCTTCCCAAAATGCAGACTTTTTAAAAACACCCCGTAGTTTAAAAACGGCGTGCTATATCAAAATGCGATTTTCACCTTTAAGCTTCTTTTGAAATTTGAGTGTCGCAAAGGTTGATCACGTTTTTTTAGCCCCTCTAGAAATACCCGAAACTCCCCAAAAAACATCGAATTTGGGACACCCTGTATAGCGTGTCCCATTTTCGATGGGATTAAATGGGAAACTCGGTTATTATTAAAGATATCGATTTTCTGATTGCACCTTACCGTGCTCTTTTTTGGAGCCCTTAAAAATGGTGTAATCAGATTTTTGCTATACCCCGTAGTTTCGCTAATACAGGGAGTTTTTGAAAAAATTATATTTTTAATAATCCCTTGTATCTCACTTATTTTGCGAGATATTTTTATTCTGTAAAAACCTTTTCATGGCAACTTTTTTAGAAGAAAATAATGACGTTGTCAACTTTTTAAAATATTGTTTAGTTTTTGAGATATGGTATTTATCATAAAAAAATTAAATAAGGACCTGGAATTTTTTATTACTATTTTGATTGGTTCCATGCTATTATTACCTTAAAATAATAAAACTTTAATATTTTTTTGATTTAAGGTTAAACTATTTAATATTTGAAAAAAAAAATTATAGTCCGAACCTGGAAATTTCCAACGTAATTATAAATTAAAAATTGCAAGACACACTAGTTAAACGATTTTTAGTTTATCTGTTTTGAAATGAGAATCAAAAGATTTATAAAGAAAGTAAAAAACGTTAAAAAGTTACAAAAATGAATAGCATACTAATTATTTGATGGTAGCACAGCAGGTCGTGAAATTTACAAAACAGAAGCGTGGAATTGAATTTCATTTTACTTGTCATATTTGTGAATGGCTTACAATTATTTTAAACTGGCTAGAAATCGACCATATCCAGATTTTGAAAAATGTGATAGGTTTCACTGCTTCATTCTAGCAACAAAATCCCAATATTTAAATGGCAGAAATATTTTTATGCAAAATGCGTTAAGAAAAATTACTCAAAAATGCCAACAATGTCTTACACATAATGGTAATCATAAAAATTACTTATTTTTTGTAATTTTGTTTTTTTTTTGTATTTTTAGTAGACTTTGTTTCAAATAAATCTGTAAACTAACGTAAAACCATTTTAATATGCTAAGTATCAAAACAGTTAAACTAAAAATTGTTTAACTGGCAATTTTTAATTTATATTTTTGTTGGAAATATCCAGGTTCGGACTAATTTTTTTTTTTAAATAATAAATATTTTTTTTACCTTAAAACAAATTTTTTTAAAATTTTTATTATTTTATGATAATACTAGCATGAAACCAATCAAAATAGTAATAAAAAAAATCCAGGTCCGTATTTAATTTTTTTATGATAAATACCATATCTCAAAAACTAAACAATATTTTAAAAAGTTGACAACGTCATTATTTTCTTCTAAAAAAGTTGCCATGAAAAGGTTTTTACAGAATAGAAATATCTCGCAAATAAGTGAGATACAAGGGATTATTAAAAATATAATTTTTTCAAAAACTCCCTGTATTAGCGAAACTACGGGGTATAGCAAAAATCTGATTACACCATTTTTAAGGGCTCAAAAAAAGAGCACGGTAAGGTGCAATCAGAAAATCAATATCTTTAATAATAACCGAGTTTCCCATTTAATCCCATCGAAAATGGGACACACTGTACATGGTGACGGATAGAAAAAAATTATGTTTGCTTTTAAAGTTCATCATCATCATAATTAACCAAAAAAAATCTACAATTTATTATAGCCCTTTATTTTCAATGATAAAGTTGCTGAGTGCTCCGGTTATAAAAAACCACCCGGTACCTACATAAAATCATACCTAAAAATTAGAATTGACCATTATTTTATACCTTGAATTTTTAATTATACGTTAAGCTCTTCGATCTCGCGCCAATCCCGGTATTCGCGCCAATAATTTAAATTAGACATTTTGACGTTAATTTTGGCGCATGCTCCTTTGATGGAATTTATCTCGGTATTTAACGACTCGTTTTGGAAGGGGCAAACGCCCACGGACTGTACACAAACGCCCACTTTATTTTGTATATTTTTTGGTTGGAAATCAACGTTTTTAGTTTTTTTTCCGGCGATTTGTGCTTTGTTTCCAGACTTTTCATTTGTTCCTTCTTAAAGGTAAGTACCTACATCTTCTTTTGTTGAACTTTCTGAAAAGTCCTAAAGTTGTTTTGTTGATTGTTTAGCTTTGTTGATTTTTTTGCATACCCTTGCCTATGTGATTATTTTTATAGGCTGTTGCCCTTTTTGATTTTTTGCCAAAATTTAAAAATAGGGTATAATATGAAACGCCTTCTGTTCTTAATAATAATAAATAACCGAAAAGAATAACCCAAATCCATTACTCTTGGTTAAGTGCATCTCAGCTCAGGTGAGGTAAAAGAAAGGCTTGTAAATAGCCAAAAAATTTTTAGAAGGATGCTCTCCTATGATGAAAAACAAACAAATGGTACAAAACTTATTTCAATCTTAGGATCTTAGATTGTTTTTGATGTTGCTTTTGCATTGTAAAATGATCTGATGGCAATAAAGATTTAAACTAAACTAAACTTAACCGAGGGGTGAATAGCTCTCACAATAGGTGTACACATTTCAAATTCAAATTCAAATTCAAAACTTCTTTATTCAAATGAACCTAAGCCTAAGAATTGTGTCAGAAAAGCAAATTTTAAGTTTAAGTATTGTTAGTTTTTTTTTCAAATTTCAAACCCTACCCACTTATCTATCTATCTATCTATGTCGACTTTAAAACAAAAAAGTTACACACAAAATAAAGTCTAAAAAGACATAAAAAAGTTTTAAAAAAGTTTTTCCTAAGCTAAACACACTTTAATAAAAGACATCCTTTTCTAGGATATTAGGACTATTAAACAAACAAAATTAAAAATTAAAAAACAAACATCAAAACCATTGCAGAATGTCCCCACAGTTTATGAAAACTCATTAAAATACTAAAAACTTCAGTGATGTGTATTCTCAAGTATTTACTTATGTTCCTTTTTATTTTATTTTCTTATATTATCTTTTTAGGTATATGAATTTAATGTAATCATTTCTCACCATCTTCCCACAATCCTTCACAATCTTTACACAGTCTGCCCCAATCACTCACAATCTTATCACAATCCCTCACAATCTTACCACAGTCCTTCACAATCCCTCACAATCTTACCACAGTCCCAGTGGCATAGCGTGGGGTTCGGTTTGGTTCAGGGGGGTTCGTGGCCCCCACCCTGAGGGTACTGGCATTGGCGCCCCATTGGTGCCTGAAGCGCCCTAATCGTTATTAAGTAGCCGGGCCGGTAATGGTAAATTAAGAGGGCAGCAAAGGACACTTTTTTTGGCCGCAAGAATTTTTGATGGGCTGTCAGCCCCCCCGCCCCTGCAGGCACGCTGTGCAGTCCTCCACAATCTTACCACAATCTATTTATTTATTTTTTATTTATTTATTTATTTATTTACGGATACAAATCCACTTACAAAAAAGAAAAATCTTACATAAGAACATCTAGAACTTTTCACCTATTAGTATATAGTATTAACAAAATATATATATAAATTTAATTATAATTTTAAAGTAGGTAGTCATAAATAATGCGTTCATAAATAAAAGCAAAAGTAAAGTTAAGGTTTCATATTATACAACACTTTATTTTTCTTTAAATGGTTTTTTAAAGTATTCAATTTTGTTGAAAAGATATCAAGATGAATCTCTGAATTTCTCAATATCCTTGAAAATGAGTAATGCTGGCCATAATTTGTTCTATGTTGATTTGGAAGAAATGTATTGGTTTTACGTAAACACACTATAGGTGCATAAAAGTTAATTTTTTCTACCAGTTCTGGACAGTCAATTTGATGATGTATCAGTTTGTGCAATAAAGTTATATCTGCGTTTTTCCTTCGATTCTCAAGTGTATCCAGATTTAAAAGCCTACATATCTGATTGTAGTCTATTATTTCTTGTGGAATTTTCAATTTATAGCCAACATATCTCAAAAATTTCTTTTGAAATCTCTCGAGAGCATCTATATGACTTTTAGAAAGAGGAGACCAAACATTTACATTACTTTCCACATGTGACCTTACGAGTGATGTAGATAGAGTTTTTAGAGCAATTACATTATTAAAGTCTGTTGTGTTTCTCTTTAAGAAACCTAGCATTTTAAAGGCCTTTTTACATATACAACTTATATGTTCAGAAAATGTGAGTCTTGAGTCAAACATCACACCAAGGTCACGAATAGTACCAACCTCCTCAATTGGAATTTTGTTTATTAAGTATTTGTTTGAGACTGGTTTTGAGCTACGAGAAAATTAAATATATTTACATTTTGAAACATTTAACACCATATCATTCAAGTCACACCATTCAGTAAATCGGTCAATATCTTTTTGCATTAATTCGGCATCACTCTTACATTTAATTATTTTAAAAAACTTTATGTCATCACAATAATTTAAACAATCACTATTAATAAAACATTCTACAACATCATTAATAAAAATATTAAAAAGCAAAGGAGCCAGATGTGCACCTTGGGGGACTCCTGATTTTACTAAAAAAGGTGATGATAAAAAAGCATTATTTATTTTGACTATTTGAGAACGGTCTGATAAATAAGAGTAGATCCAGTTAAGCAAAACTCCCCCGACTCCATATTTTCCTAATTTATTTCTTAATAGGGAATGGTTTACCCTGTCGAACGCCCTGGAAAAATCAGTATATACAGTGTCCACTGCATACCCACTCTCCAAGGCTTCTGTCAAGTCATTCTCATATACAAGAAGATTGGTGGTAGTAGATCTTCCGCTCATGAATCCATGCTGTTTTGTGGTTATGACATTTTTAAATATTCCTTTAAGTAATCATTGACGATGGATTCAATAACTTTTGGTATCTGGGAAATAATGCTAACTGGTCTATAGTTCTCCACATTATTCTTGCCTCCCTTGCCTTTGTAAATCGGCGAAACATACAAAGTTTTCCACATATCTGGAAAAACTCCTTTTGAAAGTGATTGATTAAAAAGCAACCATAATGGTCTCGACAATGGAAAAGCACAGTTTTTAAGAAACATTGGTCCAATCTTATCAGGTCCAGGACCTTTACTTAGGTCAAGACATGACAACCTTTCAAAAATCTGAGAAATTTCAATGCACATGCTATGGATATTTAATGAGTTTTGTGAAAAGCCTGATAAATCGTCATTGCTTGTATTACTATTTTTATACAATGATGAAAAATATGATGCAAAAAGCTGTGCTACCATTACTCCGGTAGATGCTTCCCGACCATCATAATTCATAGGTGTGGGAACTTCATTATTTTGATTTTTGTTCTTAATATATTTCCAAAAATATTGTGGATTTAGCTGTACACTATTTTGAACTTCCTCTAAATATTCCAAATAGCACTGTTGAGCTCTTTCTTTGCAGTATGATCTAAGTTGTTGAAAAACTTGATAATCTGCAATGCTTCTAGATTTTTTAAAACTTTTGTGTGCTTCACGTTTTTCTATAACACTCACTTTCAAATCATCATCGAACCATATGGGGAACCTAAATTTATTCTTAATTTTTACAGTTGGAACATAGACATCAAACAAGTAGTTTAAAACCTCATAAAACTTAAACACATTTTTATTAACATCATCAGAGCTAAAATATTGATCCCAATTAAAATTAATTAAAAAATTATTAATCCTATTATAATCACAGTTTTTAAAATGAAAAACTGAAGTTTCATAAGTTTGGAGATGTTGACTAGTTTGATCACAGCTGATATTTATTATTAATGCTGGATGATGGACGTCACATTTAATTAAAACCTTGTCAGCAATTTTGACTGTTGTACTAGAGTTATTGCTAAATACTAAATCTAAGAATACATTATTAGCATTAGGTACTAGGTTGTACTGACTAAAATTAACATACGGTAAAGTCTCAATCATAATTTCAGCTACCACTGGAAAGTTTTCCATAATTAGTCAGAGACCATCATTTTTCCAATTGATTGACGGCAGATTATAATCTCCAGCAAGTACAATATCACAGTCTTCATGTTCTTGGCAAATTTGTTCAATATTTTCACAGTGTCTAATGTATGAGTCTGATTGAGATCGTGGAGGTGTATAAAAACAACCAAACAGAATCTTTTTTCTTCCAGTATTTGCTAAAACCCACACCTCTTCAGACTCTTTATGACATACATTTAGTTCTTTACCTTCATACTTTTTGTTTATTGCTATAAGAACTCCTCCATTACGTTGTTTGCCAGTTTGCTCAAAGGATCGATCTTTTCTAAACACATTGTAGTTTAAAAATCCTAGCTCTGAATCTGAAAAATCATCATTTAAGGACGTTTCGTTAAACATAATTACGTCATAGTCTCAAGATGCCACGGAGTTAATTAATGCAGGAATCTTAGTTCTCAATCCGTTTACGTTTTGATAATATTTGGTCATATTATTTAGGATGCTGCTCTTAGAATTTGACTGTTGTGAAAATTTTGAATTGGACCTTGCTTTTGACCAGCGTGAAAATTGTTATGTTTTCTATGATGCACAAAGGGTCTGATAATTACGTTTGCTGGCCAAAAAGATTCCTCACTAATTTTTTCATAAAGAGTGTTGTCAGGGACTCCTATTTTAAATGATTTGGACTTAGCCCGAGTGGGCAGTTCGTCTACTACAATTGAGTTAAAATTTGTTATATTAGTTTTCTCTTTAACATAATCCAGAATAATTTTCGAAGTAGCATTCTCGGCAACTCTTCCCAAAAATAACCACTTTTTAGCAGGAACACCATGTAGTATTTGCCCTGTATGCTTGGCAGTTTCTTGGTTAGTAGCATCGATGGGACGAGATGTATTGGTTGGTTTTTTCTTAGATTTCAGACTATCAGCATAAGTAGCCTGTTTATTATTATTATGTGTGCTGGTTTGCCTTGATCTTGGGCCATTGTATTCTCCATTTTTTGCTGTTTGGGACGTGGCTTCTGCCACTGCACTGGCCAACTCAATAGCTGAAGAGACCTGCGAAGGCGTAATTTCTTGAGCTTATGGAGCTCTGCCTTCAAACCTGATGCTGCTCTTCGGCTGCTGCATATTTAGCGCGTACTTGGCTTCTAGCACCATTTGAAACTCCTGAAATCGTTTATTTAAGATATCTTCCAATTCTTGCCTGCCAATAGTTTCATGTATACTACTGGATTGCTCCGTCTGAGTATCGACTTCTCGGGTTGATTTGAAAGTCAGATCAAATATTTTTATCTGTAGAGTTTCAATTTCAGATTTGTATGCTTGTTTTTCCTTTTCTTGTTGTTCAGCGCGTTTTTCAAGCAACTTGTATGCAGCATCCATTTTCTCCTTTTCTTGAACTACTTCACTTAAATTTTTGCTTTGATCATTAATCACTTGCTGCAAGTCTAAAATTTTATTGTTAGAATCTAAATCTATCAAACTATGGTCTATCGTGTTAGTTTGATCTCTAATTGTTTTGATTTCAAGGTTAAGGCTTTCTATTATTTTAAGCTGAAATTCCAACTTTTGTTGAAGGGTTGTATTGGTAGCTTTAAGTTCCTGTATAACCTTGTTCTTAGTAGTCAGATCATTATTTTCAGATTTGCAGTCTGAACAACAGAAAGTCAATCGTCTCTGCTGGATAACCATAGCATCAGCTTCACTAGTTGACATACCGGAGCATTTCTTGCAATACATTCGATTACAAACATCGCAGGGTGCTCCAAACATGTCATCCTCTTTGCCTGGTCTTCGTTTAAAAACACATGGATTTTTACACACATCACAATCCATTCTAAATTCCTGACTCATCCCACTGGGCATTGCAATGTGACAATTGCTTGTGGGTTGGTCACCTTAGTAACCACCTGTTGGCTACTTGACCTCTGGCTGTCTGGCCAATATGGTTGAATTGAGTTTTTAGTGGGAAAAAAGTAAACAAATGTGAAAAGTTTAGAAAGAAAAATAAATGACCAGTGCTGTAGTTTTCCCCAATTTTCAAGTTTATTGTGGTTTTCTGTAGCTCACCTTTATGTCCAGCACCAAACGACACTGTTTTGTGTTTTAAGCCAATATCTTTGTTAAAAAAAACACGTTAAAAACAACAAAAAACAAACTTTACTTCGGTGTTGTCGTACCCCTTCATTCACGCCGATACCCTAATTTCTTCAACCTTAGCAAAAGATTGTGGATTTTCACAATCGGTGTACACATTTTGGGTTAGCTGTTCACCCCTCGGTCTTAACCAAATGATTTTCAAAAAAGCATGCGATATAAATATGTTTCATCAAGAAATGGAAAAATATTTATCTGTATGGATGATGATTCAAAAATCAAACAAATTTCCTCTGAAGATGACTACCCAATCTCATGTAAACCAGATTAGGAATCGACTACCACTAATTTACTTCACTATGAGAATGCCCTGTCAAGAGCCTTGGAGAATGGCAACTCAGTTGATGTAATCTATACTGATTTCTCCAAGGCTTTTGACAGAGTAAATTATAGGATCCTGACTGAAAAGATAAGGTCTTTTGGGATAGATGGATCACTCTTAAACTGGACTAAATCATACATATCTGAGCATGAACTTATAGTTAAGATCAATAATTGCTACCTCTCTGAACCATTTGTGGCTGTCACAGGGGGCGCATCTGGCACCTACACTTTTTAATATGTTTATGAAAGATGTAGTCAATTGTTTTGAGTTTGCTAGTGTAGAAGGTTACGCTGATGACCTAAAAATTTACATTGTTGTTGACAAGGATGAGGTGCCTGTGCAAATGCAGATGGACCTCTGTAGGTTTGCACAGTGGTGCAGTGACAACAGTATGACTTTAAATGCACAGAAGTGTAAGTATATCCAGTTCACTAAAAGTACCTCTCCACAACCCAACAGGTATTATATTCTTGATACAGAAATAGAAAAAGTCAAATCTTGGAGTATTTTTTTCATCTGACCTTTTTTTTACAGAACATATAACAAAAATATGCAATAAAGCTATCAAGATGCTTGGCTTTATTAAACGACATACAAAAGACTTCACCAACATTGTTGCATTAAAAACTCTTTACTGTAGCCTAGCATAGTATTCGTTCGATCGCAGTTTGGTATGGTTGTATTGCATCGTACCTGCATGATAGTACTAACGAGGTCAAAGTCGAAGTTTGTTTTGTTTATAATAAATCTCGCACGCGAAAAATCTGTGTTAAAAATCTATAAACAATGTTTATTATAAATAATATATCATGTTTAAAAGCAAAAAAAGTGTACCATCACCTGTGAAGCTTGTTTTAAAAATTAGCGAAAAGCCCAAACAAAATCAAGAAAACATGGATAATGCCGAATTATTTCAGGATAGCCAAGCTAGAACACAAGTTTTATATAGCAAATGGAAAAATTCCCAAAACGAAAAAAATTCACTTAGTGTACAGGGTGATTTTTTATAATTGCAAGATCGCTATAACTCGGTTATTATTGGGAGTAGAAAGTTCAAGCAAAAACAATTCGGTTTGGTAAATTATGGCCACTTTAGGCCCACCATTAGTATTTTTTTATAGGTTATAATATACAGGGGGCGACAATCAGATCAATTTTTTTAAAGGGAACATCCTATATATTTTTGTATTTTTAAGTTCCACAAAAAATTAGCTTTACAGATATATGTAACACTATGGCTCTATCTTTGTTAGTTTTCGAAATATTGACGATTGAAATTCCGAAAATTAGCAAATTTTAAATACGGTGCGGAGTATTTCCTGTGACAAGTCACAAACAATATTAAGATGTGTGGATACCTAATGACATTGTCGGTGCCAAATTTTAAATATTTATCAACAATGTTGCTTTATTCCAATGCAGAAAAGCAAGAGATACTTTTATTATATGCGAAAAATAATAAAAATGCCACTGCTACTGCGAGAGAATATCGAGAACTGTATCCAGCCCGACAATGTCCTAATATATCCACAATTCTTAGGATATATAGAAAATTTCGTGAAACATCGTCTATGGAACGAAAAAAACGAGCTGTTCATCCAAACGAAGAGGCTAATTTAAATATTTTACTACATTTTCAAGAAAGCCCACAAATTTCTATAAGAAAAGTATCTTCCGCATTAGTGCAAGAAGGACAGGAATTTTGACGTCTTTTACCAAAGTAAGAAGCACAGAAAAAAAAGCTGCGGTTCGGTCTGCGTGGCTACCAGAAGCCCAACTGCAATGCTAAAGTCTGGAACTAAGTTTTCTCGTTATATTGATCACGTCCGAAAAAATTTTAGTTGACAGTAGTTGCGCTCTGTGCGAAGAGATGGCGCTGGATGCGGAAATTTCGGTCGGGCGGGATTGATTCAAAAAGGACCAATATGTAATACGCCCGAAAAATAAAAGGGTTCAAAAGGGCCAGTAAAAATTATTGCGATTTTTTGTCCTTTTGAAATCTTTTTATTTTTCAGTCGCATTGTGATCAAGACAATTAACCTTTTTTATGTTAAAATTATGTCTGAGTTGGTCCTTTTTACAAAACCTTTTTTTTTCTATATTATTATAAAAGGTTGGGTAAAAAGACAAAGGAAATAATTAAATACATAATTTATTAAAAAAACAGAATAACTGAAAAGTGGAGAAGACAGTTTTAAAGTTATTAATTAAATTCAAATGTGTAAAAATACTTAGATCTAGATCTCTTTTGTTTTGCTTCCCATTTGTTAAAAGCTGATTCCTTAAGATAATCTCATTGGCATCACCTGCTTTATAGTCAAGGTTCATTTCATCCTTTTCTGAAAATAAAAAAGTTGTAATTAGTAAAAATGCCCCTGTGAACAGTATTTAAATGTTATTATAGAAGATTTTTTTAGGAAAATTTGACCCGCTTATTATGTGTCTTACACAAAATATGAATAGTTCCATAAAAACTTCCATCAATTCTCATGTGCCAAAATCATGAGAATTTACAAGATTTAATAGAAATTTTATGTTTGTGAAACATATCTTTTAAATCTGTTACTTTTGTGAATTGTGAAGAATCATAAGATTGTATTGATTTTTCCCGAGGTTTTTCCAGAATTGTGAACCAGTTTTTAGGCAGGATAGTTTTAAATCTTAAACTTATTTTAGTCTTTATCTTATCAAAGTAACAGTAATAGGGTTCGCTAAAGAGCTGGGCAGATTTAGTTGTAAAGCATATAACTACTAGTACCTAATTAAAACTAATAATTACTAGTAGTTATTAGTTAATTAAGTGGACTATATTTTTTATTACAAAAGGTACTTACAAAGTAGTTAAATATTTATAAAAAAGTAGCTAAAAAACTACTTGGAGAAGTTACTTTTGTAGGATGTCGCAGATTAGGTGTCCACTATATTGCGAACTTCACTTTTATTGGGGCTACAAGCTTAGACCAGTGGTGCATAGGAACCTTTCTGTTTACAAAATTATTTGCTATCATCTTGTGTAAAAATATACAGGGTTTTCCTTAAAAAACACATCTGCAATTAATAGTGATGTTAGCAATAATGCTAACATAATCTAGTACACCCAGTATAAATTAAGAATAAATTTATGCAAAAAATTAGGACTTGGAAGATTGACAACAAGGACTAGGTAACATTACAGCAAAATTTCAATAATTACTTATTTGTTTAATTGTATAATTCCGATGCCATGTCATTTCAAAACCAAATTGCTACATACTAGGCTTACCTGCATTGTAAAGTACATCTTTTTTAGACCAAAAATCATCCATTATGAAGCCTTATGAATTTTTCTTTGTTTACCGATAAATAACAAACACGAACAACTAAGTTTTTTATGAAATTTCACAAAAATAACCAAAAGTAACAAAACACTCCCTTTAGGATGCCATTAAATTTTTTTGGTTTTTTGTTTCTCTCGTATCTCGGTAGATGGCGCCTCTTGCTATAGTTCGCTCACTAATTACATTTAATTAGAGACAAAACCATCTGATTAACTTCGCAAGATTTGTCACATTGACCAGCAGTGTTCTGAGGAGTCCCATAAGGACGAAACGGTTAACTGTCAACACTTATTAGGTGTCCATTAGATCTTGGACCCCCATGAGGTTAAGCTTTCAGGCTACCCACGGAAAAATATAAGGGAAACAAAAAAACTCCTTTTTGTCCGATTAGCCATGAAACTTGTTTGATTTTTAAATTCACGGGTACGAAATTCCACGTTTGTTGGAAAAAACGTAGAATGGATACTTCACTCTCACTACCACTACAGAGCTCGGGCACTGGAGAGCCCTCCAATAAAACAAAATGAAGAACCTAAGGTTAAAAAAGCTCCATTACCTCCACCGATTATGGTTCATTTAATAATTTTAATGATATTTATGAAAAATTAAATATAAAATAAATGTACAAGACGCAGACAGCTATCGGCTGGTTACTAAAATGCTTAATGAAATAAAGCATCAATGGCACTCATACGAAAACAAACAAATAAGGCCAATTAGAGTAATAGCGAATAGGCTACACTTCTCATGTGACCCACAAAAAATTGTAGCTGATCTACAAAAACAAGGTTTTAAGGCACTGGAGGCCAGCAACAAACTTAAATGGAGAACAAGACAACCTCTTAACATGTTTATGCTCACATTTAGCCACGATGAAGACATCAACAAAATTTTTGAAATTTCCAGTATCCTTGGGATTGAAGTGGAAATAAAAGCACTAAAAACCTCAAAATTAGTCCCTCAATGCAAAAGATGTCAATCTTATGGACACACGCAAAAATATTGCGCTAAAGAACCACGTTGCGTAAAATGCACGGGGAAACATCTTACTGTAGAATGCCCCAAACCAAAAGAATCTGAGCCAAAATGCATCCACTGTGGAGGCAAGCATCCTGCTAACTACAGAGGATGCCTTGTTGCTAAAGAAATACAGAAATTGAAAAATAAACCTAAGAAACCGAATCTCATACCAAACGTCAGTACAAATAGACAAAACCAACAGACAAGAAACACAGCCACACAAAACTCTGTGACAAGGACATACAGCCAAGTAGCAGCAACAGCTACTATACCTGATATTAATATCAGTAGTCAAAATACTATGGAACAAACACTACAATTAATTTTGGAGAAATTGAACAAACTTGATGAGCAATTAACTAAACTAGAAAGTAGCAATAACGGAGCTACCAATATGCCTCAAAATGGTCAGTAATCTTAGAATCCTAGCTTGGAATGCCAATGGTCTCTTGCAACATCAGCAAGACTTGCAAGTTATTCTAGACATAGAAAAAATTGACGTCTGTCTTGTGTCAGAAACGCATTTCACTAACCAGTCTCACATTAAGTTTAAAGGTTATAAAGTGTATCATACAACTCACCCTAGCAATACTGCACATGGGGGAAGTGCTGTAATAATTAAAGAAAATATATCACACTATGAGGAGATGGGATATAAAACCATAGAGATTCAAGCTACATTAGTAAGTGTAAAAACCAAAACATATACATTAGTCATAAGTGCTGTCTATATACCACCAAGGCACTTACTAAAGAAAAATCAATATCTTAATTTTCTCAGAAAATTAGGAAACCGTTTTATAATTGGAGGTGACTTTAATGCAAAAAATACCTACTGGGGATCTAGACTGACGAATTCTAAAGGAAAAGAACTTTTGCAAGCTATTAGTGAATATCAATGTGAGCCGATATCAACTGGTAAGCCCACATACTATCCAACAGATCCAGGAAAAATTCCAGATCTAATTGATTTTTTTATAGTAAAAAATATATCTTTAAGTTTTGTAGATATAGAAGAAAGTTTTGATTTACACTCAGATCATTCACCTATTATTCTAACTCTTAGTAAAAACATAATAAAGAAAGAAGCAAATATCTCACTAGTTAATAAACTGACTGACTGGATTAGTTTTAAACAAAGTCTGTCGGAAAAAATAAACCTATCAGTACCATTGCAAACGCCAGAACAAATCGATAAAGAAGTTGAATATTTTGTTACAAATATTCAACAAGCAGCTTCGGAAAACAGTCCAAAACCAAAGAGAATTTTTAAGGGAAAAAACTATCCAAAGGAAATTAGAGACCTTATATTGGAAAAAAGGAAACTAAGAAGAAAGTGGCAGCAAAGCCGTGATCCTCGGGACAAAACAAATCTCAACAACATGACGCAGCGCATTAGGCGAGAAATTCTAGTAATAAAAAATGAATCTATTAACCATTTTCTTAATGAACTTACAGATGATAAAAATACCGACCAGTCCCTTTGGAAAGCAACCAAAGATTTTAAAAGACCAATTATCCAAATTCCATCCATACGAAAATCTAACAACCAGTGGGCAAGGAGCAACGAAGAAAAAGCAGATATTTTTGCAAGTCATTTAGAAAAAACATTTCAGCCCCACGAAGCACCAGATGAACAGTTTCATTTAAATGAACCCCATCAAATACAAGACCATATTAAGCTTACATCACCAAAATAAATATTAACAGAAATCAAAAATATTAATTCGAAAAAAGCCCCAGGGTATGATCTTATTAACGGGATAGTCATAAAACAACCCCCCCGGAAAAGCTATGCAACTATGCAACCTAATTAATGCGTCTTTTAGGCTTAGGTATGTACCTAAACTGTGGAAAGTTGCAGAAGTTATCATGATTCCAAACCGGGAAAACCACTCCATGACGTGTCATCTTACAGGCCAATATCTTTCCTGCCAATTATATCCAAGCTCTATGAAAAATTATTGCTTAAAAGAATAAAACCCATCATAGAAAGACAAGAAATTATTCCGTCTCATCAGTTTGGTTTTCGAGACAAGCATTCCACGATAGATCAAGTACACAGAATTACTAATATAATAGAAAAAGCACTAGAAGAGGGAAAAGTTTGTTCTGCAGTTTTTCTAGATGTAGCACAAGCATTTGACAAAGTGTGGCATGAAGGCCTTAATTTTAAACTAAAACGGTTTCTGCCAAAACAATATTCGGATATTTTGGAATCATACATATCTGATAGACATTTTAGAGTAAAACAGGAAGACTCATACTCAAATTTAAGAGAAATTCAAGCAGGCGTGCCCCAGGGTAGCGTACTAGGCCCATATCTATATTTATTATTCACTTGTGATATCCCAAAGCCAGAAAATTGCCACTTAGCAACATTTGCCGATGATATTGGTTTATTGACTGTAGAAAACTCTATTGAAAAATGCATAGAAAAACTTAAGGATGAAGTCACCCAAGTTCACAGTTGGACCACAAAGTGGTGAATAAAATTAAATGAAACCAAATCAATTCATGTTGATTTTACAAACAAAAATATAAATCACATACAAATTACAATTAACAACATTCCCGTACCATATTCAAATCAGGCAAAATATCTAGGTATGACACTTGATGCCAAATTGCGCTGGAAAGCACATGTTAAGAAAAAAAAAAGAAGAACTTGAGATAAGGTATAGAAAAATGAACTGGCTAATTGGAAGGAAGTCCAATTTAACAATTCATAATAAGTTACTGCTTTATAGACAAATACTGAAACCAGTATGGACATATGGTATTCAACTATGGGGTTGTGCTAAAGAGAGTAACATTCTACTTGTACAGAGATTTCAAATTAAAGTATTAAGAAACATTGTGAATGCACCTTGGTACGTTCGAAATAGTGACCTTCATCGAGATCTAAAAATCGAAACTGTAGCCGAGACTATAAAAAATTACGCAAAAAGCCATGAAGATAGACTCCATCGGCATGTGAATGTGGAAGCAATTCAGCTTCTAGACAATACTATGCTACTTCGAAGACTAAAAAGAGTGAAGCCGTTTGAGCTAGTAAACTAAGTGAATTACACATAAAACAAAATAATGCTATAAACACAACACAATTGTGAGTTAAACAAAGCAGGGAGAACTGTTGAGTGAACCCTAAGTTTAAATCTGACTTTTCTAGTAAATTAAGTTAAAACAAAATTGCTAATTAGTCTTACTGACCAGATTGTAATACAATAAAAAAAGTGTGTTTGACAAATAAAAAAAAACTGTAGCCTAGTTCGATCCATTTTTGAAAGTAACTCTTCAGTTTGGTCACCATACTTCTCTACTTACATCACAAAAATTGAAAAAGTTCAAAATAAATTTCTACGTTAGATTGCGTTTAAACTAAATATTTCATTCGAAAACATTAATTATAGTGAACTTCGCACTCTTCTGAACCTGGAAAAACTAGATCACAGGCGAAAATCATCTGATCAGGTCATAGTCTTCAAACTTATCAACGGCCTTATCGACTGTCCAGAACTTCTCTCTACCTTACGTTTTTATGTACCTCCTCGCACTTTAAGGGAAAATTACACTTTTGAACCAGAACGCCATATGACCTTGTATGGGCAAAACAATCCAATTAATAGAATGATGCAAAATGCTAATCTTCTACAATTGGACTTCTTCAACACTTCAATTTATACACTTAAAAAACATATTAGAGAACATAGATAGTGGCCTGGTCTGTGAATTTTCTGTTGAGTAGGTATATGACTTTAATTAGTAGGTACCTATTAGGCTGATCAATTATAGAGTAAATATTTGTTTCTAGTCATTAGCAACTGATAACAGGCTTAATTATTTTATAGTATATAAGCAAACCAAAAATTGTAACCTTTTTAAATGGGGAAACCCGTCAATAAAACAGTAAAACGTATAAAACAGTAAACTAATAGACATGTGATGCAAACAGTTTCGTTCTTTTTTTTTTTTTTTCTTAAGGGCGTAGTCAGCACTGAAAACAAGTGGTCCCTTTGAAATGCATGTGCCCCCAGAACCGTTTTCGAAACATTACATTAGGTGGCACAGCAGTCTTTCTGTGTAGTCACCACATCTCCCTTCCGCTCTGGCGATTAGGAGTTTGTGCATATCATCTAATTTCTCTTTGTTACTTTATTTTGTCGTGCTCCTTTACTCTCATTACTGACTAAAAGTTCTTTTGAAGACTTCTAGCAATACTTTATTTATTTATTTATTTCTCAAATATCAACAGCCAAAAGCCAATTACAGATATAGTAAAATCTCATATTGTGACACATATTTCCAACCATTATAAATAAAACTTAGAAGTCCTGTGACCCGTTTATTCTCATCCCCTAGTCAGAAGTTCTTGAATTGCCCAGAAATTATTTAATTATAAATTATTTATTTATAACTTGCTTGCTACCATGATAATTATTAATTAAATAGTTTAAAACAGTGATGCTTATTAAAGTAAAAAGTTTGTAAAATCTTAGTAGCGGTAAAAAATATTATGAAACTATTCGCGTCTGATATTTCTAATCCAGACAATTATACTTAATGCTCAGCGCTAAGATGAGCGTACACAGGCCACTGGTGGATAACATACAAAAAAACAAACCAAGGTTAAAAATACTTCTACATTAAAAATAATTCTATATTTAAAATCACCTAAATATATGTATAAAACTAATCACAACCCTCTTGACAGACATACATGCATACATATAAAAAAAAAACCAAGGTTCAAATCAAATCAAATAAGCTTTATTGTTCAAAAAACGGAGTTTTCATTAACAAAGCAAAGTTAATACTAATAATTAGAAAAATGAAATCGTAAGTTATAGATTATAAATTAAGTCATACAGAATATAAGAAAAATTTTAATAAAAAACAAACATATACAGTCAATTAAGAAAATTAAGAAAACAGATAAAACAAACAAACAAAACAATAAAGTAGTCAGTTAAAAATTTAAAATAAGTAAAAACATAGATATAAAACGGTATTATAAAACAAAAATAAATTAAAAAGAAAACATCAACCAAACATCAAATGGATAAAAAATATAAAAAAATATGTTTACATAAATATAAAATATAAAATTTATAAATTCTAACAAGACACATAATCGTAAAACTCCTTTATATTATAAAATGCTTTGGTGACTAGATATTGTTTGACACATAAACGAAACGTCTTATAGCTATAACAATCTTTATGCTTTCATTTATTTATTTATTTTTATTTATTTATTTATTAACGTAAGGTACATTTTCAAGTGAATTAAATTAAACATAGTTGTTTACAATCTTAACTTATTATTGCACAAGCAATGAGTGATAATAAATCACCAAAATAATTTTATGTAAGAACAGATTTTTTTGCAGCAGATTTAAATTTTTCTAAGGTTGAGAAATTAAAATAATCAAGTTTGGAGTAATGTTTATTAACATTGTTTGATATTCGGTTTGTTGGGCAATGGAGCAAGTAGAACGCTCTACAGTATGGCACATGCAGAAGAGACTGGTTACGCGTGTGATAAGCTGGAACATGGATTTTAAGAGTTTCTAAACATTCAGGACTCTTCGTAATGTTATTAAAAATTTTATATACAAAGCACACATCATAATACTCTCTTCTGCTGGACAAAATGTTCAGATTAAGGTAGGACTGAGTTAAGTCTCTTGTGAGATGTAAGCCAGTTTTCGAAAGAGTGTAGCATGCAAACTTGAGAAATTTGTTTTGGACATTATTTAATATGTGGATTTGACTATAAGGACACCAAATAATATTAGAAAATTCAAGTAATGATCTGCAATATGAAATGTACAATGTTTTTAATGCAAAAATATTTGTAAAGTCCTTACATGTTCTTTTGATGAACCCTAGCATATGGTTTGCCTTACTGATAATATGCTCATAATGGGTGTGAAAGAACAGTTCACTATCCAGGTAAACACCTAAATCTTTGATGACTGTGACTTCCTCGAGAATAATATTATCAATAGAGTACTGAGCTGGCTGATCTGGCAATTTTACGATTAGCCGGCTGAATCTTAAAAATTTGCATTTGTCGGGATTTAAAGACATATCGTTGGCCTGGCACCATGAGAAGACAATATCAATATCTCTTTGTAGCTGTAAAATATCACTAAGTGATGTGATTTTAATGAAAAGTTTTAAATCGTCAGCAAACATTAGGAAATGACAAGAGAGTAATTCGCCAAGGTCATTAATAAAGAGGATGAAAAAAAAGGGGTCCCAGGTGAGACCCTTGGGGAACGCCAGATGTTACTATGAATGGATTAGATAGGTGACCATTAATTTTAACCTGCTGCCATCTGCCGATGAGATAGGAGCCCACCCGGTTCAGCAAAGCTGCAGATAACCCGTAAAAAGAAAGTTTTAATAGCAGCAGAGAATGATTAACTTTATTAAAGGCTTTGCTGAAATCAGTGTATCTCTAGCCCTTTATCAAAGTTTTGAAAGATGTGGTTCGTAAACAAGTACAGGTTAGTATCTACAGACCTGCCAAGGGTGAAGCCATGCTGTTGCGACAGTATTTTACTCTGGAAATGGGCAGACATAATTTCCATGACACACTGCTCAAAGACTTTAGGAAGTGCTGATAAAATACTAATTGGCCTGTAGTTTTTTATGTCACTTTTATCGCCAGATTTGTGAATGGTAGTAATGTAAGAAAGTTTCCAGACCTTTGGAAATCTTCCAGCTTTTAGAGAACTGTTAAAAAGCAGATAAAGAGGATAGTAGAGCGTTTGAGAGCAAAGCTTTAAAACTCTGTTTGGGATGCCATCAGGGCCTTTACCTTTGTTAATGTCAAGGGAACTTAATGCTTTTTCTACTGCAACAGCACCAATAGTGATTTCGCTAAGATTATCATGTATTTCTTTATCAACTTCCTGAGGATAGTTTTTCTTTGCATTGAACACAGACGAAAAGAACCTGGCAAACAAATTGGCTACATCCTCACCCTCTGTCGCTGCTGCATCGTCCAAATGCATTTCCTGGGGCACTGCTCCAGTACTCGATTTGGAGCGAATGAATTTCCAAAAAGTATTTGGATCATCATTAATAGAGTTTTCTGCTTATTTAATGAAAAGTTCATGTATAATGTACAGATAAGAACTGACATTGCCTTCTCAGAGTACTGAAATGACCGTAGTCAATATCGCAGTTAGTACGTTTGTATTTTTTATGCGCTAACTTTTTCTGAAAAGTTAAGTTTTTTAGTTCATGAGAAAACCATTGAGGAAATTTAGACGAAGGTTTAAACACTTTAACTGGAACAAAAATATCGAAACACGAAAATAGGACAGAGTACAGATTATCAGTTGTTTTATCAATATCATCATCCAGAATAGACAGCCAGTTAAAACTTAAAAAGTAATAATTTATTTGTGCAAAATCCGCATTTTTAAAATCATAGTAAAAACACTCTTCAGGTTCCAGATTTTTTGCGGATTTACTATGAAATAATATTTCTAAAGGTGGGTGCAATGGATCTGGTTTAACCAGTCCAACACACTTTACTACGGCTTTAAGCTCAAAATTTGCAAAACAGAGATCAAGAATTTTATTTTGGTGATTTACTATCCCATTGTATTGAATTAGATCAAGGGATGCATACGTATCACACACTAGCACGTCTTTTGCATTGAATAAATTTGAGGGCGAGAAGCCGGACTTACTGACGTTTTGAGACCACGCGACTTCCGCAAAATTGTAGTCACCTGGGACATCTGAAGGCAAGAAGCTCGAGTCGTCGATGTTTTGGGACCATGTAATGTCAGGAAGGTTAAAATCACCAACCACTATAACTCTTTCGAACATCTCACCTGCTGTTAATACAGACTGTAAGTGGACTTCATAAACGGATATACCCATTTGTGGAGGAACGTAAACGCAGCCGACGCAGTAAGTTGCGTCACCAATCGACACTGACACCCAGACTTCTTCAACGGCTGGATTACTAAAGTTTAGCCGGTGGGATTTGTAACAGCCGTTTATTGCAAGAATATAAATCACTGAATTTTTTGTAAATGTAAATTTGGGTACTGGCAAAGGTAAGTTATTTTATCGTAGATTATAACCACTATTATTATCTTGAACAAAGAGAATTTTTTAAAAATAAGACTTACATAATAAGATAAACAGGCACGGCACGGTCAATATTACCTCCTGTACAAACAATGGCCTGCAAGATTCTGTACATCTTTTTTTGCACAGATAGCGAACAGCTCTTTTCTGCAGAACAAAGACTGCTTGAAGTGATTTCTGGGTACAATAACCCCAGAAAGCAATGCCGTCTCTAATATGGGACTCCATTAAAGAAAAGTATGCTACTTTTGCTATTTTTTTGCCGAGTTCATGTACAACAGTTCTGATGATGTAGCAGAAACTTGCTAGCTTACGATTTAGGTTGTCAATGTGATTTTCAAACCTTAGGTGTTCATCAATATGTAGTCCCAAATATTTCACAGATGGCTTCCTCTCTAGGGCTTCGTCCTGTAAACTCACTTCTGTTATAGTGCACTTAAATGTTAAGATGTTCGTTTTTTTTTATATTAAAGCACAGTTTATTACTATCACACCATTTCTTTATTTCCAAGAGATCAGTTTCTATGGTTGTCTTAAACTGAACCAAGTCTTGGCTTGTATTTTTTGAAGTCCACAGCCCGTTAGTATCGTCAGCAAAAGCCGTAAGTTTTCCTGATATCGACAATGATATGAGGTCATTAATATATACTAAAAATAGTATTGGCCCTAAAACGGGTCCCTGCGGAACTCCCTGCACCACCCCTTTACTCTCAGAGTCAATACCATTTACCCGAACGAATTGGTACCTATCTGAAAGCATTGACTCAAACCAGTTCAGATCAGTGTCCCGAATGCCATAATGATGAAGTTTCCGCAACAGTATCCCGTGATCCACGAAGTCAAAAGCTTTCGCGAAATCACAGAACACGGCGACCTCTATCTTGTTTAGACTTAGATAAAGTTTTTCTAAAAACGCAAAATAGGCATCATTTGTGCTCCTTCGACTCTGAAATCCAAACTGATTTTCATTTAAAAGATGATGATCATTCAGGTAGCATAATAGTTGTTCCTTAACGATCTTCTCCATTATTTTTGATATTGTGCTAAGTAAAGAAATGGGGCGATAGTTGGAAGGATCGTTGTTCGTTCCCCCTTAAAAATTGGGATAACCACTGCAGTTTTCAAACAGTTAGGAAACATCCCGGTAGCGAGTGACCAGTTTATCGAGTCTGCAAGTACTTCCAGAGCGGTTTCAGGTAATTTTTTTATAATTTTGATTGAGATGTTATCTACTCCGGAGGCATTTTGTTTTTAATTTCTTTACAGATCCTTATAATTTGCTGCTTGTTTGTCGTACAAAATTAAAATTTCTCTGTATGAAAAATTTCTGGCATGTAAGACAAGGGATCTATATTAGAGGTCATGTTCTGAGTTAATTTCTGAGCATTTGAAGTATAGAAATTATTATATCTTGAGGATGAATATCAATTAAATTGTCTGATTTTGCTTTTTTACCCTTAAATTCATTAATAATATTCCAGTATTCCTTACTTTTATTTTCAGCTCTATTTATTTATTTTTCGTAATGTAACTGTTTTGCTTTTTGTATGAGTTGTCGGTAAATTTTACGATATTTATTAAAGTAGTCTAAGAAATCCTGACAATTTGTATATTTCCTAAGAGTATGCAAAGATCTTAAATTTTTTAGCAGAAACCTTGAGACCTTTATTAAGCCAAATTTTAGTAGTTTTGGTTTTTATTTTTCTTAAAGGGAAACTTTTGTCAAATATGGCCGTTACTATACCCTGAAATGATTGTATAGGATGATCTGAATGTAGACAGTGATTCCAGTATGTCTGAGCTGCTAGACTTTCAAATCTCTCAAAGTTTCTTTTGCTGAAAATTCTACGTTTTACAGATGCTCTTTTAAAATTGCTATGAACTATTAGATCAGCTATCACATCTTCGTGATCTGACAGGCCCGATGGTATGACTTTACACTGCAGCTCATCCACACTAAAATTACTACATATATAGTCTATGGTTGTAGATGACTTACTAGTAATGCGAGTTGGCTCATGTACAAAGACTTTTAGATTACAGGAGTACAACAGATTGATGAATGCTTTTGTATCTCGAGAATCGGTGTCCCTTAGGTTAATGTTTAGATCGCCAGCCATGACGATTTTTGAAGACAATGTAAATTTATGTAAAATAACTTCGAGGGTTTCCAGGAATAGTTTTGAATCTCCAACCGGAGGTCTGTAGATACACAAAAGATAAATATTTAGGCTTTGTATGTGACATACAGAACATTCAAAATTATTTTTTATAACCAAATCGTTATATTGATCGATGGATTGTGTGATATTTGTTTCCAAAAAATCGCTGTGCGCCATAATCACCGTACCCCCATACCCCTTTTCTCTGCAATATATTGAAACTGTTATATAGTTTGGAATATAACAAAATTAAGCCTCTGTTAGCCAGTGTTCTGTCAAAAACACAAATGTTGGCATATTTGAATTTTCTATTAAAATAAAAAGTTCGTCAGATTTATTTCGCAAAGACTGTATGTTTAATAAAAAGAATGAAAGTTTTTTTGTTGCAGTTTTTGTCCGTCTTTTATTTGTTTTAACATTTGTGTCGTCGTCATTTAAGCTAAAAAAGATGTTGAATCAGTATTTCTTAAAGTAATCTCTTTAACATTAATTAAGTTATTGTTTGTTTTTTTAGAAATAACAATATCAATGCGTTGCGCTATTTTAGTTTTTGCCATATTCTTCAAAACTATCACCCTATTAAGCTTGAGTTTAAAAAAGAATTAATATTAATAAAGGTGCAGACTTTATGAAGCCTTTCATCAGACTTTATGAAGCCTTTCATATACTGAAATGTTAATATTGTCTATAAAGTTATTTAGTACCATCCTATTGTTCCAGAGGGGTATTGATAAAAATATTACATTTGTGCGTAGTCTCACCTCTAACAAAAGTTCGAAAACACTCGCACATATGTGCCTACCGTGAAGTGCGTTTTGTAAACCTCCGGAAATTATGACAAAGTCTTTTTTTGTAAATGCCTTTGACAATGTATTCAGATCTTCTATAATTTCTTCTAGTTTGGCGTTATGTTTGGAAAATGTTAGTACATTGTAATTCTGGTTTTCAAATACTTTTAGGTGTTTATAAAGGTCCACAACTAGGCTGTCGCCAAGTATAAGGACTTGATTCGATTCAGATATATTTAAAGGGTTTTTATGAAAAGCTTTATTATTATTATTATTATAACTGTGTTTCGTCGGCTGCAAGCATAAGTTTTTTAGGTTTTCAACCTCTTTTATATATGTTTCGCTCGCTCTCTAAAACTTCTATGGTTGTCTTAAGTTCTAATGCAGTTTCTTTTATGTCATTTATTTCTTCTTCTTGCAGTCTTACCCGATTTTTGTGTTCTGTCAATTTTTTTTCGTTGTTCGTTATTATAGTTTTTTGCTTTTCAATTTGTTCTTCCATTTCCGAAAACGTATCGACACAGATGCCCGTGGTATCAGTCTGTGTTAGACTCTCTTGGGTGTTTAATTCCATTTAAGTAGAAACATCAGTTGTAAATCCTGAAAATTGAGCTGATTTATTTTTGTATAAAAGTTACCGGGCATATCAATGTTTTACCTAGCTGGAAAATACAGTTCTGCTTCCAGATATTTGTTAAATTACTCAGTAATTTGATTTTAGTGTCACAAATTGGCACAGCGTTATTGTTCTATTTACAGTGTCACAAAATGGCGGCAACGTCTTTTAGTTTGCCACAAATGTCACCCAACGCATTTTAATTGGCCGCAAATGGCGCCCTACGTGAGTTTTTGGCTAGTTCTTTAACATCTGATGTCATTTTTTTTGGTTTTTTTGAATTTGGAAAAATTTTTTTTGGAATTTTTTTTTTATTTTTTTTTTCTGTGTTACAGCTAAAGCCTTTCAGTGGCTGTCGGTGTTTTTGACACTTAATCATTTTTTTAAAAATAAAAAACAAGATTTTTCGTCATCGTTGGTTTTGATAACATTATTTAAACATTTTTTGGTAATATTTAAGCCTTGATTTGGAATTCGTTTTGTTATTTTAGTAGTTCTCATAGTTTTTTATTAACTTATCTTCACAAGTTTTTTCTTGGAAAATAAAAGATTCATTTTTATTTATTAAGGAAGAATAAGTGGATAAAGAGCATGGGAGTTTTTATTCAACAGCGTCCAAATCATGTTCTTAATTCTTTAAAGTTTTTTGTAGGAAAAACATGTTTTAACTTTTTTTAATTTTTTTAAAGAAAAATAAAAGTAATGTAAATTCACTTCAATTTTTTTTGTTGATTTATAGGTGGATGAACCTCCAGACATGGTCTTTTTAGTTTTAAATATATGACAGAAGTAGTGTGTTTTTTTCTAACAATTTTTTTTGCAGGTTGCCTACTACTAATATGTTATTATTTCCTGCTTGTGATAAGATAGAAATTGTTTCACCGATTATTTTTTAGTGCAGTCAATTTATTTAGGTCAACAAGTTATTTTTTTTGGTGATTTTAATTTTTGGGGGATATCACCACTTGAAAATTGGAATATTTTTACAGGGTTTCACACAAATTTTTCTTGGCTAGGTTGTTTTAGGGTAAATATAGCTTAACAGCTGGTAGATTTGTTTAGTTGAAAGTATTAATTAGTAATGAAAGAAAAGGAAAATGAGTTTATTTTGCTTTGTCATTTTCTTTTCTTGTTTTTGGTGGTAACTGTTGATGACAATTAAGATCTTACGTCACTCAGTTACATCGGGTCAGAGGAGGGTACTACTACATAGTGTTGGCTCGGGACGTTAGGAAACACAAGGCTAAAGCCCCTAGAGCAACACATTGGCTGAACATCAATGCCAAAAGTCCACTGTAGCATTTGTTTTGGGGTATTTTTTTTTGAAATACAGTTTTTTAGGTCTTTGGTTTAGGTCTAGTTGTGTTTCGTGACTGGTAAAAAAATTTTTTTGGTAGAAAATACGGCGTTGGGCTTTGAAGTGCATTTTTTTAAAACTGACCTATGGGTATTTCTATTAATTAAAGTTTTTCTGGTTCACAATTAATTTTTCTGTATTTTTTTTCTGCGTTCAGGTCATAGCTTGGTCATGGCCAATGGAGGGCAAACATTTATGTTTGAGCCTTAAGAAGTTTTGCCTGCTCCGGATTGAATACAGAGTAGATGAATTTGAAGCCCAACTAGATATAATACCACAAAAGGAATGTTTGACTGAGACGGATATATATAAGTTTTTTGATTTTTTTTTAGTTCATTTGTAAAGTTCAGTAATTTTTTTAAGTAATGTCATTTTGAGGCCGTGAAATTGGTCAGTGAATTTAAGAGAGACTTTCAACTAAATATAAATGCTAGGCGGGGGTAATTGGTAAAAATATTTCAAAATTTTACTACTTTTTTAAATAATTTAATTTTTCTTAAAAAGATTTTTTTTTTCTGTAAACATAACTTCTCGAATTCTTGTTTGGTCTAAACGGTTTGTATAGTGGTCGTAGTTTTAAAGGGTGACCAGACAGGTTATATTTTTTTAGGGGACCAAACGGGAACTTCTTGAGTTAGAAAAGGTGAACCTTTTTTTTGTCTTACTTGATCAGGCAGGAATAAATAAATCTTTTACTTCCAAATCATAGTTTTAAATAACAAGATTTATTGGTTAGGTGTTTGGGTCTTATAATAAAAAACGTTTTGTTTTTGAGGATACTGGTATGATATGGAATTATTTTTATTTCATGCCAAATGTTGTTTGACGGCAGATATGCTAGTCTTCAGTTTTTTGATAGTTTGCATTTCAGGACAGTGGCGTGTACCTAAAGGGACCTGTCATCTGCGCCCATTGTAACTCAACTTCCAACTTACTTGCTTAGCTTTTTCACTTTATCTTCGTTTTGTTGCTTCTGAAATTAAAGCGTTAGGTTGGATAACGATGGATGGTGTTAGACTAAGAAAGTACCTATTTAGGGATAAAAACTTGAAAGTTGTGAACAATTGGGAAGTAATTTTTTTTTATTTCATTTTTTTTTTAATTTTAAAATAATTTCATACTGGTGACCTCAAATAATGAAGCAAATTTTTTAAATTACAATACACTGTTGTGGAATAAATGGGAAAGTGTTCAGGTTAAACAATAAATTTAAGATCATTGATTTTTAACACTGATCTGAACAATTTTCCATAATAGTGTCCTATTTTCACAGGGTGCTTCAAAATATCTTCACCCTTTCTTTGAAATAAGATATTGTTTCGCCTGTGGGCGTTTAACCGTTTAAAATATATATAGGGTCCAGATGGGATTGGAATGGAAATCACAAGTTTTTGGGTTTATTGACATTATACTTTGGAAATAGGGGAAATGTCTAATAAAAAGTTTTTTTGGTTTTAGGCCGAGTTTTGTTGAGTATAACAAAAGTTTATTTGGGGCCAGGAGTTTATTATGCTCTTTTAAAATTAATGTAATAGTTTTTGGCTTCTTGATTTTTGTTGTCTAGTTGTTACGAAGGACTATTCCCAACTGTTTCATTTCAAAATGTCATTTGTAGGTGATAGGGTCTCATTAGCCCTTGGACATTTGGTAATTTTTGCTTTGACTAATAGTTGTGGGAAGGGCCCAACTTAATTTTATATCTCGTGAACACCAGGAATAAGAATCTGAGAATGCATTAAGCAGCAAAATTTTTTTTTATTGGATGTTGTTTGTATATAAACTCGAGTAGGCAGATTTAGTTTTACAACGGCCTTATAGGTGAACCTTGAAATTGTTTTCATATTTGTTTTTTTGAAAGTGCACACAAGATAATTCTTTACGGGGTTGAGTGCAAAGTTTGAAACTTAGGTTCTTCACATTATAGTGGTACAGTAAATAAGTACTCACGTTGTTTATTTCCTTCAGTAATAATTTTAAACAAATATACTAACATCGTTTGTTTTTTTGGAACATAAATATTTTTTTCACTTTTCCTAAACTGATTGGTTTTTTTTTGCAATTACGATTTTTATACCTTATGATTCTTAAGTAAATTTTATTTTCAATACTTTTTTTTCGTATAGTAAGTTAATTTTTCTAGCTCATTCACTTTTCACATTCACACAGTTTTGGGAGAGGAAAGGAAATCTACAACTGTTTTTAAAGGAAAATAACAAAAACTGTTGCATGCATAACTCTATTAAGATTTTTCTAGTGCTAATTTTATTTTAATTCTTTTAAAATCGTTAATAGGAGCTGCAACCCCACTTAAACATTTTTAATTTTTTTTTGAAAATATTTTTTTAAATATTTTTTTTAAAAAGGGAAACTTGATTTTCTTGTTGGAAATTTTTTTTCTTGGTGCATAGTAGTACCTTGCCCCTACAATGGTTTTACCAGTTTATTTAAATATATTTTTTTTCTGAATTAAAATATAATTTCATTTCGAACCCTCGCGTTTTAACAACCTATCATCATTTGTTTTTTCTCCCTACTCCAAAGTACCATCAGGGTAGAGTAATATTTTGAAAATTTTAGTGAGTCAATTAATTTTTTTTATTATTGGGCTACTGTGGTCAACACCAAAATTTTATTTATTATTATTTTTTTTTTAAAATTTTTTTGGACACCTTTCGGTATGATCCTAGGGTCTTCTTCACCACGGTTTGCATCAATTTAGTTTAAATTTTGGGAATTTCATTTTAATTAGGATTAGAGAGTTGCAGTCCTACCAAGACGTTATTTGTATAATTTTTTAATATACCATTGGTAATTTTTTTAAAAATTTTTTTAATTAGACACAACATCCTTACTAGTCTAATTCGACGCAATTTTAGCGAGCGGATTTTTTTTTAATTGAGCATATTTTACGATTTCTATAACATGAACATCTGTTCCGATGTTTATTGCGTTCACTTATATATTAAGGGATGATGTTGCCTCAAGCAGTTCGTGTAACCTCAGGATAGGTAAGCAGGTTAAAGTGGGTTTTGATTTATTCTTTTGAGAAAAATCATTGTATACGGCGATTTGGGTTTTTTTTTGAGGAGTTTATTAGTGGAGCCGTTCTGCAATAGCAGGAGTATATCCTAGCGTTAACTGTGTACAAGAGCTTTGGGATTTTTGTTATAGGTAGTCGTTGTACGTTCCATTTAGGGATAAATTTACCTATTCGGTTGCTGAGGTAAACAAACATAACTTAGCTTTAATTTTAATCCAGTTCAGCTAGAATAAGCGCAATTATTTTTTTTTTGTTTTACTCACGCAGGAGTGGAACATAAGACCTATACACTGCCAAAGCTCTTGTCTCTCTTTTATTTTTTAAAACTTTTTTTTCTCTCTGCAAGGTTGGACGTCATAGTTGATTGTACAAATACTTAACATAAACTATGATTACATTTTTAAATGCAAATAAATTTTATTTTCTTACTGCGCCGGTGTTCTTCAATTTTGTTCGCGTCTGCCCGTATTTAAGTTTTATATTTTTTACAGTTGTGAGAAAATTTATAGTGATTTTCACTAGTGAATTTAAAGTGAACTTTGGGTTTGTTATTACGTGGTTTAGTTTTTATAATTGGGAGGTATAATTAAGAGTGTTAAAGTTTTATTATAAAAGACACCATGGCTATTTCTTTGAGTCGGTTGTCTGACATAAGGTACTTAGTCAAGGACGAGTTAATCTACGAATTAACATGGAGAGGCATAGCCATTGGATCGGTGGAAGAAATGAAACAACAGCTCATGCTGATTAAGCAAAGAGAAAAGACTGATGCAAGTATGAGATACCCTCCGTATCCCTTTAAATTTGGCCAGGATGCTTTTAGCTGCATGAAGAAGCTAGATAGTCTGGTACCACTGGTAGAGAAGTTCTCTGGTACGAGCAAAGGGGGAGAGTTTAGGAAAATCGCTGTAAGGTTGGAACATGTGTTAGCCAGGATTAACAACATGAATCCGTCCAACTTTGAAGAAAGTCAAACAAAAGGCATACTGGTTGCGGAAACCTTGAGTTTGATTGGGAGGTTGCAGAGCCAAGCAACAGATCTACTAAGAGTTGGCGTTGCCTCAGATGATGATGAAGCATCTGAAAGCCAATCAACGAGTCGAAGCTCAGACCATTCGACAAATGTTGGCAACATACCCAGCCAGTCTCAACTCCCGCAACCACCGCACTCGAGCACACAAAGAACAGCTCAACAACCTACGAACCAACCGTCGGTCATTGCTCCAGTGCAAATGCAAATGCTAACGAACCCAACTCAAACATCAGTACAAGCACCACTCCCTATGCCGATTGAGAATTACGGTGCAACCGCTTTTCAGTATCAACAACCGTCTACCGTTCCTTTGAGTTTAGCTGCCCTCCAAAGTAGCATAGCACCGATTGCTCAGTCACGACCATTTTCATGTTCGTCGCCAGTACCAATGTCAAGTGATCCTGGTACCTCATATCACGTTGCACCTGTACCTCCGCATAAGTGGAACTTAAAGTTTACAGGCGAGAGGGGTACAATCTCCGTCACCGCATTTTTCGAGAGAGTGGACGAGTTGAGTCAGGCTAGAGGAGTTAGCAAAAAGGTGTTACTGAACTCAGGCATTGATCTTTTTGAAAAGTCAGCCTATACTTTTTATAAAGATGTTCGAAGAGAAGTCCATACATGGGAACAGCTGGAACAGAGGTTCATGGCAGCATATCTTCCTTCTTCATATGGCGAGAAGCTATTGAAGGAGATTCAAAAACGTAAACAAGGCCCTGGAGAGTCTATAGGGACCTACATTGCTGTCATGAACACATACTTCCAAAGACTTGGCTGTCCTGTTTCCGAAGAGGCAAAATTAGCTATCGTCTTCAGAAATATAGCGGACATCTATAAGAAAGGGTTGATTGCTACTGAGGTCAATAGCCTATCTCATTTAAAAGATTTGTGTCGTAGAATAGACCAGAGATATGGGTTAGAGGAGGAGAATTTTACTCCTAGAAGAAACCAATCTATTGAACCTGACTTGGCCTACGTTGACGTAAAAAGCGATATTGACGATTTTCCAACAGGGGTTGATGCAATTCAAATATCAGGTGCCGGGACATCGAACCAACAGAATTTAAATCATGCTAATAGATTCGACAGAAATAGGCAGCAGCCAGCAAGCAGTTTCTCTGCTAGAGCTGATAGAGAGAGACAACAACCACCTAGTGGTCAGTCTAGCGTAAGTGACAGGGATGTACAACCACCACAGGGTGTTGGATCTGGTAGGGCGAATAGGGACGTTGTTTGTTATAGATGCAACGAAACAGGGCACATGGCGATCGGGTGCGCATTACCTAGAGGCAAGCAGTGTTATTCGTGTGGTCAAGCAGGGGTAACAGTAAGAGAATGTCGAAATTGTAATCGTCAGGGAAACGGACCCAGGCGCTCGTAGGCCGTCGACCTTCGAGTCAGCCTGAACAAGCATCGACCGATAGGCTACCGTACGTCTTAGATTATGTGATAAGTCATGCTCGTAAAGATGAGAGGCCTTATTTAGAAGTGGATGTGCTCGGAAATAAGTTACTAGGTTTGTTGGATTCCGGGGCTTCACGTACCTTTTTAGGGAATCATGGTTGGTCAATCATCGAGAGGTTTGGTTTTTCACTTGACACCACGAAGAAGACGAGTTCGGTTCGGTTCGGCAAATGGTCAAAGCACGAGTAGTATTGGGACAGTGCAGCTTCCTATGCGAGTTCAGGATAAATTTAGGTTAATAGAGGTCGTCGTCGTTCCTGAGTTGCCACATACTTTGATTTTGGGATTAGATTTTTGGATTTCGATGGGTATAGTACCGAACTTAAGTACTAATGAGTGGCATTTTGCCGATAATAAAAATGTGATTTGTTCGTTAGAAACATCAGACCAACAAACAACTCTTACGCCTTATGAATCAGAACGACTAGAGGAATTGGTCGTTAAATATAAGACTATTATGGGTGACTCACTGGGATGTACAGACAGAGTAGAGCATAAGATTACAACAGATGCAGCACCGATAAGACAACGTTCATATAAGGTCTCACCGGTCATTCAAAAACTTATTGACGACGAAATCGACGAAATGCTGAAACTAGATGTAATAGAACGGAGTAGTAGTTCATGGGCTTCACCAGTGGTAATGGTACAAAAGAAAAACACAAAGAAATATCGTTTCTGTGTAGACTACCGCAAATTGAACTCAGTGACGGTGCGTGATAGTTATCCTTTACCACTCGTATCCGAGACTCTTGACAAGTTGAAAGATGCTAAATACTTGTCAACTTTAAATATCCAAAGCGCTTATTGGCAAGTACCAATGGAAGAATCATCGAAGCCACTAACAGCATTCATCTGTCGACGAGGTCTATTCCAATTTAAGCGTTTACCGTTTGGTCTTCATAATGCACCTGCAACGTGGCAGAGATAGCATCATAGGAAACGATTTAGACCCCTACGTGTACGTATATCTCGATGACCTTGTAATTGTCACACAGAGCTTTTCTGAACATCTTAGAATTCTTGAGGAAGTCCTACGAAGATTGCAGAATGCAAAGATAACGGTAAGTTGGGAGAAATGCCAACTGTGTAGGCCAGAAATGACTTATTTAGGATTCGTAGTGGACCGTCGAGGCATCCGAGTTGACCCTAATAAAATTAAAGCCATGTTAGAGCTCCAGAGGCCAAGAACTGTCAGAGAAGTCCGTAGAGTTATAGGTACAATTTCCTGGTATAGACGGTTCATAGATAATTTTTCAGCGATAATAGCTCCAATTACAGCTCTAACTAAGAAAAATCAAAAGTTCGATTAGACTGCAGACTGCGAAAAAGCATTTATTAAGATTAAGGAACTTTTAGTGACTGCAACGATTCTTACATGTCCAGATTATACCAAAGAATTTGTCATTCAAACAGACGCATCAGGATATGGAATAGGAGCATGTTTAACGCAGCCTTATCCTGAAGGAGACAAAGTCATATGCTATTTGAGTCGATCTTTGACTAAGCAAGAACGTGTTTACACGACCACCGAGCGAGAATGTTTGGCATCGGTTTGGGCGATAGAGAAGCTCCGGCCATATATTGAGGGGATCTCATTTAAGGTCATAACAGATCATTTTAGCTTAAAATGGCTTCATAGCTTGAAAGAGCTCAGTGGAAGACTTGCTCGTTGGTCTGTAAAACTGCAGCAATATGACTTTGAAGTAATCCATCGGAAAGGGAAAGATTTAGTTGTCCCGGACATGTTGTCTCGCGCAGTACCTATGATTGATACAATTTCGCAGCCCAGAGACGTTTCAACAGCAATTAAAGATCGATGGTACCAAAAGATGGTAAAGAGGGTCGTAGAATCACCGTTAAAATTTATGAATTGGAGATACACTGATAATAAGTTGTATAAATATGTCAAACAAGAATACCCTCAACTTTCACCATCTAACGAATATTAGAAGGAGGTAGTCCCCAAAGATCATAGGCGTAGAATTATTGGAGAAGCTCACGATCCTCCTACCGCAGGACATATGGGTTTGTATAAAACTTTCCACAGACTGGCAGAAAAATATTACTGGCCAAAAATGCGCCAGGACGTGGCAATTTTTGTAAAGAAATGGTTTGTCTGTGCAGCTCATAAAGGTGATACACAAGGTGTATCTGGTCAGATGATTTCTCACCCAAAACCAACTCGTCCTTGGGAAATTATTTCGACGGATTTATGTACCTCTACCTCGTTCGACAAAGGGTAATTGCTGGATTCTCGTCGTTGCGGACTATTTGAGTAAGTTTTCCTTAGTTTTCCCAATGCGAACAGCTCCTACTCAAGCAGTTGTCAAGCATCTTGAGCAAGTATTTATGGTCTTCGGAGTACCCCGTTTGATACTTTGTGATAATGGCCCTCAGTACAAAAGTAACGAGTTTAAGCGTTTTGCTGAGACTTATCAGGTTAAAATTCAGTATAATCCGTATTATCACCCCAGAGCGAATCCAACAGAAAGTACGAATCGCACGTTAAAAACCATGTTATGTTGTTATGTGAAAGACAACCACAGGAAGTGGGACGAACAAATACATAAACTTGCCTGCGCGATTCGTACTGCAACTCATTAGACAACCAGGATGTCTCCTTTCTTTGTTAATTTTGGTAGGAATATGTGTCTGTCAGGAAAAGATTACTCCAACCCAGTTTTGTTATCTGAAGATAATGGTGTACAATCTGCAGCTGAAAGTAAGAACGAAGGTTTCCGGAAGCTCTATGCTGATGTTAAGAGAAGGCTACAGGTGGCGGGAGAGAAAAACGTAGTTCAGTATAATTTGCGTACAAGGGTACCCAACTTTGTTGTGGGTCAGCGTGTTTGGAAGAAGAATTATGTGTTGTCAGATGCTGCGAAGTTTTTCTCGAAGAAGTTAGCACCGAAATTCGTTGGTCCTTATGTGATTAGGAATAAAATTTCTCCTTGGATATTTGAGCTTCAGGAACCATCGGGTACAGTACTACCAGGGAGTTGGCATGCCAAAGACCTTAAGTCGGCAGCGGACCTCTCCGATTAACCTTTTTAGGTTAATCGTCTTGAAGTTGGGGGGGGATTATGTAACGTGTCATTTTTACGTTTAAGGCAAACGTTACATATTTGTTTATCTAGGTAAATAATCAAGGCTCTTCGACTCGTCTTTCTGTACACAAATTAAGGGTATTTTATAGAGCTAGGTTTGGAGGTTATATAGTGTCCAGAAAGTTATCTTATAAAGGAGACATTCCATCGAATTAATGTGGACACTGCGCACATCGTATTATTTGGAGTTTGAGATCACAGGTTTCGGGAAAAATCACATAAAAACTTTCGATTGGTTTGTTTATCTGTAAAATTTCGTAATTCTACTTGACGTTCATGAAGGGAAACAGCTGTTCTGCTGGGGCATGGCGGCGTTGCCGCATCACAAATGGTTTCAGTAACAGGAAGAAAACATTTAGATGAACATTTCATTCGCTTATTTTTATTTTCGAGGATATTGGGACAATGACTTCTCTTCCGAACCTCTTTTTCTTCACGAATTAACTAGTTTTTGTACCACGAAAACATATTTAGGTCCACGGTTTGACCAGGAACAACCGAGGCTCCGCCCGCTGTGATATCTTTATTACTTTGATAAGGAGAAGGTAAAATAAATACGAGTTATGTACTTTTGTAAATTGGAGATAAACGAGGGATAAAAACCAAGACTAAAAGAATAAACGAAATCGTGTGAGTTAACATCTGAACACTCTTGTGTCGAGTTTAAGTAGTAGTTCAGTGTGTATTTTTAGGTTCAAGTTCAGAAACAACTTTATTTATGTAAAAATGTTTTACAAAAATGGCGTCATACCATATGAATCTTAGAGAAAGCATATATAAAGAGCAAAGGAAACTTTTGACTAAAACTGTAACTAAAATACAACTAAATTCTACACTTAGTATAGCTTTACTCATATGGGGGTTGGTTGAGTGTTCGAATATTCCTGGGTTTGATGCATGCTCGAATCTCCAGTAATTGATTTTACAGTTGATGGTTTCAATGCTGAGCTTCTTATAGTCTAGCGGGTTATTTTCCTCCTACTTGCTATGTTGGCAGGGGTCCGGTAGGCAAATGTTCGGTCTATGTATGTAGGGTGTTTCGGTGTCCTTGTTATAAAAATTTCAACCGTGGAAATAGATCCGACAACACCTCAATGTGCGTTTTACGTATTTTCGATATCCCCTTGGTCGATGCTGCCCCCTATAAACCGGTACGAAAGTGTTAGTGTATTCCATCATTGGTTAGTTTGAAAACCGCGGTTTTTTCTCCAGGCTCGCAAACCGGAGTTAGTGATTTTTCGGCGAGAGCGTTTTTTTTATAAATGCGTTTGCATTCTTATTTGAATTTAATCGGGAAAATTTGGTTGGTACTGTGTACTGTCCCCACCAGTTCTACGAACGATTTCCGGCAACTTCATTTTTTTGTGTTCTTGACAAAGTGTCTTTCCGCTTTCCTAAAGAATTTTGGCTGGGCTGGTGGCCGTCTATTGGTGTCGCCATTGTTTTTGTGGTTATTGGCACTTATTGGCACTGCAGTAGTTGCAGATTATACCAAAGACGGTATAACTGTGAGCCGTCGTTATTTAGGCGAATCTTAGTGACGCTCACATCCTCTGAGAGGGATTTAAGGCAGCCTACGCCATTCCTACGGGAAAGAAGCGTGCCCGTCCATTCCATCGACGGGACAGTTTTACTGGTGGAACGAGATTCGAGCCAGTTGTAACCCTGGGAAAGGGTTTTTATGCTCGGGCAAGATCCATCCACATTTTTGGACCATGTGCTGTCCTAGCGTCATGTGCTAGGTGATCACCAGGGAAGGCGCGGCAGAACTGGGACCGGTTGAGTAGTGGAAGATGTCTGGAAACACAAAATTAAACAACATATTATTCAATTAACCAACAACTCATAAAATAATCAAGGACCAAGGTAGGAGTCATTTCACGCAAGCAACCATTTTTTAGATATAATTTTTTTTCCATAAATTTTACAGTATAATTTAACATTTTATGTAAACGCAAGGTGAAGGTATGACGTCATAACCACAATTTTGCGGAGTATTTACTAAATTGACCTGTTTTCCTTCATTTCATTTATTTAATACGACTTCTGCTGTGAAATTTGGAGCGCCTTGCTATTTTGGCCCTATTTAAAGTGCCTTGCTATTTTGGCCCGAACTTGTTCCATCCTTTTTTTTAAAAACATATTTCATGTTTCCAGTATTTTTTTTACAGTAGGTTTACACCTAAAATAAACAAGATGAACCAATTTTTGTGTTATTTGTACAACCCAATGACCAACTTTGCAGAGACAAAAGAGAGATGAGGTTATATTTTTTTGCGGTTTCCTTACATTGTTCTACCTCATGGGGTAGATCTCGGACTGGGTTGCCTTCGGTCTCATTCTACCCAACGTAGAATGATGACAGCAGATATTTGGTCCAGATCTCCCCTATGACAGAGTGATGTTGGAAGTGGTTTTTTTAACAATCATTTATATAAGTGAGTCTTACACTGCTGACTCAAATGTAGGTACCCTGTGACCTGTTGGAAATGTGCATCTACCTATAAAGAACTTTCTATTTGTGTCATTTTGATTCATTTAGGAATCTTTTAGAATTTTATTTTGTTTATTAGTCAATTTTTTTGTTTTTTTAATTACACAAATACTCTGGAAGCCTCGGAAGTAGGTAGAGTTTCATTGTTTGGCTACAACGTTTGGGTTGAACTGTATTTTAATTAAGATCTTCTTTGTAAAACATTGATATTAAAACACTGTGGCGCTTAAAATTTTCTTATTTCTGAACCCCCCCTTCTCCACTGTATAAAAGTTACCGGGCATATCAATGTTTTACCTAGCTGGAAAATACAGTTCTGCTTCCAGATATTTGTTTAATTACTCAGTAATTTGATTTTAGTGTCACAAATTGGCACAGCGTTATTGTTCTATTTACAGTGTCACAAAATGGCGGCAACGTCTTTTAGTTTGCCACAAATGTCACCCAACGCATTTTAATTGGCCGCACCTTATTCGGTTTGTTCTTTAGTTCCCCAATTTTCGTTTTTACATCTGCTATAGCAGCTTTATATTCTGTGTTTTTTGACTCAAGTTGTCCGATTTTTTTAGTAAGATTTTTCACGTTTTCTTCTTGATTTACGTTGGCAATAATAGCTGTAGTACAACTGTCGCAGAAATAGCGAATTTTGCGGCTGACCAATTCTAGGAATCTGACTTCTGACGAAGTTAAAAACACTGCTACATTAAAAATAATTTCACATTTAATATCACCTAAATATACATATGTATAAAACTAATCACAACCCTCTTTGGCTAGAAATAGTTATAGCTCTCGTAATTTATGATCTATTAGCTAATCTAAATGCTTTATATTAATATTTTCAATCTCAATGTCCGCAGCATATAAATTATATAAATTACATAGTTGATAGACCGGCGAATTTTTATAAAGATTTGTTCTGGGAAATGTGAGGTAAAATATGTTGGAGTTTCTTGAGTTAAGACGGTTAATTGCAAAGAGAGCCTACGAACAATCCTAAAAGATAATTATTGTCACAGCCCCTTCAGGGGTAAATTCCAAATTTTCTAAAACACATGCACTTTAGAAATTTTCTCTGCACACTCTCAATGGTACTTATCCAAACATTATACTGAGGAGACCATATTATAGAACCATATTCCAAAATTGGTAAAACAAGGCTGTCAAATAAGTGCAATGCAACATCAATGCTTAGGTGTTTTGTATTTCTAGTTATTAAACCTGCTACCTTCTGGGCACTTTTAACTTTGGCAATAATATGGTCTGAAAAACACAGAGTTGAATTAAAAATTATACCCAAGTCTGTTTGATTGTCTACTCTTTTAAGAGTGGTTCCATTGAGGGTGTAGTCGAAATCAATGGTGTTTCGATTTAAAGTGAATGACATACATGAACTGTAATGTAATTTAGAGCTATTATTATCACACCAGTTAGCAACATTAGTTAAATCATTTTGCAGTAATTTGCAATCATCACTAGTCACTATCTCTAAAAACAATTTAAAATCAGCTGCAAACAATAAGGCCAAAGAATAGTAATATAAGTTCGTCACTTAAAATATAGAAAAAAAAATACAATTTATTGTTAAAATACTAGCATACATACACACACATACAAACACACATACATATACATATACTAGAGTATGCTAGAAAGCCTAAAAACAATTTCTGACACAACAAGACACAATATTCAGTTTCTTAATTTAACAGGTCATTACGAGCACATAGTAGTTAAAATCACATTATACAAATCTTCGGTTTATATCAGCAGTAAGCACAGATATATCCATATGTACCTAATTTATTTGAATGGTCTAAGAATTCATTTATGGAATAAAATGGATGCTGAGTGAAAAATTGCTTTATTCTCCCCTTAAACCTCCCGTAGACCTCTAACCCCCTCACCTCACCAGGCACTGCATTGTAAATTTTAACACAAATATAGTAAGGACTATCCTCATACAATTTGGTTCTATGTATTGGTATAACAAGGTTCTGTTTATTTCTTGTTTCATTTTTTAAGCTTATGTCATGGTTTCTCTGAAACAGCATAATTTGTACATATACAATGAGTAGACCGTCATTATGCTCAGCCTCTGGAACAATGGAGCGCAATGTTCCAGATACTGGGCACAACAAGCAGTCCTGATTATTCTCTTTTGTACAACAAATGTCTCTTATATTGTATATTGCAAAGTTGGCCGATGTAATTTTTTTGCATATCTCACTCCCGTGACTTTGCCAATCAAGGAGCCTAGTTAAAATTAGTCCTAGGAATTTCGTTTCGTCTGATTGTTGGATGTCAGTTCCGTTAATATTGAGAGCTATGGTACTTTTTTCCTTTTTTTTGTTTTGAAAATGAATAAAGTTTGTTTTAGTATCATTCAAAATCAGATGTTTTTCATCACACCAATTCTGCATTTTCAGTGCAGTGGAATTCGCGATATCAATTGCTATTTTTTCATCCTTATTTGATACTACACAGGACGTATCATCCGCAAACTGTGCAAGTGAAAGATCAGGGTCATCAAGGACACTGTTTAAGTCATTGCAAAAAATGATGAAGAGGAGTGGAGACAGAAGTGACCCTTGCGGGGCTCCTGTCGCCATGTTTGTGAAACTTGAGTGATAAGTGTAGTTAACAGTATTGTCCTTGCTGCCCCTGACTGACCTCCACTGGCTGTGGCCTATCCCCCAAAAATGAGTCAACCCACCCAATTTCTTTATCATTAATTCCCACTGATTTAAGAACCTTTTTGAGACCTTCATGGTCCATCATGTTAAAAGCCTTACTAAGGTCAAAGTAAACTGCAAAAGTACATTTTCCATTATCCAGTGCCTTTGCTATAGCATTAATGTGACTAAATAGAGCAGTTTCTGTGGATCTATTATTTAGAAAACCATGTTGGGTGTCGCTAAAAAAAGAGCAGCCTGTCATAAAAAGCTCGCTCAAAAATTTTGGAGAATGCAGATGGAACCGCTACTGGTCTATAATTATTTATGTCAGTGGTACTACCTTTTTTTTGTGGTATTACCCTAGTTTTTTTAAGTATTGTGGGAAAGAGCCCTTCCTGAAAAGATTGGTTTATTAAGATACATAGTGGAAGACAAATTGCATGGGACACTTTTTTTAATATGTTACAAGGTACTTCATCAATACCTGCCGATTGTTTAGTGCATGTTTTTTTTTTAATAATATTTAAAACCTCATTTGTATCAACTGGCTCAATTTTAAATAATTTTTCAATTCAAGTAGGGGGTTCTACATTGTTTTTTTGATTTTTGAAGTTCACAAAAATTCTTGCTAAATAATTTACAAAGCTCGCCAGCGTCAGTAATAATCTGGCCATCATTATTAAGTTCAATGGTAGACATTTTTTTTTGCCGTCTTGTTTCTTTTTTTAAAATGTTCCATACACATTTGCTTTTATTTTCAGAGTTTGATATTTCTAAATCATAGAGTTTTTTTTGTTTTTTTTAATTTGCATTTTATATTCTCTCCTTTTTTTTGTTTACTTCCTCACTATTTGTGTATTTTTTAAGCCAATGTAGTTTTTTAAGTTCCTCAGAAAGCTTCATGACCTGTTCATCAAACCATTTTTTTTAAATTTTTTTATTAATGTTTTGTGTTTTTTTTTTTTTGGAAAAGCAACGTTAAAATAATGCATAAAGGTGTTAAAAAAAGACAAAAACAGGTTTCCTTGTATAGTAAAATGTGAAAATATTCTATATTTTCTGTGGAAAATGCTCTATATATTTTGACTTTGTTGTCTGGTTCAGATTTTTGTTTTATAAAATAAATTGACAGCTCAAGGCCTTTACGATCTGATAGACTGGTAGTAAATACCCTTGTAATGAGTTTTGTATCAAAATTAATGAAAAAAGTATCTATTACTGTTGCTGTTGTGCTACAGTACCTGATTGGTGAATCAATCAGAGGCACAAAATGATAAGAAGAGAAAGTATCTATTAAATTTTCCTTAGACCTACTGTTTTCTCTTAAATTTATATTAAAATCACCTGAGACAATCACACTATCACAGAGTTTAGTTAAAGTTCCTATCAAATGTTCTAGATTTGAGAGAAAAATTTCAACATCTGCTTGTGGACTACGATATATACTTTTCTATTGTTTATTGTGAAACTGTTCATACAATATTCGAAAACTTTTTGGTTACTCTTCATGTTTATTGTGACTGGTTTTGACGACAGTGTGTCATTGAATAGTAGATAAGGTCCACCACCATCTGTATCATCATCTCGGCAGTATGCTGAACCAATCTTATATTTTTCAATGTGGATATTTTTGATTTCCCCTTTTTTTAACCAGTGTTCACAGACAGATATTATGCTATACTGGTTTTGATTTACCAACTGTTCAAATTCATGTATTTTGTTTCGAATACTCTGAATATTTATTTGAATTATCTTAATATTTTCTTCTATAGTAGGTTCTACTGTTATTATTGGTACCTCTTGGATAGGTTCCTCTGTTTTTGGTATTTCTTTGATAAGTTGATCCTGTGGCTGGTGTATATAACTTGGCCTTAATAAATAGTTGTCAACTTCGACTCCTCGTGGCCATAGTGATGAGTCAAGCAGCTTTTTCTTCAAATCAATATCAACTGCTACTTTAAAAGAGTTGAATGTCTTTTGCCTGTTCATTATTTGCTCACATAGGAACTCATTTTCAGGAAACTTTGATTGTAAGTGTTGACTCAGGTCCTCTTCGGTGAATGTGGTTCTATACTTGGATATAAACTGCCAGTGTTTTTGTTTAGCTGCCACGTTTTGTTGGTCTTCATTTGTTCCAACAATTTTCTGACTCCCTGTTTTTTGGTTTCCCATAGAGGGGCTTCGGCTTTCCTTTTCCAGGTTTTGCACATCATCCATGATACTTGCCTGCGTGGCAAGCTGTACTGCCGCTGAGACATTTTGTAATGTAATATTGCTTGGCCCTTTGCTTTGTAAGTGTTATGACTTGTGAAATGAGTTTCCCCATTTTTTTGAAATTGATTTTCTTTTTTGTTGTTTACGGTTTTGACATTGACATTTCCATACGGTTTTTCCTGGTTGAATGCTGATCCATTGTTTTGATTTTGGTTTTGGTTTGGTACAGAGTGCTGATTGAGGTTCCAAACACTAGATGGCATATATTGTGTGCCTGGTGTTTTATTAGCCGCCGTTTGTTTCGTTGGCCGTCCATCAGCTGTTTTGTTCTTGACATTTTTCCTATCAGCTGTTTCTGACATTTGCTGCGTTGTTGCCGGCTGCTGTGATTTCTCTGAGATCGCCTGCTGGTTTGGAGGCTCTTGCCGCCGGGAAATAGTTTCTACTTTTTGATCTAGTTCTTCAAATTTCTTCTGTAACTCGGTGAATTTTGGATAGATAAATACTTCTATGACTTTCTGAAGCATAGAGGCGCCCATGTCACCCTCTGGTCTGTGTTTATTGTCATCCGGCACTATTTTGTCTTTTATAGAGATTATTTCGGATTTAAGAGTCTCTATATTAATTTACATGTTTTGGTTTGCCTCTTGTAAAATTTCATTTTCTAGTTTTACCGATTCTTATAAAGATTTGTAGGTTTTGTTTTCATCTTCGGTTAGGTCGATTGAGGTTATGGTAAAGATTTCATGCTCTACACATTTCACACGCGTTTTATCTATAACGACCACTTTTTCGGCCCAATCTCTTTCCGCACATGATTTGTGGAATATTTTACCGCACTCTACGCATATTATCGCACTAGTATTTTTTGATTTACAACACCAAAACTTGTTTCGTCGATGTGATTTTTGGCGTCTATATTGGTTGCCATGTTGCCGGAATTTATGTTATTAATAGAAATTATAAAAAGAAGAGGTCCTAAATTGGAGCCTTGAGGAACCACAGAAGTACTAATTGTTGGTGATTTGAGGTTTGAGGTTTGGTAGAACCGCGGGACTGTAAACGCGCTTGTCGTTTTATAAAATCTGGGTGCAAAAATCCTTAAAAGGACGATGTAAAAATATTAATTTTTCCGAGCCACACAAAGACAATATAGAGGATTGGCACTCACCTTTTTAGTTTTTTCCGTCGTCCAGAGGAGCTCCTCTCGCTGGCCCAGTCGTTGCAGTCGATCCACACTAGAATCACTTGTTTGTGTTGATTTTCTAAGAATATTATTGGATTTTTTGGTTAATAGAATTTATCACCATGCTGCGTGGTGATCTCGATAGAATACGACAGACGAATACTTTTCTTGGTTACGCCTTTTTGCGCAGATTTATTTTTCGTAGATGGCGCTGGCGTTTTGCTTGTGCCAATCAAAATTGAAATTATGTGGGTTTTCCGAATACGGGAATTTGGCGCAAAATTTGAATTTAAAATTAAAGTTGCACGAACATTTTCCGCCCACTTAAAACGAAGTTTTACATTGAGATTAATTCGAATAAACAAATGGCTATATAAAAAAAATACTCTGCCAATCTATGGGCACCTAAGCTCACACTAGGTACTATAGTTATAGTGTGAGCTAATATAATCAAAAACTGAAATATATTTTATTCAACTCCAGACTCAATTACCTTTCGTTTGATACCACACAAGCCATGTTTTGACTTAAACTCAAATTTTATTAATCTACCCCCCACCCTTTAAAAAAACACTAAAATGTATTTTGTTTAACTCCAGACTCAATTACCTTTCGTTTGATATCACTGAATCGCCGGGGTTCAGTATCACGAAAATTATTATAATGGACTGTAATTTATTAATGTTGCTGGTTTTAAATTATCACACAATTTATGGATACCTCAAAAAACTCTAGGGCCAAGGTATAAGCCTGTCCAAAAAGTAAGAAATGGCGAGAAAAAAGCTGATCATAAAGTGGCGAATGGCACTAACTTCTTGTGTGATTCCTGTCGGTCCTGGGGGCCCCACTTGCAGGATCTCTCCAATTCTTCTCCAACTTCGTCGGCACACTGTAGACGGTTTTTTGAGTATTTTTGAAACACTAACAGTCAATGGGACTGCCAAAGAAATAGCAAAATCACAGTAATTTGTAAAATGACTTGAGCAGTATGGCTGCCGAAAAGCAAGTGTCTTTTAACAATTTTTTCTCTATCATTAGTTCCTGATTCCCACACGTGCCAATGAGGGAGCCACCTTATGGATCAAAAATATTATTTTTCACGAAATATTTTTAAATTGCCAGGGCCTACGAGTTTTGAAGGCCTCACTTAAAAAATAAAATAAAATACTAAAAATTAACAAAAAACTAAAAAGTAACATTCGCGGAGCGAACATTCCACCCACCAAAACCTAAGGTTTTTAACCCAGGTAACTTAAATATAAAAAAAAACATAAGGAAAAATAAGAGAAATTTCCTGCTCATTATTTTCCCAACCATAGCCCACGGGGGCGTAAAAAAAAAATTAAAATAAAAGAAAATAAATATACGCGGTTGTAACCATACGAATCTATACCGCTAGTGTATCAGTAGAGGAAATAGGTATAAATTGTAAAATTAGTTTACTGGCAGCGGGCACACTTTTACAACTGGCCGCTGCATAACTCCGTTTGGAGTTTTTAGAGTTACGACTCTAACAATCCCGTCAGCGCCTGGATGCACTGCGGTAACGTGAGCCATAGCCCATTGGGGGGGGGGGGGGGCTTTGTTCATTTTTTATTAAAACTAGCGTGCCACTCTCAATACGACCACTGTCCTCACACCACTTTGCTCGTTGTTGCAAGGTATGCAGGTACTCCTGCTGCCAACGTTGCCAAAAATCAGCATGCATTCGCTGAATAAGTTGCCACCTATTTAGCCTGTTAAGTTGGATGTGTGACAAATCAGGATCAGGTAGACCAGAATTTACTGGTTCCTGAGTTAAAAAATGTGCCGGCGTAAGAGATTGGAGATCGTTGGGATCATTCGATATGGCACAAAGAGGCCTTGAGTTCAATACTGACTCAATTTGTGTAAGAAAGGTATACATTTCCTCATAGGTGAGGATTTGATCACCTAGTACGCTATATAGGTGAGTTTTTACCGACTTCACACCCGCTTCTGCTAAACCGTTAAAATGAGGGGCTCCTGGACTATTAAAATTCCATTGGATGGACACCGTCTGGGCGGCTAATTTAAAATATTCCAATATTTGCCTATTCGCTCCAATAAACGAAGTTCCCTGATCACTGATGATTTCTGAGCATCGACCCTTACGAGCAACAAATCTCCTAAATGCGGCAATAAATGCCTCGGAAGTGAGGTCAGATACTAGTTCCAAGTGAATAGCTTTAACAGCAAACCACACGAACACGCATATATAAGCCTTTAAAGACCTGGCTCCTCGAGATTTACTCATGGTGATCGCAATGGACCTGCGTAATCAAGACAGACAGCAGAAAAGACCTTAAGTTGAGACACTCGAACTGCTGGCAAGTCTGCCATCTTTGGATTATAAGATTTTGGTTTAGAACGAAAACATTTAATGCATTGAGCAAGAACTCGATAAATAGCAGAACGCGGAGAAAGAATCCAAAATTGTTGCAGTATAAGACAATGAAGGGTCTTAAAGCCAGGGTACAAATTAGTTTTGTGTACCCATTCTACGATTAACTCGGTCAACCGGTGAGATTTGGGTAAAAGCAACGGATGCTTCACATCGTAGGATAGCATCGAATGTCTCAGCCTACCACCCACCCTGAGGCAACCACCTTCGTCTAGAAAGACTGCTAATTTTCTAAACAACTTTGGAAGTAATTGATTTTTGTTTAGGTTTTCAAAAATATCACCAAAACAAAATTGTTGGACATGTCGAACGACAGTAACAAGAGCTTCTTGGATCTCAATGGGAGACAAAACTCCTGTTCTCTTATTTTCACGACCTTTTCCTGTGTTATGAATAAATCTAAGGACAAAGGCAATCACATTTAAAATAGTTCTAAATGACGAATAACGAAAAATCTCTAGAGTGATGAAATGGTCATCAAAAGTAGCCTTTAGAACAATAGTTCTTTCTTCTTCACAAACCTCCTGAGATAGAAAGTCCGTGAATCTAGGCTGAGTGGGCCAAAGTTCAATGCTTTGACAGCCAAGAGGGGCCTTGAAACCACAAACTGTGATTTTTTGAGTTCAGCTGGATGCAACCCCCTAGAAGCGCAATCAGCAGGATTATCTGCGGTGGGGACATAATGCCAGCTTGATATAGAAATAAGCTCATGGATGTGAGATACTCTGTTAGCTACAAAGGGCTTCCAGCGATGGGCTGACGAAGCTAACCATGCCAACGTGACTTGAGAATCCGACCATGCAAAAATAGCATCAAAGTTTGCATATCGTGCATACACTTGTTTGACATAAAAAACAAGATCACTCAAAAGAACAGCAGCGACTAATTCCATGCGGGGAATCGACTTAATTATTTTAAGAGGTGCAACCCTTGATTTTCCTGTGACTAAAGACACATGGATATTTCCCTGCGAGTCCTCGCATTTTAAATAAACAGCAGCTCCGTAGCCAATCTGGGAGGCGTCACAGAAACCGTGTATTTCAATGCGAGCAGGTTGATCTATGAAAATTCGACTAGGAATGGCAAGGTGAGCTAACTCGGGGAGCTCCAGTTTAAACTGTTTCCACAGTTGACAAACATCTGCACTGGGTGCATCATCCCAACCTGCCTTAGAAAGCCACAATCTCTGCATAATACTTTTAGCTAACAGCACAACTGGGGATAAAAATCCTAGAGGATGGTAAATACGAAAGATTTGGCTAAGAATATTCCTTTTGGTGCATGAGAGATGTGTGGGGGTACAATTATATGAAAAAATGTCAATGGTCGGGTTCCATTGTAAGCCTAGAACTTTAATGAAAAGGGGTTCCTCTTTATCAAATGAACAGGGCATTTGTAAATGTGAGGACGAAACACCAGAGGGGACGGCCTCATGATTGCTGGCCCATTTTCGCAGTTCAAAATGACCTTTTTTCAAAAGAGCTATGAGCTCCTGCTGTAAGCTGAGCAAGGATTCAATCGACTTGGCTCCCGCCACACAGTCATCTAAAAAAATTTGATGTCTCAAAACCTCGGCTGCTTGAGGATAATTATGACCTTCTAGATTTGCCAACTCTTGCATAGTTTTAAGAGCTAAATAAGGCGAACTAGAAACTCCATAAGTAACTGTACCAAGTGCATATGCCTGCAAAGGTTCCCGCTCTGAAAAACGCCAAAGAATTCTCTGGAAGTCTTTGTGGGCGGGGTTTACAAGAATCTGCCTGTACATTTGGCGCACATCACAAATGAGGACATAAGGATGAAACCTAAATTGCAAGAGAATAGACGCAATATCCTGCTGAAGTTTAGGACCTGTCAGCTGAGTATCATTTAACGATACTCCATTAGAGCTAGCGCAAGAAGCGTCAAAAACTACTCTAATTTTCCCATCTTTGTAGATGCAAAAATGAGGAATATAATAAGCTGTGGGCGAAGCGTATTGGGACTTCATAGAAATCAAGGACATATGGCCTGATTCAAGATAGTCTTTCATAAAATCAATATACGAACTTTTAAGGAGAGTGTCTTTAAGTAAACGCTTTTCAAGCATAATAAACCTTTTTAATGCTTGATTATAAGAATTTCCAAGCTTGGGCTCGGCATATTTAAAAGGTAGTGAGACTACAAATTGTCCAGAGGGGACACGATAAGTGGTATCTTTGTAGATCTCCTCACATTTTATCTCATCGGGAGACATAGGGAGAGGTTTGGAAACATTTTCTAGTTCCCAAAACTTTTGTAGGCACAAATCGAGCGTGGGCTCAGTGGAAACATGAAGGCTGATCAAGTGGCTAGAAAGGGTTGAGCATTGGGCTCTGCCCTGCAAAATCCAACCAAAAGCAGTCTTAAGAGCGACCAGTTGGTCAGAACTACCAACGACTTTTCCAGTCTCTAATATATAAGGTACTAATTCAGCCCCAATTAAAATATCAACTGGGCCAGGAATATGAAATTTAGGATCTGCCATGGGCAGGGTTCGAATGTACTCCCATTTGGAGGAATCAACAACCATTTTTGGCTGGTTTGAACAGATTTTTGGCAATATGATTGCTTTAAAATCAAAAAGAGGTTCAGATTTCCCGCAAGGGCGGATTTGGCACTGAATTAAGCCACGCCTATACAGAAGCCATATTGTTTAGCCCTTCTATAGGAATAGAAAACTTTTGACATGTTAAACCCAATCTATTAGCACATTCCTGAGAGATGAAATGACCCATACTACCTGTATCCAACATCAGACGTACCTTTTGAAACTGGCCATACTGATCCTTGATATCCGCCTCTACGGTTGACAAAAGGATTGTCGATTGGGCCGAGAGAAGGGAAGAACCAACCAGGGGAACATTTGAGGGCAGGGTCATTCCACAAGTTGAACCTGAATCACCTAATGGAGGTGGAGGGGGTACCACATTACCGTGACCTAATGGAGGTGCACTCGAATTGGAACCCTGCTCGGACTCTCTTCGTGGAAAGTGAAGAAGACTGTGGTGGGGGTAATTACAGGATTTGCAACGAACTGAGTTGGGACACTGTTTGACAGAGTGGGAAGAAGTTTTTAAACAATTAAAACAAAATTTGTGCTCTCGAACTAACTCCGATCGTTCCTGGGGTGTTTTTGCCAAAAAGGTTTGGCATCTATATAAAACATGATACCTGAACAGGCAATACAGCGCATTTTTAGATTATTTTTGTCGCCTTGATTTTGTTCAGTCATAAAACTTGAAAAATTATGTTTTTTATTCCCCGAATGAAACACTTTTTTGGAAGAATGAGTTAGGGATACTCATTAATTGCGCAGAGTCTAATGCTTTGCAATACTCCTCCAAAAAATTACATAAATTTGAAAAAGTAGGCATTTCCGTATTACGATATTCTTTCTCAAATTCAGTGCGAGTATTTTCGTCTAATTTTGGTAGCATCAAATTAAATAGCAAAAAATCCCAACTGTCAACATCAAATTTTAAACCTTTCAGGGCAGCAATATTTTCACAAAATGTATCCAATAATGCTCGGAGTTCTTTGGCAGAGGGCTTTAGAACTGCGGGAGCGTTAAAAATTTCTTGATAATGAGCAGTAGCGGTATAGCGCTTGTTGCCATATCTCTTTTACAAAGCTTCGTAAGCAATTAAATAATTGTTCTCAGTTATTGGCAAGTTTTTAATAACGTTAAAAGCGTCTTTTTTAAGAGACATATGTAAATAATGAAATTTTTGTATATCAGAAAAGTTGGCGTTATCGTGCACCAAACTTCTATACATATCTATAAAAGTCGACCATTGTTTGACGTCACCTTCAAAGCTAGGGACATCTAGTTTAATCCGCAAATTATTTTGAGAACTATCCTGTACGGTATGGCTAGTGTTTTGTAATGATGCAGGGGCATCTTCTACATAAATAACACGTTTAAACGATTTTATCCCATAATAATACTGGTCTGCATTTTTTCGTACAGCATCATGGGTTTCAAATTCCGAATCGTCTTCGAGACAAATTATAATAGAATTATGATTTTTACAAAACTCATCATACATTTGCTCGCTTTCATCTGCGCGAACCAAAAATTGCACTTTTTTTGAAGTATCCGTTTCTAATGTTTTGCCTAAATCAAAGGTTTCTTTAAGCCTATTAAGAGCGGCGGTACGCTTCATCAAAAGTCTTTTTAGTTTTTCACCAGCCATAATGATTAATAAAATTATTTAAAAAAATTAAAATTTTTAAATCTTGCCAATAGCTTTAACTTAAAATACAAAATTGTTGTAAAAATACCACTATACGTATTTATGTATGTACGTTGGCAGCAAGGTACACCATGCAAAAGGTTGCAAAAACGATCAAAAAATATTTTACGATTATTCAAATTTTCTAAAACTGTGGCCTAGTGTTTTCGTAGGCACCGAAAATCACGCTTTCAAAAAGAAATCCTGTGTGTTAGAACGGCTAACTCACCCGGGTAACCTACCTACTCCACTATACACACACGTTTATATGCAAATGGTTCGATTGGGGTCTCGCGAAGTAAACCTAATCTTTGCCAGTCCACACGACAACTGATCGCGGGTATATCGATTGCTGTCACACACACAGCAGGCGCACAACTCAGGTTTACTCGGGTGACTTCCACCAGTCACCTACACAAACATACAAATCCGGCTCGAAGGACCAAAATGAATCGGTTCAGTATCACGAAAATTATTATAATGGACTGTAATGTATTAATGTTGCTGGTTTTAAATTATCACACAATTTATGGATACCTCAAAAAACTCTAGGGCCAAGGTATAAGCCTGTCCAAAAAGTAAGAAATGGCGAGAAAAAAGCTGATCATAAAGTGGCGAATATGGCACTAACCTCTTGTGTGATTCCTGTCGGTCCTGGGGGCCCCACTTGCAGGATCTCTCCAATTCTTCTCCAACTTCGTCGGCACACTGTAGACGGTTTTTTGAGTATTTTTGAAACACTAACAGTCAATGGGACTGCCAAAGAAATAGCAAAATCACAGTAATTTGTAAAATGACTTGAGCAGTATGGCTGCCGAAAAGCAAGTGTCTTTTAACAATTTTTTCTCTATCATTAGTTCCTGATTCCCACTCGTGCCAATGAGGGAGCCACCTCCTGATTCCCACACGTGCCAATGAGGGAGCCACCTTATGGATTAAAAATATTATTTTTCACGAAATATTTTTAAATTGCCAGGGCCTACGAGTTTTGAAGGCCTCACTTAAAATATAAAATAAAATACTAAAAATTAACAAAAGACTAAAAAGTAACATTCGCGGAGCGAACAATCACACACGCCATATTTTCACTTAAACTCTAATTTTTGACATCTACCCCCACCCTTTTTTTAAAAATAAACTAAAATTCATTTTTTTAACTACCTTTCGTTTGATATCACACACGCCATATTTTCACATAAACTCTAATAATTTTAATTGGCTTGCGTTCGGTGGATTTTGTTCCCAACTTAGGTACCAAATTTCATTAAAATCGAACAAGCGGTTTTTGAGTTATGCGGGTTGGTCGTTACAGACAGACATACAGACAGACAGCAAAACAAAAAAGTTTCAAAATCGCTGAAGCGCAAAGATATATAAAAATTTTTGAAATCGGAGCAACTTTTTTTTTTTTCGAAAAAATTAGGATCACCATAGCTCACAATACTTATAGTAGTAGTGTGAGCTAATATAAGTTAATTTAAAACCTTAAAGGGTAGGTAATTAAATCCGTTTTAGATTTAGATTAAAAAGAAAAAAAATGCAAAATATATATATATATATATATATATATATATATATATATATATATATATATATATATATATTCTAGATAACGACACACGAAACAAAAAGAAGTTGCTTGGGAGTTTAGTGCGCATCTAAAGGTAGTGGGCACAACTTGACCACGGGACGAGTGAAAAGTCCGTGTTGTGTTTTAACAGTAGCAACTCGAATGTGATTATCCCGACCAGGATGTACGGACACTATTCTACCTAGCAACCAGTGTAATGGCGGCCTAGTTTCATCCTTAATTAATACAAGCGTATCTAGCTTGATTTCAACCGAAGGGTCCGACCACTTAGAACGCTGTTGTAAAGTATTTAAGTACTCGAGTTTCCAACGCTTCCAGAAATCGGCATGAATTCGTTGGATAAGTTGCCAACGCTTAAGGGTATTAACTTTAAGGGTAGAAAGGTCAGGATCAGGACACGAATTAAGGGGTTTCATTGTGAGGAAATGACCCGGAGTCAAAGACGTAAGATCGTTTGGGTCAGAGCTTTGCTTACAAAGGGGTCGAGAATTGAGTAATGCCTCTATTTGGGCGAGGAGAGTATAGAGCTCTTCGAAGGTTAGTATCTGGTCACCGATGACCCGATACAAATGTGTTTTTATAGATTTGACTCCTGCTTCTGCTAGACCATTTAGGTGGGGGGCTCCCGGACTATTAAGACACCATTTGTTTTTTAAGCTCTCAGAAGCTAATTTCGAAAGATTATGGAGCTCCTTAATAGCCCCAACAAAGTTTGAGCCTCTATCACTTGTGATTTGGACACAAGTGCCACGTCTAGCGACAAAGCGTCGTAAAGCAGCGATGCACGCCTCTGTGGTTAAATCCGAAACAAGCTCGATATGGATTGCTTTGACAGAAGTATCGACAAAGACTGCGATATATGATTTACCAAATTGTGCTCTACGACGTCTCTAATCTACAAAGGTTTTGATTGGGCCTGCATAGTCTAAGCAAACATGTGAAAAACATTTTAATTGTGACGTTCTAAAAGAAGGTAAATCCGACATGTATGGAGTGTAAGGTTTTAGTTTTAAGCGAAAGCAGGGAATACATTGCAATAAAACCCTCTGAATAGCTCGACGTGATGACATAATCCAAAACTTTTGACGAATTAAGTATTGGACTGTGTTTATTCCAGGATGTAAATTTTCGTTATGAGTTTGAATAATGATCAATTGGGTTAATCTATGAGATTTCGGCAATAATAAGGCATGTTTTGCCTCAAAGGAGAGTTGAGAATGCCGTAAGCGTCCGCCCACTCTAAGGAAACCCAATTCGTCCAAAAAAGGCGCGAGTTTGCGAAACGGCTTAGGTAATAGCTGAGTATTCTGAATTTTTTGAATGATATCCGAAAAACACTCTTCTTGGACCCTTTTAACTAAAACAAGTAGAGACTTGTGTAGTTCAAAAGCGGAAAAACGCCGGATAAAAGGTCAACTGAGTTTTTTCGATTGTGAATAAGTCTTAAAAAATGACAAATGATTTTTTGAATGGTATTTAAATTGGATACTTTATCAATTAATCTATCAAAAAAGTTTTTATTTTGAAGTTCTGCCGTCAGCACCACTGAATTTTCCGGTTTTTCTTCTTTGAGAACCTCGTCTGGAACTCCCAAAGAACGTTCATTTTTAAACCTTTGAATTTGCCACTCCGTAGTGGGCAAGGTAATCCATGGAGGGCCGTGAAACCAAAGAGGGTGATTTATTAAGTTATTGGGCGACAACCCTCTGCTAGCGCCGTCGGCAGGGTTCTCGAGTGAAGTAATGTGATACCATGGGACTTCGGGGATTGTTTCTTGAATACGACTCACGCGGTTTGCCACAAAGGTCTTCCACTTGTGAGGTGAAGATGTGACCCAATGAAGCGTGACCTGTGAGTCCGAGAACGCAAGAATTTCATCGATTACGAGTAATGATGAATAGGTGCGAATAACTAGTTCGAGTAAATCAGCTAATAGAGTAGCTCCAAGTAGTTCCAAACGTGGGATTGAAATAGTGTGTAAGGGAGCAACCCTTGACTTGCCCATGACTAGAGCAGTTTTGATAATTTTATTTGGTAATTCGACGCGAACGTATACGCAAGAAGCGTATCCTAGCTCGGATGCATCGCAGAAACCTAGCAATTGACATCGTTGAATATTATTCGAAAAAATATGTCTAGGTACACAAAGATTCGAAAGAGTGGTTAATTGATTATTGAATTGATTCCAAAGAGTTTTGATTGGATCGGGGGGTATTTCATCCCAATCAGTTTTGCATAATCAAAGTTTTTGCATAATCACTTTGGCTAAAAATGAAACAGGCGATAAGAAACCTATAGGATCCCAAATTTTAGCGATAGCTGATAAAATATTCCTTTTGGTGCAAGGTTTTTCACAAGGGGTACAAGAATAGGTAAAAGTATCTGTAGAAGGGTGCCACTGAAGGCCCAACACCTTAATCGATGTTGAAGAATCGTCTTCAAAGGTAACAGGGATCTGACAATCAGCGGGCGACAAATGTGAAAGAAGTTTCGGATTATTTGATGCCCATTTTCTTAATTCAAATTTTCCCAATTTAAGATCCTTTTGAAGCGATAAAGCAACTTCTAGAGAGTTAGCTCCACAGCAAATATCGTCCATGAAAATGTTATTTAAAAGGACCTGGGATGCTTCAGGATAATTCTTAGCCTCCAGGATGGCTAGTTCTCTAAGAGTTCTAATAGCTAAATAGGGACTTGAACTAACACCAAACGTCACTGTATTAGGCCTGTATTCCTGCAAGGGTTCGTTGGGATCAAATCGCCAAAGTAGCCTTTGGTAGTCCCGATGAATTGGATTGATTTGAATTTGTCAAAAATGCTGTTTTATATCAGTCAAAAATACGATAGAATAAAATCTGAATTTTAATAGAATTTCGAAAATATCGGCTTGTAATTTTGGTCCTATTAAAAGAGTTTCGTTCAGGGGTTAAAAACCACCCGGAGTTTAGTCGTTGATTTGTCAAGACGAAGGACTCCGTGATGTGGTAAATAAGAACATAACTGAGGTCTAGGTTCGGATCTTGGAATTAAAGACATGTGCCCGTTTTTGAGATATTCTCTCATAAAATCCGAGTACATACTATAGAAATTTGAATTTTTTATTAAACGAGATTCAAGAGACAAAAATTGACGATAGGCCACTGACTATGTGTCTCCTAGGTCAGGAGGGTCAATGTGACGAAAAGGCAAATTTACAGTAAATCGGCCCGAAATAGCTCTAGTGGTAGTTTTTTGGAAAATCTCTTCACATCTTTCTTCTTCGGGTGAGAGAAACGTTTTTGACTTAATTGATTCTAGTTCCCAAAATCTGCGAATATTAAAGTCGAGAGACTGCTCACAGGAAGTAAAGTAACAATTGACTTGAGGTGAAATATTTATGTTTTGAGTTTGACCCATCAAGACCCATCCAAAAACTGTCTCAAAAGCGGAGGGTAGGCCGTGAGGTCCTGGAATTCGTCCTGATTGGATGATTTCTGTGTAAAGTTGTGCACCTAAGAGTAAGTCAATTGGACCAGGGTTGTAAAATTGGTTATCTGCAAGCTTTAGATTTGAAATATCATTCCAATTGGATGAATCTACCTGTACTGAGGGCATATTTGAACAGAGTTTCGATAAAACGAAGACTTGAATAGAAAAGGTAGGCTCTTGTTGGCCTAGGGCTCGAATAGTGCAAGTAGAAATGCCGTTAGTGGCCGATGAAGATTGATTTAGTCCCAGAACAGGGATCGAAATTTTGTTTCTTGGCAAGCCTAACCTGTTAAGACAAGCTTCGCTTATCAGGTTAGCTTGGCTACTGCTGTCCAGAAGTGCTCGGACAGGTTGGTAGTTACCCCGACTATCCAGTACCTCTAATTTTATAGTCGCTAGAAGCACTGTCGTTCGGGGCGTCAAGGTGGATAACGAAGAGTATTGATTTGTAGATGTATTTGGATTCGAATTGATTTGAATTGAATTTGAACTGGGTTGAACAAAACTATGGTTCTGTTGGCTAAGACTTGAATTTGAATTCTGATACGACAAGTTTGTGCCTGTGCTAGGCACGGCCACTTGATTTGAATTAAAACTTTGAATTAAGTTCGAATTTTGTTTTGAATTTTGGCTTGAATTAACAAAGGATTGACTTGAATTCTGACGGATTGAATCTGTCATTTGCGATAGATGAATAAGACTATGATGTCTATGTCGACATACCCTGCAGTTGTAGGTACTACTGCAGTCAATTACTTGATGTTTTGAACGTAAACAGTTGATACATAAAGATTGTTGTTTTACATAAGTAAAACGATCTGAAGGAGATTTGGAAATAAAAACACCACACTGCGAGAGTGGATGAAAAGAATTATTGCATAATTTGCACTTATACGGCTGTTGGTTTTGTCGAAATTGAATATTGGATTGTTTATTTGCTACTTGTGAGTGCGTATGCGCTAAAAAATTTGATGGAGGGCTTGATTTGTACTGATTATTTGAATAAGAATTATATTTTTGGTTACTAGAATTCGAATAATTTGGTTTTTGCTGTTTGGAAGTCGAAGGTTGCATTTGCGTATTTTGGGGAGATAGCTGTACTGTTTCAAGAGCACGGCATTGGTTAATAAGAAACTGAATTAAATTTTGATATGTTGGAATCTCGGTAGTACTATACTTTAATTCGAAAGCGGTTCTTGTGGTTTGATCGATTTTTGATAATAAAATTGAAAATAAACAAAAACACCACGACGTTACTGGAAATTCAAGATTTTCGAGCGCCGCAATATTCTCAGAAAAGGTATCTACCAAGACTCTAAGATCCTTTGCTGACTGGTTTCCCTTTAAAGAATTTGCATAGTAGATTGAGTTCCAGTAGGTACTGGCTAAAAGTCTTTTATTTTGATAGCGATCTGTTAATACCTTCCAGGCGATAAAATATTAAGTGGTTCACCCTCAAGGAAAGTTAGCAAATGTTGAAATTTCCTTATATCGGAATAATTAGAGTTTTCGTGAACCAAACAAGAATAAACATCGTAAAAGGTTGGCCACTTTTTTACGTTTCCATTAAAGCAAGGTACCTTTAAAGGGCCCAGATCATCGCTACGTGAATAGTGTGAAGTTGCAGGGGTAAAATTTGAATGAACTGAATCGGAACATAAACTTGAAAAAAGAACTTTAGCTTGGTGGTAGAATAGATCCGTATCTTTCCTAATTTTATCCTGTGCTTCGAATTCATCATCGTCGTCGTCATTCAAGAGACCTATGATGTCATTATGAATGTTTTTAAATTGTTCATAGTGATCATCTAACGATTAGTAAAACGCCTTAAAAATTGGCAAAGAAGAACTATCTGATTTAGCTTTTGTTCCCAAGTTATAGGTTTCCGTAATACGAGATATTGAAACTTTGCGTTGATTCTCAAGCTTTTTTAACGACATATTGTTAATTAAAAAAAATAAAATCTTAAAAAAAAAATAAAACTAACACTTGACCCCTATTGACTTTAATCAGTCCAAAAGAGTCCAACAAGCATATATTTTATTATCGATTTTTCGAATAAAATGCAAAAAACTTATCAACAGCTGTTATCCTAGGTCGCGATTTTTCTCCCAAAATAAATGCACACAAACACAATTTGTAGTAGGTATAGCGCTTCTCTTATTATTTACAGGTAAATACTAATCCTACTAGATGTGTTTGTTTACCGGTAAAATAAGAATAAAGCATTTGCCCATTAAACTCACAAGCACTATTTTTGTTTTGAAAATAACTATTTATTTAAACAAATTTAGATTTTGAATCAAAACAAACGACGTACGAAGTGCCAATTTCGGCTGCAATGAAATGTGGGTGGAGCAACCGTGAAGCCACGCAAGGGGGGACGGAACCTCCTTCCTAAACTGGACACGGCAACTAAGCGAGCCAAAATGGCGAAAAAATCTTTAATATTTTTAGCAAACAAATTTTAAAAAACTATATGGGTCGTGGGACCAGAAAATGTTGGTGATTTGAGGTTTGAGGTTTGGTAGAGCCGCGGGACTGTAAACGCGCTGGTCGTTTTATAAAATCTGGGTGCAAAAATCCTTAAAAGGACGATGTAAAAATATTAATTTTTCCGAGCCACACAAAGACAATATAGAGGATTGGCACTCACCTTTTTAGTTGTTTCCGTCGTCCAGAGGAGCTCCTCTCGCTGGCCCAGTCGTTGCAGTCGATCCACACTAGAATCACTTGTTTGTGTAATGGTTTAGTTTGATTTTCTAAGAATATTATTGGATTTTTTGGTTAATAGAATTTATCACCATGCTGCGTGGTGATCTCGATAGAATACGACAGACGAATACTTTTCTTGGTTACGCCTTTTTGCGCAGATTCATCTTTCGTAGATGGCGCTGGCGTTTTGCTTGTGCCAATCAAAATTGAAATTGTGTGGGTTTTCCCAATACGGGAATTTGGCGCAAAATTTGAATTTAAAATTAAAGTTGCACGAACACTAATATATGTTTTAGATTTACTTAACTTCAACGTATTGGAACCTATTTACTAAGTAAGATTTAACCAAATTCACTAAATAACTGGAAACATCCATGTCAGATAATGCATTAACTATGACACTATATGAGTTATCTTATCAAATGCCTTCTCCATGTCAGTGTAAATTACGTCAACTTGACTTTTTCTATTAAGTGATTCATGTATGTACTGTGAAAATGTAAGTTTGAAAACGTCGATTTTTTTGGCATACAAAATACTTCAATACTATCAAGCCGTTTGCTATCAAACAATTTCTATTTTACTCTATTATTATTGTTTGTTCTGAGTGTTCATCTTTACTTTTATTATCCATTATTTCTTTGATAAATTGGTTACCTACCTTCCAATTATCTTTGTTTTTTAGCATCTCATTTATGATTTGTTCTGGTAGTTCGTTTCCTTGGTCTATATGTAAGGCTTCTAGCATAATGTTTCGTTTCTCTCTAAACTTGCCAATGAATTAGTGTATGGTTTGCGTCGTCTATGCCCATACAGTACATACATCTATCGCTTATTGTTTTTCCTATGCGTTTTGTGTATACTTTAAAGCACCCATGATTTGTTAAAATCTGTGTTATTTGATAATTGACATATCTATGTTTACATTCCATCCATCGTTTTATATTTGGTATTAGTCTCTTTGTCCAAACAGTTTTTCCGGTATCTTTTTCCTACCTTTCTTGCCATTTTTCAAGTGTAACCTTTTTAGCACTCTCTGTTCTTCTGTGTAGCCGTTTCTTTCTAAAAATAATCTTTCTTCTATTACAAGGTCAATAGGCGGTGTTCCTGCTATGACCTGTAGGGCTTCATTTGATACAGTGCGGTAGGCATTTGCTACTCTTAGTATCGCTTTCCTTTGCACTTTAATTAGAATGATTTTGTATTTGTCTCTTTTTACCACTTCTCCCCAAATGGGTGTACTATATAGCAAGGTGGATTGTATTACACCATAGAGCAGCTTTCTTTTTGCAGTTGATGATGGTCCCTTCTTATTTGTCATTAATATATATATATATATATATATATATATATATATATATATATATATATATATATATATATATATATATATATATATATATATATATATATATATATATATATATATATATATATATATATATATATTTTGTATTATTCTTTTAACTATTATTCTTTTAACATACTCTCCAAATGACATATTCTCTCCAATCATTATTCCTAAATATCTAATTGCCTTTTTAGGAACAATTTCTGTTCCTTTTAAATTGAACTTTACATCTTTTCGGTCTCTTTTTCCACAGAGTATGACTGATTCAGTTTTTTCTAGAGCCAATTCTAATTTATTATGTTTCATCCATCTATCTATTTTTTTGAGTGCGTCGTTTGCATTTTCTCTTAAGTCGGTTTTATTCCTAGCTGTTGGATTTTGAATAAATTTAATAAAATTATTCCTTATCTAGGGATAAATGATAGAATTTTACCTTTTATCTTTTTTGCCGATTCGGTAATTAGTTATAATTAAAATTAATTAATATTACATTTTTTCGCTTTATTATAATATACTTCTATCTATGTGAACCTTTGGGTGCCTTTATTGGCCGCAGTTTTTGCGCATCGTCGCGTGTGCTTTTCCCACTCTGATACTATGGAGAGAAGATCAAGAGCGAGGGAGATGCCCTGCGCTCGACCTCTTTCGATTTCCGACTGCAGCATATAAGGTAGGCCAATATTTTACTAGGTTGAAGGTTCACCGCGGAAATTATTTTTCCTATTTTCGAACCGGTCTATTTTGTTTCACCCGCGATCCCATAAAAGGATCCAAAAGCCACTGGGTTTTTTCATGGTCCACTCGACCCGCATTTGAACAGCAATTAAATTTTATTTAATTATTTTCAATAATATATTTTTGTTTTTTGCACTTTGCATTCTAAAAATAAATCGGCAAAAAAGATTTTTGTTTCATTGGAATTTTGAAATACCTACAATAGGTTAAAGTGACCGTACACACAAATTAGATAAGGAATTATTTTCTTACAGTTTTTTTTCTTGCCTTGGAATTTTATTTTGAAAATTTTAATACGCTCGTTTTTTTTTGCGTTGTTGGTATTTGGTGGCAAGGACACACTTTAATTAAATTTCACAATAATATACAGGGTTCATTTTAAAAATGTCGGACAGCTCGAAAATAAATAAACGGAAAGTCTTTATAAAAAGGATCTAAGAGATGTATGATTTTTCTTTGTTGGCGTCGTCAGATCCGTCAAAAATTAATGAATTTAAAGCTCGTTATTCTCTTTTAGAAATTTGCTATTTGGAGTTTAATAAGTTGCATTTAGATATTATTTCGGATAAAAAGATTTCGGATTCTGCTTTAGATCAACAAGATGAAATTCGTATTGAGGTTGACGAACAATTTTTTTCTGGAAAATGCACTTATAAGGCATGACGTCACTTTGTCGGTTCCACCATCATCAACAGGGCACCATAGTCCCCGCTCGTTAATTTTAATATGCCTAGATTGGATATACCCTGTTTTTCAGGTCATTTAAAAAGCTGGCCCACATTTTTTGATTTATATAAAAGTTTTGTGCATCATGCAGCTCATTTATCAAAGGCACAAAAGTTTCAGTTGCTTCTTACTTGGTTTCAGAGGAGTCTCTCGGCTTGTTAAAAAATATCCCGATAACTGATGATAATTACCTCATTGCGTACGATACTTTGGTGCAGAGGTACGATAATCGTAGGTTATTGGCCACAACTTATTTTCATGAAATATTGAATTTACCTAAAATTTCAAGCCCTCAGAACCACGCTTTGCGTAATTTAGTAGATAGATTCTGCAAGAACGTGGAAGCTTTAAAATTTTTGAATTTGCCTTCTGCAGAGTGGGACTTTGTGCTTTTCAATTTATTACTTTTAAAAATCGATTCAGATACCTCGCAGAGGTTTGAAATGGAGCATGCCAAATTTGATATGCCCAATTACACGCAATTAAATTATTTTTAAATAATCATTGTAAGGTATTAGATGATAAATCAAAAAGTGGTGGCTCAGTTCAGCCTTCGATTAAATCTTCTCCTAGCTCACGCTTAAATAATAGAGGAAGTTATAATCGAGGCCCTGCTTGCAATAACTTTTATGTTAATACACCGAATCCTAATAATGGCAACTTACAAAATTATGGGATCTGCCAATCCAGACATTCGATCTATAATTGTACTGTCTTTCTTAGTAAATCTCCTCATGAACGTTACTTGCTTGTCAAATGCCATTGACTGTGTAAATTGTTTAAGTTCACATAAACTATCAAAATGCAATTCTAATAAATTTTGCTCTGTTTGCAATAATCCAAATAGCCGCCACCATAGTCTTTTACATTTAGAATCCCCGCAAACTCCACTTTCTCAACAACCCACTTTGTTGCCACCGCAGCCCTCTGTGGCTCAAAATAATAATGATATAAATTCTCAAAATAGTCAATTGAGAAATGATTCCGCGCTCTGTGCTACTGCCTCAATAAATTTAACTGATTCTAATTGTTCATTTCCGCTTCTGGCAACCGCAAAAGTTAATTTCATGGAAGTTCATGGTAATTTTTACACTCTCAGAGTCTTATGTGACAGTGCTAGTGAAGGCAATTTTTTATCTGAGAAATGGTTTAAAAAATTGGGTCTAAGTCATTAGTCAATTAACAAGAACTCATCTTTTACTATTGAGTGCATTGTACTCCCTCAAGTGTGCCAATCTATGCCCAGTACTGCCTTTTCGCAAGAAAGGTGGTCCTATTTGAAAAACCTCTCTTTATCTGATGATACCTTTCATATTCCTAGGCCTATTGACGCCTTAATTGGGTTGGATCTTTTCTCACTAATCGTATTGCCGGAAGAGGTTTGTGGTGAGACATTTGAACCAATCGCAATCAATACTTTGTTTGGATGGATTGTAATGGGTAGAATTAATCCTGTAGGACATAGTTCTTTTGTAACTTTTACCGAGGATAGCCCAAATTTGAATAAAACCTTATAGCGATTTTGGGAGATTGAGGAGATACCTCGCCCTCAATCTCTGCTACCGCTAGATGACCCAGCTGAAATTTCTTTTAGAGAAACTCATTCCCGCACTTTAAATGGGTGTTTTCTTGTGAAACTACCTTTTCTCAAAGAAGAACCGCTTTTTTCTGACTCTCGCTCCATAGCATTAAAGAGATATCATAGCTTAGAGCGGCGTTTGCTCAAAGATCCGCCTTTATTTGAGGCCTATTCCAAGTTCATGCAAGAATATTTATATCTTAACCACATGAAACCTATCTCTGTTCCTTGCTCTGACTAATTTAAATAGTACTACAACTAAACTTTTTTCGACGCGTCATGTCGGCCACAAAATCAGTCATTAAATGATACCTTGGCAGTCGGCCCTAAGCTGCAAAATGAAATATCTAGTATATTGTGGAGTTTTCGAAGATTTCTGGTAGTTTTTACCGCTGATATAAAAATGATGTATAGGCAAATTCTTGTGCATATAGACCATCAAGATTATCAACGTATACTATGGAGATTCTTTCCTAGAGAGCTTGTTTAAGACTATAGGCTTAAAACTGTAACTTATGGGATTAACTCGGCTCCTTTTCTGGCTTTAAGGTGCCTCTTGCAACTGGCTATAGAAGGAAAGGAGAGATTTCCTAGAGCAGCCAATATTCTCGAGTCTAAGATTTATATAGATAATGCGTGTTGCTCTTTTCCTTCACTCCAGGAAACTATATAGTCTAAGAGCCCAGTAGGATTTTGAGCTTGAATTGCAAACCGATACTCACATATATTGGTCGATTCGTCATAAGACCATGTCCAAAAAAAAATGAAGATACCTGCGAAAATCCTGCATAAACAACCCGCCATCTTTGTTTAAAGATGGCGAAAATGAATTTGAATCAAATGTACGTAACTTTCTTATTATTTCATCGATTTTACTCAAACAAATTGTGATTAGCTTCTACTATAATGGTCTTTCGAAAACACTATCAATACTTTGATTTGTATTGGTCTCTATACTGTAAATTCTGTAATTTCCTCAAATACACTGTTTTTTTTAGGTTTTTTGATTTTTTAAAGAAAACTATTGGTCTTACAAAAAAAAAACATAAAAAGTAAAAAATATGCAGATGGTTACGATGTATTCATGGTGGGTCTAATATTTCCCGTAGGTTAAGCGGTTTTTGAGTTACACTCAAAAAACCACGAAATTGGCCTAAATTTTCAGGTTTTCACCAAAGTCATAAAAGTTACTAAAAAACTATACGGATCGAAAAAAGATGTGAAGCTACATAAGAAACGGCTATTAGTTTTAAACAGAAACTGATGCTGAGGTAGATATGGCGGCTTAAACATGGCCGAAGCGTAATTTACAGTTTAATTTTTGACAGTAATTTTTTTATGTAAAACGAACCCGTATGGGGTCAAAATGTACCCCCGCTAAAAGACCATTTAATTATCTTCAAAAAAGGATAGTACACTTTTTGTCGTAAAGTTATTAGTTTTCCCGAAAAAAACAAAAAATATGCGGCATACATAATTCGATGTTTTCGTTCCATATAAGTACGACAAGGGCATGGGTCCATTAAGGGAAAAAATAATTTATGCACAGATAAAAGAACCCTCAGTTACGTATTAAAACTCAGCATCAAAAATCTTACTAAAGACATATTTGATAATTTTCTGTTACATTGACAGGTGGTCACGTGATTTTGCCAACTTCTTAACGGTTTGAGCTAGAGACTTGGTTATTTTTTTGAATTGTAGACAAAAATATCCGATCAAAATTAATCACCACTGGGATCTTTTTAAATGGCAAAAATATATACAGGGTACCCCAAAAATCCGGGTCCACCCAAATATCTGCTAAACTATTGAAGATAACTGAACCATATTTGGCAATGATGGATGACATTGAGAGATATATTTTTGTGAAGGGAAAATCTGTAAAAAACATAATTTTTTCAGTTTTTGTCAGAATTGACAAGTTTGTTGTTTAAACGAAAACCCTAATGAGAGATATCTTGTTTGAAAGGTCTTAGAAAAACCAAAATTGTGTCAAAATCTCTCGACTGTCAAACTTATTCTTTTACCATTTTTGACAAATTTTATAAGTTTTATCTAACAATATAGCTTATTCGACAAGTGACAATTACGTCAACATGTTAGTTTTTGAAAGACCCCTCGAATAGGCCATAAGCCGCAAATATGAAACATTCCCCCATCGTGGGAATTTTCGAGACATATTTCATTTTACTGATATTGTCATCTCCTAAGGAAGAAAAAGAAGAAACGTGGAAATATTTGTAAAATAACTTACACAGACTCTGTGTCTCTAAAAGGGTCTATAACTACAATAGCCTACGAAATATTCCTGAGGTCAAAGTAAGCCGATTTAAAGTCACTTACCTTAGTCCGAAATTGCTCCGTTTTCGAGATACAGGGTGCTAAAGTTAAAAAATAGAAATGGAATTTTCATATATTTTGAACATTTTTCAAGAGAAGTCTTTTGGGATTCGAAACTCGACTATTGACACCTTTTTACTATAGCTGCTAGAGGGCGCTTCATACTGGACTTCTGATCGTTTAAAATAGCCATTACTTTTTCTCGGTGTACCTTGTTGGTTTAAAGTTACTAAATTATAGATTATTTGTTTAAAAAGTCAAGGTGGCTCAATTTGAAAATTTGACTAGATAACGTGCGCTTTTCCCAAAGATCCATACTTTGAGCAAAACTTGGCAGCATTCGACCGCTCTCATGGTCAAATCTCAGAGCAAACCCCACGCATGCAAAACAAATGCTAGGTTGCCAAGGTTCAGCCCCAAATAGTTTTAAATCATGATTCGCAAATCAGTGGCATTTTTAAATAGCCACCCTGTACCTATTTTACAAATCTTATACTCATACTGGTGTCCTCAGCGAATGACCGTAATTGCTTTATACGCAAAACTGAGATAATCGCGTTTAAAGTATTTAGGTTACATAATAACTCTGTTCAATAAATAAAATAAAACTATGTGGTTTTTGACTTTGGAGGAAATAGTTCGGTCACTTAGAATTCCAAATATACCAAAATTTTATATTTTTTCATAGTTACGGTCATGTCGCTGTGTTTGCCAGCAACATGTAAGTTTACTTACTATTAGATAGACAAGCCTTTATAAGTTAGTTACATTCAAAAATTTAAAATTAATAAATTAATTTTGAACAAAAGTTTTTTTTTTTCCAAAAATTACAGAGCTATTCATGATTGCTTAGTCAATACGGGTGTGTAATATGTAAACTTGCCTTACTCTACCAACACGAATTAAAAAATTATCAATACATTCTCTTCGTCGCTTTTAGTTTAGGACAATTATTTTTATTCAAAACAAGATATTGAATCAGTTAACCTTTAAGTGGTGCAACGCGGTATCACATACCGCTACGAACTTTTAAATCAATGTAACAATTGAGATAAATGCCCCCAGTAACTGAGTGTCTCAGTACCTTATAAGGGTGTGTCGGTGCGTGCCTTTAGTCTATTAAGAGTACTCGAGGCTTACACCGTAAGTGTTACAAAGTTTTAATTTGTTGCTTTTTTAAGTTTTCTCATTTTTGCGTCTGTAAACAAATATTTTTCTTAAAATTGCAATCTTGTATGCATACATATGACCCAAAATTTAAATATTGGTGTCTTCAGCAGTTAAAAGAACAAGATGTCTAATTCAGCGATAATAAAGGGAGTCATATCTCAGAAATAGAGTACGAAACTAAAACAAAACAATGTGCCGATCAAGATAAAATCTAGTTCCGAAGATAAAAATTGTGACCCACCCTAAAATGACAACAAGGTGGCATGACATTTCGTTACTTTATTGACGGGGAAAAAGTAATCGCACGCCACTGTCCAGTATGTGTCTTCAATAGTTTAGCAGATATTTGGGTGGACCCGGACTTTTGGGGCACCCTGTATATATTTTTGCAAATTTAATTTTGATCGGATATTTTTGTCTACAATACAAAAAAAGAACCAAGTCTTTAGCTCAAACCGTTAAGAAGTTGTCAAAATCACGTGACCACCTGTCAATTTATGTTTTTAGTAAGATTTTTGATGCTGAGTTTTAATATGTAACTGCGGTTTCTTTTATCTGTGCATAAATTATTTTTTCCCTTAATGGACCCATGCCCTTGTCTTTCTTATATGGAACGAAAACATCGAATTATGTATGCCGCATATTTTTTGTTTTTTTCAGGAAAACTATTATCTTTACGACAAAAAGTGTACTATCCTTTATTGAAGACAATTAAATGGTCTTTTAGCGGGGGTACATTATGACCCCATAGGGGTTCGTCTTACATAAAAAAATTACTCTCAAAAATTAAACTGTTTAAGCTGCCATATGTACCTCGGTATCAGTTTCTGTTTAAAACTAATAGCCGTTTCTTATTCAGCTTGACATGCTTTTTCGATCCATATGGTTTTTTAGTAAATTTCATGACTTTGGTGAAAACCTGAAAGTTTTGTACCCAGGGGTAGGTATAGGCCAATTTCGTGGTTTTTTTAGTGTAACTCAAAAACCGCTCAACCTACGGTAAATATTAGACCCACCATGAATACATCTTAACAATCTGCATGTTTTTTACTGTTTACGTTTTTTTTTGTAAAACCAATAGTTTTCTTTGAAACATCAAAAAACCTTAAAAAAAAAACAGTGTATTTGAGGAAATTACCGAATTTACAGTATAGAGACCAATAAAACACAAAGTATTGATAGTGTTTTGGAGAGGCCATTACAGTAGAAGTATCTTCATTTTTTTTGGGACACGGTCTTATGACGAATCGACTAATATATGTGAATATCGGTTTGCAATTCAAGCCCAAAATCCTACTGGGCTCTTATACTAATAGCGGTTAAAAATTAGCTAATTGGTTTATTTCATGAGGGAGGTTTTCTCTTGAGAAAATGGTCCAGTAATAATGCTAATTTTTTAGCGACTATTCCATCAGATATTCTCCAACAACCTCTGGCTTTAGATTACTATCTAAAGTCATTTACTAATGTGACCCCTACTTGAAAGTTCTCGGACTGCGATGGTCTCCTGAAAAGGACATATTTTCATATGATATACAGCTTTTCAATTCATCATGTACTAAGAGAACTATACTTTCCAAGATTTCTAGGATATTTGACCCCTTAGGTCTTTTATATCCTATAACTCTTTTAGTTAAACAACTAATGCAGTCCTTATGGGCTAGAGGCCTAGATTGGGACGCTGAAGTGCCCGTTGGCATAGCTCAAAAGTGGACAGATTATAAAAATGACTTATCAAGTTTATCTTGCTTAGAAATACCTCGATATTGTTTTTTCTCTGAATATATTTGTTTAGAGTTTCACACTTTTGGGGACGCCTTAGGATTATGTTATGGAAGTTGCGTATACTCTCGCCATTGAGTTGTATAACGCCCTGAAAAAGCGTTAGAGACGAAAAGACAAGGCATTTTTTATTGACCCTATCCAATTTGGTTTCTAGGGGCGGGTATTTTTTTTACAATAAAAACAGAGATAGACATTATTGAACATGTGAAACGGACAAAGATAGGCTGATTTTACATGCTAATAATACCCTAGATAATATATGGGTACTTTTATCTCTTTCACACTGACGGCATAAGTGCGACAGAAAAGCAGCTGGCTACTTTTAATCCACCTGCCGTATTTTGAGTGATTCAACCTGCTAGTCGGTTTATACAGGGAAAACTGATAGACAATGTTGTCTAAGTAGTATATTACAAAAAGAAATCTTAAAAACAAGTTTAGAAGTAACTATTTGAGTTTAAACATGGTCCGAAATTGTTTTTTGTGCAAAAGAAGAAAAAAAATCGATAAAAAAACAACCCATAAAAGTCGTCTTGACAGATAGTTTTTGCTAAAACACGAGAAAGTTCAGTAGCGTCACGATAGATAGTTTTTTCTGCGACCGTGCGATTTTACCCTCACACATTTTGATTCAGAAAGTCTCACTTCCCCGCACTTATAAGATTATTTTTTAATAATAATTTGTCCTGAAATGTGTTGCAGTCTAGGACAACTGGGCGCCGCCAACTCGGCGCCACCAACTGGTCGGCAAGCCAACTGGGCGCCGGGCCAACTGGACGCAGGGCCAACTGGGCGCCGGACTAAAATATTTTTTCATGATAAAATGTGCAGATGAAAAACAAAATAGATATATTATTATTTATGCAAAAACATCTTTAAAACATCCTTTACGTAATATTCTTGAAATTTGGTTTTGTTAGGGTTAAATCCATTAAGTCGAGTGTTGAAATTTTGGTAGGTCTAGAGTTCTGGTAACCTGATAACATAAAATTTACGTTTTTGATTACAAGAATGGCAAATCCAAAATGGCGGATTTCTTTATTTTTAAACCGATTTGTCTCAAACTTGAAAGTTGAAAGTGTTTGGGACCATTTAATACAGTTTTACCCTCAAACTTAAAAAAATTTAAATGGCGGACTTTCTTATTTATGCATCGATATGTATCGAATATGGAACTTGGCGGTGTTTCAAGTCGCTGATTATAATTTTTGACTCAAACTCATAAAAAATTCAAAATGACGGATCCAAAATGGTGGATTTCTTTATTTTTAAACGGATTTGCCTCAAACTTGAAAGTTTGCAGTGCTTGAGTTCACTTAATACAGTTTTATACTCAAACTTAAAAAAATTAAAATGGCGGATCCAAAATGGTGGGTTTCTTTATTTTTTAACGGATTTGTCTCAAATGTCTCAAACTTGAAAGTTTGCAGTGCTTAAGGTCACTTAATACAATTTGTGACTCACACTTGCAAATGGCAGACTTTTATAGCTTAATACAAAATATGACTCAAGTTTAAAGAAAGAAATGTAATATTTTAAGCTTAAGACAAATCGGTTAGTAAATAAAAAAGTCTGTCATGTTGGATTCGCCATTTTGATTTTTTATGAGTTTAAGTCAAAAATGATAATCAGCAAGGTCCACCATTTTGGATCCGCCATTTAAAATTATTTATGAGTTTGATATGTGATACATATCGGTGCATAAATAAAAAAAATCCGCTATTTTCCATCCGTCATTGAAAATTAAGTGCTGTCAAGCACTGCAAACTTTCACGTTTGAGACAAATCGGTTTAAAAATAAAGAAATCCGCCATTTTGAGTTTGAGTCAAAAATCATATTCTGCGAGTTGAAACACTGCCAAGTTCTATATTCGTATCCGCCATTTTGGATCCGCCATTTTAATTTTTTTAAGTTTGAGGATAAAACTGTAGCAAACTTTTAAGTTTGACACAAATCGGTTTAAAAATAAAGAAATCCACCATTTTGGATCCGCCATTCTTGAAATAAAAAACGTAAATGGTATTTTTACCAGGTTACCAGAACACTACACCTACCAAATTTCAACACTCGACTTAATAGATGTTGAAATTTTTGTATAAATAACATATTTATTTTGTTTTTTATCTGCACATTTTATCGAAAAAAAAATAGTCCGGCGCTGAGTTGGCCTGGCGCCCAGTTGTCCCATTCCGAATTGAAATTTTTAGTTCCGAAATTTCACCTGACTCGAGCATAACTTGTAGTCCACCCAAGAAGAGAAGAGTTGAAGAAGACCCTTGTTCAAAGAAAGAAAATATTTTACCTGGAAGGTACAACATTTGTAAAGTTATAAGATGAAAACAATAATTTTAATACATCCACTGCACTTAGCATGCTAACAAATTATTTTTACTCTTTTTTTACTGAAGAGAATTTTGTAAACACAGTAGACACAAGTAAGTATTCATGAATTATTTATTATTCAAATCGAAAATTGTTGATAAAAAATGCTAGTGGAATTCACCATTTTTATTTTATGCCGCCACTGCCCTTTTTTATCCAAGACAAGCAAATAGAATATTTTTGCGATGTTGCATGTGTCCGGACTTACCAAACCGAAATTCTATTTTCATCCCTGTCTTGCTCTTTAAATTCTTACTTGTATTTGGTCAATTGCGATAAAAGCTTGATATAATGGCAATTTAGGCCCATGCCGGGTCTACCCGTAGGGTATAGAAGTCAATGACTCTCGCCTAGTTTCTGCAAATGGTTCTATATATACCTATCTGCTGTATGCAAAAAGTAAAGTCGCTCCCCTAAAGAAATTGAGTCTTCCTAGACTAGAGTTAAGTGCTGCTCTAATGGCATTTAAATTGCTTAAGTTTGTTTTGGACACCTATAGCATTCCAAATGTTTATAAAAGTTATGCCTGGTCGGATTCGACAATTGCCCTTGGTTGGATAAAGTCGCCTCCTCATCGATGGCATACTTTTGTTTCAAATCGGGTCAGTCAGATCCAAGATAATGTGCCACCTGATTGTTGGTATCAGATCAGAAGACAACCCTGCCGATCTAGCCAGTCGACCCATACTTCCTTCTCAATTAGTCGATTGTGCGTTATGGTGGGCGGGGCCACCTTGGCTATCTCTGCCCATGAAACAGTGGCCAAAAATTGAGTCTTTTTTGGTAAATGAGCCTTTGCCTGAAGAAAGATCTCTAGTTTTCATGGTATCTACGGGTTATGATCCAATTATGTGGATTCTAGATAGATTTTCTTACCTGCAGAAAATCGTACGTCTTTTAACGTACTGGCGACGTTTTGTTAATTTTAAATTTAAAGTCGACTCTGTTCTTAAAAGGGAGCCTTTTACGGGCCTGGAGCTATATCAAACTTTGCTCTGTGTTGTACGAAAGGTGCAGTATGAAGTTTTTCATCAAGACATTGCTAATATTCGAGCTAAACGGCTTTGCTCCAACCCTTTGAGAAAGAAATCCTTTTATTGATAGTGATGGGATTCTCAGGGTCGGTTAGTTTATTCTCAATTAGAGTTTGAACAAAAACACCCGGCATTGTTACCTTGCCAACATAGACTTATAATTGAAGATTTTCATAAGAGATTTTTACATTGTGGACAGCAAGCTTTGCAGTACTTTATAGTACAACAATTTTGGATATGGCGAGCCATTCGTCGCATAGTCCAGAGTTGTTTTCGCTGTTTTAGGGTGAATCCTAAGCCTATAGAACCAAAAATGGGTGATTTACCTAGCTATCGCATTAGGCAATGCAAACCTTTTCAATGTGTTTCTGTAGATTTTGGTGGACCTTTCCAAATTAGTATGTCTCGCTATAGAGGGTGTCGTACTCAGAAGGCATATTTATCTTTATTTGTTTGCTTTAGCACTAAGCGTGTACATTTAGAATTATTTTCGGATTTATCCGCCTCCGCATTTCTTGCTTCATTGCGTCGTTTTATAAGCAGAAGAGGAAGGTGCTCTCGATTACATAGTGATAATGCCACTAACTACGTTGCTTCGGCTAAATATTTAGCTGATTGCATGGCAAATGCCGCCAGTGATGAAAAAAATTGAGTGGCAATTTTTACCGCCTTCCGCCCCTCATTTTGGAGGGCTTCATGAGGTGAAATCGCATTTAGTAAAAATAATAGGGGAACAGATCCTTACCTATAAGGAGATGTATACTGTCCTCACCCAGGTTGAGGCAGTTCTCAACTCCCGACCATTATGCTCTCTGATTAGTGATCCAAACGATTTATCTTGTTTGACTCCTGGACACTTTCTCACGTTAGCCCCACTTTCTACTGTCCCTGACCATGATCTTAGTTCTATTCAAATTAATAGACTTGATAGGTGGCAGTTATTAACCCAATTACATCAAACCTTTTGGAATCGATGGCATAAAGAATATCTTCATTCTCTGCAGCAAAGGGATAAATGGGATAGAGATACCGGTACTCTCGTTGTATTGAAGAAAGATAACGTTTCTCCTCTCCAGTGGAGACGTGGGAAAATAGAGTCGGTGTGTCCTGGGCGTGATGGTGTAACCCGTGTGGTTAATGGCAAAACCAAGACTGGTATGTTTAAGCGTCCGGTGGTTAAAGCCCTTTGCCATCAAATTAGTTTAATTCTTAAGTTACGCGTTAATAATATTTGTTTTATTTTACTTTTTATTTTTGAAATACCGCTTTGTCGTATTTGGTGGCCGGTATGTTGGATTTTGGAAAAATTTAATAAAATTATTCCTTATCTAGTATATCTATAGTAGACTTCCCTTGGCGGAAAGCGTATTGGTTGGATGATATGCCTTCTCTTTCAATTATTTCTATTTTGAGTCTGTCCTAGTTGGTCGAATCTGGGCTTTGTAAAGTGTCAGCAGTTCGGTTGGGGTATACAGATGTCTTGTACGAAATAGCACCCCAAGCTTTTGGGACGCCCTTTTAGCTATATCTGCCACGTGACTGTGCCAAGACATGTTGGTCTCTGCAGTGACTCCTAAGATGTTCAACTGACTTTGCAATGTGACAGCACTTCCAGATAGCATGATGTTTGGCTCACCGGTGCTGGTCTTTTTTGAAAACAGTGCTGCCTGGGTTTTCTGCGCGTTGAACTGTACAAGGTTTTTGTTGCCCCAGTCCTCTATTATCTCCAGGTCTTTATTTATCTGCGATATTTGAGTTAGTCTAAGATGAGGGAATTCACGTGCGGAGAGACATGTGGGTGGTATGATTGAGGAGACTACATTGCCTTCATCTGCAAAGCAATAAAGTGGATTTACTGTTTTATCTATGAGGTCATTTATGTAAATCAGAAAAAGTGTTGGCGAAAGGATTGCTTTTGTGGCACACCAGCATTTATTTGGTAAGAGTTGGAGTTCTGACCATCCAGTGTGGATCTATCCTTAAGGTAACTTGCAAACCAAGTGCAAAGTTTCGGTGACAATCCCATTGCTATAAGCTTGTTGAGCAGATTTTCATGCCAGACTTTATCGAATGTTTTAGCGTAACAGAAAAATACAAAGCAAAAATGGAAAGTGTCAAAATGGATGCAATAAGAAGATCAATGAGAATATCTAGAACAGATCATATAAGAAATGAGATCATAAAAGAAAGAATAGGAATCGAGGGAAGCATGACGGATGACATCACTAAAAGGCAACTGATATGGTACGGCCATGTACAACGGATGAGCGACGAAAGATTACCAAAGCAGGTCCTAGAATGGCAACCAATAGGGCGCAGAAAAAGAGGGCGTCCTAAACTGGAATGGCAACAGTCAATCCAAAAATCAATGAGTCAAAAAAACCTGACGGAAGATGACTGTCAGGATCGAAGGAAGTGGAGAATAGGCGTCGGACAACGTAGAAAAACGTTCTAAACCGACATAGTAGTAGTAATTGTTCTTGTTTCACCCCGCAACTCAATCGCTGTTTGCCATAAGTGAGTGACGTATGTAAATAAATCGCCAGTTGACCTATATTTTCGAAATCCGTATTACTTGTCGTTGATAATTTTGTACTTTTCCAAGTACTTGGTTAGGTGATTGTTCACAACTCTTTCCATTACTTTTGATATCACCGGAAGTAGAACAAGTGGTCTATAGTTTAACGGATCTGTATTTTTTCCTTTCTTTGGAATGGGTTGTACTGCGGCAGACTTCCATGAAGATGATGATGATGAACCCATTGCTTTGTTTGTATCCAACTTTCAATTCAATTCAACTAAGCTTTATTGTCCAAATTTTTACAAAAAATCATTGGCAAAGCAACCTATAATCTAACAGTTTAGAAAGGAAACAAGATAAAAAACTATTAAATCCAAATTGCATGATTTCACTAACCCTAACACAATTTTTAACATAATAAAAATAAAAATAAAAAATAGTAAAAAAATCAAATAAAAACGTCTAAAGTTTTAAAATTTTTAAACACAAACATTTACCAAGACTTCACCCAATCAGTGATTCACAATTTTAAATTATATGTAAGCCAGGCGGTAAATTTTTACATACACAAGAAAGATGGAAGCTAATACGCCTAACATGACAGAGTTACGAGGAGTGATTCAAAAGATACTATTCGCAAAAGTTGTATTTTTTTATTACACTCAAAAGAATTATGGCACATGTCGGGATAGCGGAAGAGACAATAGTTAAATAAATTACCTTTTTTTAATACGCAACATTATTATTATTTGGGTTTGGCGACGGCAAATAGGCAGTTCCCCCCCCTATCAGTTTATTTAAAATTACCCAATTAAATTCAAATAGATTATGAATATGCCCCCTTAACTTAATCCAGTAGGTCATGAAATTCAGAAAACATGCTGTTATACTACGTTTATTTATATATCTTCGTTTTTTTATGTTATTGTAAAAAAAAGTTCCTGCTACACTACCAATAAAAAATTTTTTAGGCCTTAAAAACCTATGCGCCGCACGGTAGCTTGCCGGTTTTGGACGATCGAAATTATTTTATGGATGCAACTTTGACAAATTTATACTGAATGTTAGGAAATGTCAAATAGCGCTTAAAAAATTTAATTTTAAAACATTGTGCATTCTGGAAATGGTATAGTCGCCACCAAAAATGATGTTGCGTATCATTTTACACTTCTAAACGAATTAACTTGAAAAATTAATATCTTAACACATGAAAGGGTCTTATTGCACATTTGTGGTATGGTTTGTGTACGACTGCAAGTAGTCATTGCTGAATGTAGCACAAATACAACCTTTGATACATTTGGAATACTAAAGTCACAATTACCATGGATACGATACTTTTCCAGTTCAATAAATAGTATAAAATGTTATATGCGCATAGTTAGACAGACTATAAAGCCGCCTGCAATATGTGCTCACAAGTCACAACAAGTCAATTGCTGGAATTCCTGCATTGTAGTTTAATAATAAGGTAATTGGGCACTTTTTTAGCACTCAGAGGTTAAGATAGAAAAATACTGGATATTGTGATTTCGATCTCTAAAATTAATCATCCGTTCGCAACCGTTCGGTAATAATCACCTCAAAAATTAGTTTTTTTTACGGTTTTATTGTTTAAAATGCAGCCTTTAACCTTTTCTGACTTCGCTTTTGCCATAAAGATAAAAAATAAAAAGGAACAACAGAAGGAACCAACTAAGTATGACTGACGTATGTGGCTGACTGTAACACGATAGCTTCTAAACCGCTGAACCGATTTTCATAAAATTTTTAGGTAAAATAGTGTCCGACACTGTAACGAGTTGATTAGATTTTGATCAAAATCTATTAATGCTAATGACGGTTTTTTGACAATTAAAAAATTAAATAGGTGCTTACATTTAACCGGTAATTTGGGGGTTGCTGATGGTTAAATTTTGTTCGAAAATACTGACTAAAAAAACCAAAGTGAAACTAATCCAAGTTTTAATTTTTTGAAAAAACGGCGCCCCCCCCCCCCCACCCCCTGGATGGTGTGCAGAGTGGTTCTGCGCCATTTGCCAGATCTCCACCATTTTTTCTGAAAATTTTGACGTATCACACAATATTGTATCACAAATAGGCAAGTGGCAAATCATTTCAGAACTATCAAGGGAATCAAGAATAAAGCCGCTGGCCATTTGCGTGATTACCTATTACTAAATTAAAATTCGTTATTTAACACAATTTATAAGTCATAATTTTTTTAGTTGTAAAGCTAGTTAGAGCTCTACTATACAATTAATAAATTATTATTAAACATTTTCCAACTACGACTTCAAATCCATTTTAATGAAAATATTTTCTAGGTGTCACTAATACAAAGAAGGTGAAATAATATATTTTGCAGAAACTATTCTCATCAAAATGTCTGCAGAACACACTGAAGTCACAACGCCAGAAGATTTGGACAAAGAACCAGAGTCCAATTACAAACCACCTCCGGAAAAGACCATAGATGAACTTCTGCAAATCGATCAAGACGATGAAAGTTTAAGAAAATACAAGGAAACACTGTTGGGCGAGGCTGGGGCCGGAACCATTGTTGTTGGTAGGGATGCAATATTATTTTTAGTAGTTAAAAATTAAGGGCGAAGGGAAATTCGCGGGTGGTAATCACTGTGAAAACCTTGAAAATCAATAGAAATCATTTGGAAAAAATGGAAATCACGTACGTTGTTGGGGTATCGAGTTTCCCCTTGGGAAAAGGTTCTGGATTCCGGACCTCATCCGCTAATTAATTACGCTGTTTTAAAAAAAGTTTTATATTTAAATAGGTATGTAGTTAAATATTTAAAAAGGTTTTTTTTTAATTCTTCACACTTACCACGTTTCATTTTACTACAGGCAATATTAGAAATATTTCTGATGTAGCATTGCACGTACCACAAATTTGCGGGAAAGAGTATATATATAGTAATATAGATCATATTATATATTTTTGAAATATTTCGAAAATCTGGTAAATAAAAACACAAATCATTATGTGTACGAATAACTAAAAACTCTTTTAATTTGCTAAAAATATCTGATTTTATAAAAGTTACACACTTACTCAAGTTTCCTTACATTTTTTGTTTGACTTTCTAATGTCTAACACTTTTTTTTAATTTTATTTTTTCAGAGCCCGACAATCCAAGAAAAGTTATTGTTAAACGTCTAGTTTTAGTAGTGACAGATCGACCTGAAATAGCCCTAGACCTCACTGGTGATCTGTCAAAATTAAAGAAAGAGACTTTCTTTATCAAAGAGGGCGTTTCCTATAGGTAAAATATTTAAAAATATACCTTTTTACTTAAATAATTTAGATACATATGACATAAGTAAAACTAAAAAGAAAATTGCATTCAGTGTCCAAAATTGACTTAAACCTTTACCCACAATTTAGTACTTTCACTATCAGCAATTTCTACTTATAGTTCGGAGCCCAAAATTTGGCACAGAAGTAGTAGAAACCTAGAGATACCGTTGGACCCTGTGCTGGACCAAGATACAGGGCATACTTGAGGTGGGACAAGAGAAATTCATAAATACAAAACTTATTACGCGTACAATTTATAGCTATGTAGCTTAAGAATCCAAAAAATCTATAATAATTAAAGGTTGAAAAATGTTTTTTGAGGGGCGGGGGGTGAGCATAAGGAAGGAGGATAAATTGTTAAAATCTTATTTCGTATAAAGTGGTCGTGTACGATATCGATTTCTAGGTAATTTAGTATTCTAAACCAAAATAAATATAAATTTAGTCAATACGTCAAAGCGTTCACATGATATGTCAAAAACTGTCACCTTAACCTGTTCTGAGATTTACGCCAGGGATTATTAAAAATACCTGACCAAGCCTAACTTAATAAAATTTGATAAATTAAGTAAAAGAGGACTCAAATTTCTAGATTTTTTAAATTTTAATATATAAATACAATCTGCCAATTTTTATACATTAAAGCATATACACAAAAAATAATGAAAATCTAAATTCTATATTGTTAATAACTTCATGAGAGCTTTTATTTATAATTAAATTTGTTATTGATTGCTAGTAGTATCTGGTATGTAATTTTTTACTACAATTTACCAATGCGTCGTTTGATTTTCTACTTGTTTTTACCAATTTAATCAGCGGAAAAAATATTACACTTTTGCCTAAGGACTTAACCCACTTGTAGTTTTGATAATAACGAAGTTAGCATTGCCGACTTTAATTTGAATGCCCTGTGTGTTTTGAAGTTTCTACCTAACAGCTACATATGTGATTATCAGTTTAATTGTCTACCGTATATTTTCAAAGTTTAGAAGTGCTAAAAAAATGTAGAAATAAAATATGTGCAATTTTTAAATATATTACTAAACACCTTCCAATTTTTCTTCAATTTTAACACATAATTTAAAGTTCATTATAATCAAATAGTTATAAGGTGTTACTAAAGGTTAAAAAAATTTATGTATTAGTGCATTTAAAATGATAAATTTTACGTGTTTAAATTTTTTTTTATATTGACAAAAGAAACACCCTGTATCTTCCTTGAATTACAAAACTAAGTAAAGCGGTATACAAGCCATTAAAAGGAAGTTCTTCTAGTTATAACAAGTGGTAAAATTAAGAAGGCATCTTAAACTGCATAACCGCTATGAACAGAAGTTTGACACTACTATTTATATGACGTATTTAATATCACCCTTTCGATATACTACAAAATTACTTATAAACTCAGTAGCTACAATTATTAATGTAAAAACACAGTAAAAATGACAGCAAAGGAGTTGTTGCCCAGTATATATGTATGTTATATGTAAGATGTTAATAAATAAAATAAAATACTCTGCCAATATATGGGCCTCTAAGTTCACACTAGGTACTATAGTTATAGTGTACATGTGAGCTAATATAATAGTAGAGTAAATTTGTAAAATAAAGCTGCAAAAAGGGCATAGTAGTACCTAAACCCAAAAGCTAAATTTTCATTCGAGGATCTCCGATTTTCCGGCCTCAGAATCCAAGATGGCGGCTGCCAAAGTTAAGAAAAAAAATGATTCCTTAGTTTTGATAAATTTACTTTAAGTGGGACCTATTCAATTTAAAAATGTAAAAAAAATTACACCTGTCATTGCAAAACAAAATGGCGGCTATTTTTAAAAAAATAGTTTTTCTTTGATATTTTCTGTATTTTTTGTGCGATATTTACTTTTAATATCTCATAATAAAACTACTGGCCAGCTCTTTAAACATGCTTAAAAGAACTGATAAGTTTCCCCGCCAACACAAAGATGGCGCTTAATTTGTCAAAAATAAAACAGACCTTTTCAACCTGTAGAACAAATAAAATTTTTATATTTTTTTTTTTTGGATTTTATCAGTCGTAAGCCAGATTGTGTAAAAATTCATAAAAAGTTACAATTTGACATTTAACATTTTAAGATGGCGGCCGAAGTTCAGATAAAAAAGTTATTTTTTTCTTCTTGTTTGACACAACTAGTATTGCCGTGTAATATAATTTATTTATTTTTTAAAAATGGCGGCCGAAAAAAGGTAAAAAAAAAAATTTGTTTATTTTTTCGAAATTTAACAAAAAAAACTGAAAAAAAACAAGACATCGCGTTAAAAAAAACACAGATATTTTAAAAATGTCAAAAAAGTTGACATATGTCACGTGCCGGGTGATTTGAATAAATTGACCATATTTTACTTAATAGCTATCTTTGTTAATGTTGATCTAACAGTAGCGTTTAAATTAGCAAAGTTAAATAATTTTTCATAAATCACCAGAATCTGATGTCAAAAATGACATATGTCAAACACTTGTCAAACTATTGACATATGGTTTATTCTTATATATACAGGGTGTTGTATATAATTTTTTAAACTGATAGGGCTCCATTTTCTGATTTCAAAAATATATAATATTGTTACGGGTTCACAACGACAAATTAAAACTCGCAATTGTTGAAAACGATACGTCAATTTATTTCGACAAATTATGTACAAAAACACGCACTTAAACTTAGTAATAACTTGCTAATAATTCACTACTATAATCGGTCTATTAACTTCGTGTTAATCTCACGACCACTACCAGCACGCTATCTGTGACTGACTGCCTGGTGCGCGACCCCGGCCCTATATATAGGATCGTCCATCTCTCTCGAACTTTCCGGCGGCCTTCGACGTCCGGAAAGTTCCCGCACTACCGCGACCGCAAGCCACAGACAACGCAACTAAAACCTAGACTAAGAATACAACCTTAAGATAAATCGACCTAATACTACACAAAACCTAAATAAATTCCAATTATAAAATTTAAATAACTTAAATTTGTAACACTATCCTCCTCTTCAGGTTTGATCGTCTCGATCAACATTTCCCAGGTAAGGTTTTAGTCTGTCTAGATGAACAACTTTCATCTTGGACTTCGGGCTTCTCTGGATTCGGTAGACTACATCATTAATTCTCTTAACAACTTTATAAGGTCCTTCCCATGGTGGTGTCAACTTAGGTGATCTTCCTTTCTTGCGTTGAGGATTGTATAGCCAGACTTGATCATTCTCTTTGAACCCTGAAGAGTTTGCTTTCAGGTCATATCTCGCTTTCATGCGGTCACTGGCTATTTCTATTCGCTCTCTAACCACTTCATGGATATCGTGCAGCTTTTGCCTTAAACGTTCGACATAGTCATTAACCTCTAAGTGTGCTTCTTCAGGTGAACCAAACATGATATCACATGGTAAACGCAGTTCTCTACCAAACAGGATACTAGATGGAGTAGCTCCTGTCGTATTGTGAATGGCAGTTCTATAGGCCATCAAAAACAATGGAATATATTGGTCCCAATCTGTTTGGTGCTCATCAACAACCTTGCAAAGATGTTCCTCTATTGTTTTATTAAATCTTTCAACCATGCCATCTGACTGCGGATGCAAAGCAGTAGTCCGTGTTTTATGTATTCCTAAAAGGTCACAGAGATTCTGGAAGAGCTTTGATTCAAAGTTTCTTCCTTGATCTGAATGTAGTTCCAAAGGAATGCCAAATCGGCTGAAAACATCATTTACCAGAACTTCTGCAACTGTAGCGGCCTCTTGGTTAGGCAAAGCAAAAACTTCTGGCCATTTGCTAAAATAATCCATGACAACAATGATGTATTTGTTGCCCTTTTTAGTTTCTGGAAATGGTCCGGCCACATCAATAGCAATGCGTTCGAATGGCAGACCTACGTTATATTGTTTCATTTGACCTCTGGACCTTGTTTTGGGACCTTGACTGGCTGCACAAGTCGAACATCGGCGGCACCAGTTTTTCACATCTTGAAAGTAATTGACCCAATAAAATCGGTTTCGAATTTTGTCCATGGTTTTATTTATGCCTAGGTGCGCGCCTGATTTTCCACCATGGCATTCGGCCATTATATTGTCTACCATGCTCCTAGGAACCACTACTTGATTAATCACAGTAAGGCCATCGGCACTTTCCCAGGCACGTTTAAGGATGTTTTCTTCTACTATCAGTGAATCCCATTGTGCCCACAGTGATTTGAATATCACCCCTTGGTTTGCGATATCTTGCCATGATGGTTGTGGCTTGTTCTCTTCTTTCAATCGCAAGATAGGTCCTACATCTTTGTCGTTAAGTTGTGTGGTTCTAATCGAAGCCGACATCCATTCTTCATCTGGTTCTAACTTTATCTGGCGCACGTAGGTAATTCCTTCTTTCTGGTCAATTTTCCTGCAATGTTTACAATCCTCGGGGCAAGGTCTTCTGGACAATGCATCTGCATTATTATGCACCCTTCCTGCTCGGTACTTAATTTGATAATGGTATTGTTGTAGCTTTTCTATCCATCTCGCGACTTGCCCCTCAGGTTGTTTCATTTTCATGAGCCACTGTAACGCAGCATGATCCGTTCTAATCAGAAATTCTTGTCCGTAGAGATATTTGTGAAAGTGATCTACGGATTTAACTATGGCTAGGAGCTCCTTTCTAGTAACACAATAATTTCTCTCTGGTTTGGATAGCTTCTTGCTGAAAAATTCGATGACCCGTTCTTCTCCATCTTGTACTTGGGAGAGTACTGCTCCTATGCCATCGTTGCTCGCATCAGTATCTAATATGAATTTTCCTTTTGGAATGGGATATGCAAGAATCGGACTAGAACATAATGCTGCTTTTAGTCTTCTAAATGCTTGGTCACATTCGGTATTCCATTTGTAAGAAGCTTTATCTTCTGTAAGTCTATGTAACGGAGACGCTATTTTAGCGAATCCTTCTACAAATCGTCTGTAGTATGTACACAGACCCAAAAAGCTTCTCAATTCGTGTTTGTCACGAGGTTGAGGCCATTCTTTTATCGCTTGTAGCTTCTTTTCGTCGGTATGGATGCCTTCTCGGGAAACGACGTGACCCAGTTTTCTTGGAACAGAAAACATTTCTTTGAGTTTAATTTAAGATTTGCGTTCCTGATTCTTGAGAATACTTCTCGTAAATTATCTAGATGTTCTTGAAATGATTTCCCCATTACTATGACATCATCCAAATAGACTAGGCAGGTTTTCCAAGTAAGGCCTCGTAGAACGACTTCCATTAGTCTTTCAAATGTAGCTGGGGCATTGCACAGGCCAAATGGCATCACATTAAACTGATAAAGTCCACTTCTAGCAGAGAATGCAGTCTTCTCTTTATCTCTTTCAAAGATTCCTACTTGCCAATACCCACTTTTCAGGTCAAGAGTAGAAAACCAATATGATCCTGCCAACGTTGTTAATGTGTCGTCTATTCTTGGCAGTGGGTAACTATCTTTCTTGGTCACATCGTTAAGTTTCCTGTAGTCGACACAAAATCTAGTACTTCCATCCTTTTTAGTGACCAACACCACAGGAGATGACCAAGGACTTGATGACTCTTCAATAACACCGTCGCTGAGCATTTTATTAATGAGATTGTGAACTTCTTCTTGCTTGGCCATTGGTAGTCTTCTTGGGGGTTGTCTTATCGGTTGGGCATCGCCAGTGTTGATAGCATGTTGAATAAGGTTTGTGCGTCCCGAACTACTCCTAGTTTCGAAGATATTACTTTGTTCTTCTATAAACTCTGTCGCTTTACTATATTCTTCTGGAGTGAGATGTTGCCAAGTTGACTCAAATTGCTGAAGTACCTCCATTGGTAACTTGCTTGTATCCTCGGAAGTTGGCTCTTCACATCTTGTTACTTTCTGTACTGTTTCAAATAATGCTACCACCTCCCCCTTATTAATTTTGACACTATTTGGGAAAATATTGGCGACTCTAATCGGGATGTCTTTATCGGTTTTAACTATTGATTTTGCAACGAGGTAGGTGTTGGGTGTGTTTTGTTGGCTTATGAGTCCGACGCAGCTTGATGTTTTACTTTCCAGCCTCCCAAAAATTATGGTCTCACTGTTACCGACTAGTCTTGTTGTGCATACTGCCACGACCTTTATTGGTTCTTTATTGAAGTGACTATTTGACAAAATGAACTCTCATTCCCAAATCTTAGGGTATTAAGTTTATTATCAAACGCAAATCCATGTTTACTTATCAAGTCCATTCCCAAAATAAATTCGTCTTCTATTTCGGCAACCAATACAGTGTGGCGAATCTTCAATCTTCCCAGCTGTAGGTCTATATCTGCCTGCCCCAACACGTCGGCGGATTCTCCAGTCACAGTCTTAAGTGTTATTTTCTTTTCTGTTGGTCGAATTTTATATCTCGTTGCAATTTTGAACTTAAGCAATGATATGGCAGCACCAGTGTCTACTGTTATATTAACTTTTCTTCCATCAATAAGTCCGTCGATGTTAAGACTGTCAGCAGTATGTTTTAAGCTCTTGATAGAGTAAATTTTGGGGGCTAAATTCCCATTAGCCAGCACCCGCCCCTCTGCGTTGACTAGTTTTAGTTTTTCCTGATCTCTTCTTCGGTACTCTGTCCCACTAGATGGTGAGCGAGACCTCATTTGGACACGACAATCGCGTTGAATATGCCCTGTACGTCCGCATCTGAAACACTTTACATTTGGAGGGGATCGTCTGCTTTCTTTCAAAGAATCAATCTTCTCTATCAGTGACTGAAACAGTTGGTTTAGCGTTTTTAAGTTGACCTCCTCTCCAGTGCTCATTTCTTCTCCCTCCTGAATTGAAACAGCTCTTACTTTTGGCCTGGACATATTATTTGATGATTCAATTTCAAGGGCTCGAATCAACACTTCACTGCTGTTTTGGAAGCGTTCTCGACGAAGTAACTTTGCTAAGTCCGTGTCTCGCAAGCCGTTAATAAAGCGATCTACCGTAAAGGGATCTCTGTAATTTTCTGGCATTTCTGGGTAAGCCAAGTACATCAGCCTCCTGATATCCGCTTCATACTCTTGTAATGACTCCCCTGTTCTTTGTTGGCGAATATTTAATTCTGACCAATGCCAATTTCGTAAATGTTCATCTCCATATCTTCTTTCTAAAGCTGCCACTAAAGCATTGTAACTCTGTTTTTGTTCCGCTGGAATAGACCGTAAAAGTCCAAGAGCAGGTTCTCGTAGAGCTACTAACAAAGCTCTAGCTTTTTCGTCATCGTTCCAACTATTTGCAGCGGCGGCAGCTTCAAATTGTTCTTTGTAGGTAGACCAGGAAGACGTACCATCAAAATTTGAAGGCTTAATGTTTTGGTTGGAATTCACAACACATCCCTGAGCTTTCATTTTGTTGTGTTCTTTTTGGAGCTGTATAAGCTGTTTTGACACGTCCTGGAATTTTTCTTCCATGGTTTGAAAAACTTCTTCTCTAACATTCTGTAGTTTGGTCTCCACTTTTTCTTCTACATTCTGCATTCTATGAGTTATGTCTTCCTTAAGGTCTTCGGTTGCTGTCTTGAACTCCTCTCTCAGCTGTTCAGAGTTGCTCTTTATTTGATCGAAGTTTTCTTGAATGCCATCTAATCTTTGCTGAAATGTCTGTTTCATGTCGTTCTGGTTTTGTTCCATGGTCTGCTTCATGTCGTCCATGGTGTGTTTCATATCGCCCTGGTTTTGTTCAATGGTCTGTTTCATGTCGTTCTGGTTTTGAGCCATTTGAGCTGCTAGAGCCTGCATCATTTTAGTTAAATCTTCCATCTTGGCCGATCCTTGTCTAGTAAGCATCAACTTCCTGATAAATCACTTAAAACGTCTATTTTAGGGCTATAAAGCGAATGTCGAAGTCGGTTTTTCAATATATCTTCCAATTCTTAAATAGAACCTAATGGAATGTTCTGGAATATACTGGTAGATGCTACTCTTTCTGCTACTAGGCAAATGTAGAAGTCACTTTTTGATTATCTCTTTTGGTTCTCGAATATTCCGTCGTAGAATGTTACGGAATATTCTAGAAATAATTTCTAATTCTTACTTTTAAAATAACTAAGCTACTGTCGAAGTCGGTATTTGTGTATCTCTTCTAGTTTTTGAATAGAACGTCGTAGAATGTTATGGAATCTTCTAGAAATTCTTTCTAATTCTTACTTTTGAAATAACTAAACTAATGTCGAAATCAGTATTTGTATATCTCTTCTAGTTTTTGAATAGAACGTCGTAGAATGTTATGGAATCTTCTAGAAATTCTTTCTAATTCTTACTTTTGAAATAACTAAACTAATGTCGAAATCGGTATTTGTATATCTCTTCTAGTTTTTGAATAGAACGTCGTAGAATGTTATGGAATCTTCTAGAAATTCTTTTTAGTTCTTTTGAAATTACTAAGCTAATGTCGAAGTCTCTTTTTGGATATTTCTTCTGGTTTTCGAATAGAGCGTCGTAGAAAGTGATGGAATGTTCTAGAAATTCTTTCTGATTCTTACTTTTAAAATTACTAATCTAATGTCGAAGTCGGTATTTGTATATCTCTTCTAGTTTTTGAATAAAACGTCGTAGAATGCTATAGAATATTCTAGAAAATCTCTCTAATTATCAATTTTTGGACTGTAAAGTTAATGTCGAAGTCGGTTCTTAAATATCTCTTTTAGTTTTTGAATAAAACAATATCGAACTTCTTCGAATATTCTAGAAAAATCACTTACTGTTTTTCTGTCCAATTGTCCTATCCGGTGGTAATATGTAAGGGTAGTCTTTGCACTATTCAGTTCCGAATATTCTGGCAAAATCACTTACTGTTCTTCTTTTTAATTGTCCTAGCCGGTGGTACTGTGTAAGGATAGTCTTTGCACTATTTATTTCTTTTAATCCCACTTCTGACACCAATTGTTACGGGTTCACAAAGACAAATTAAAACTCGCAATTGTTGAAAACGATACGTCAATTTATTTCGACAAATTATGTACAAAAACACGCACTTAAACTTAGTAATAACTTGCTAATAATTCACTACTATAATCGGTCTATTAACTTCGTGTTAATCTCACGACCACTACCAGCACGCTATCTGTGACTGACTGCCTGGTGCGCGACCCCAGCCCTATATATAGGATCGTCCATCTCTCTCGAACTTTCCGGCAGCCTTCGACGTCCGGAAAGTTCCCGCACTACCGCGACCGCAAGCCACAGACAACGCAACTAAAACCTAGACTAAGAATACAACCTTAAGATAAATCGACCTAATACTACACTAAACCTAAATAAATTCCAATTATAAAATTTAAATAACTTAAATTTGTAACAATATGTTGACATTTAGTCCAGCCGTTGTTGAAATATTTGCGTTTTAAAAATTATACTCATTAACAAAATGGCAACATCCTTAATGTTTATTTAGGTTATTAAATTGCAAATATTTCAATAACGGCTGGACTAAATGGTAACATATTATATATTTTTGAAATCAGAAAAATGAGCCTTATCAATCAAAAAAATTACATACAGGGTATTTCATTAAAAAAAATAAAACATGTCAAAAGTTTGACAAGTGTATGACATATGCCATTTTTGACATCAGATTCTGATAATCTAGGAAACATTGTTTAACTTTGCTTATGTAAACGTTACTGTTAGATCAATATTACCGGAGATTTTAAGTAAAATATGGTCACTTCAATCAAATCACCGGTACGTGACATATGTCAACTTTTTTGACATTTTTAAAATATCTATGTTTTGTTTAACGAGATATCTTGTTTTTTTCAGTTTTTTTTGTTAAGTTTCAAAAAAATAAACAAAAATGTTTTTTTTTACTTTTTCGGCCGCCATCTTTAAAAAATATATAAATAATTTTTTTTTTGTACATTATAATTTAAAACTAATTAAGGGTAATATAAAACTACATATCTTGGTAAAAAAAATTACCAAACCAAGAAGATACTGTTGTTTTTATATTTTGAACGCCGCCATCTTGATTAATAATAGACATGTGTCATTTTTTATGAAATATTTAAAATTGGCGACCCCTATTTAGTATAAATCGATATATTACACGGCAATACTAGTTGTGTCAAACAAGAACAAAAAAATAACTTTTTTATTTAAGCTTCGGCCGCCATCTTAAAATTTTAAATGTCACATTGTAACTTTTTGAAAATTTTTACAAAAACTGACTATTGATAAAATCCAAAAAAAAAAATTCTCAAAATTTTATTTGGTCTACAGGTTATAAAGGTTTCTTTTATTTTTGACATATTAAGCGCCATCTTTGTGTCGGCTGGGAAACTTATAATTTTTTTTCAGTAGGTTTAAAGAGCTGGTCAGTGGCTTTAATATGAGGTATTAAACATAAATATCGCGCAAAAAATAAAGAAAATATCGAAGAAAAACCATTTTTTTTAAATATAGCCGCCATTTTGTTTTAAAGTGACAGGTGTAATTTTTTTTTACATTTTTGAATTAAGTGGGTCCCACTTAACGTAAATTTATCAAAATTAATTTAATTTCTCTTAAAACAGGAAATTCACTTTTTTACTTAACTTTGGCAGCCGCCATCTTGGATTCTGATGCCGGAAAATAAGGGATCCTCGATTGAAAATTTAGCTTTTGATGTTAGCTACCACCATGCCAAATATAAAAAATATACCCTTTTTGCAGCTTGTTCTTGAAATACCCTACAAATTTACTCTACTATAACTAAAAACAGAAATATATTTTATTCAACTCCTAGACTAAATTACCTTTTGTTTGATACCACACAAGTCATGTTTTGATTTAAACTCAAATTTTTTAAATCTACCCCCACCCTTTAAAAAAAACAAAAACTAAAATGTATTTTGTTTAACTCCGGACTCCATTCCATTCCTTTCGTTTGATATCACACACGCCATATTTTCACGTAAACTCTAATTTTTGAAATCTACCCCCACCCTTTTTTTCAACTAAAATGTATTTTGTTTAACCCCAGACTCACTTACCTTTCGTTTGTTATCGCACACGCCATATTTTCCCATAAACTCTTATTTTTGAAATCTACCCCCACCCTTTTGTTTGACTTGTGTTCGGTGGATTTTGTTCATTTTTAAATGGCAGCATCTCGACCGAATCGGGCAAGCGGTTATAAAATATAGATATATAAATTTTTTTGAAATCGGAGCAACTTTTTTTTCTCGAAAAAATAAGGATCACCATAGCTCACACTACTAATAGTATAGTATATGCTTGAGCTAAAATTACCAATTACAAATTTTATTTTATTTTATTTTAGAAAATGGAAGCTGTACTTACATAGTTGTAATGTGCTGACTTTGACTTTTGTATATTGAATTTTAAGGTTGTCCTAAAAAAAACTTCTTAAAATTATTACAAAAACTTTACTTATTTTTAAAAGCACCCTGTATTTAAAGCAATTCAAACTACTTTTTTTTCTTTTTGTAAATTATAAATAGAAGCTAAGAATCTTTTATTTAGTATATAATTTTTTTAAATATGTCTAATAAATTCACTTACTTTTCCATTCTTTTAGATTTTTTCATTAAGAAATATTTATAGAAACCCCATGTACTCCGACCGTGTATATAGCCCAGTCATATTAGGTGAAAAAATCCTGAAACTCACCACATTCTCAGCCAAAATCACCCTTGAGCTTTGCTAGATATAAGGCCCCAAAGATCCTAAAAATCAGTATTTTGCGATTTTCTGGAAAACTCATAACTTTTTTTTAAAAATGTGAAGAGAGAAAAAATACGCAAAATAATTCGATCTATAATGTGAAATTAAGAAGAAGACCTAACCTAACATTTAAAAAAGTAAATTTTTAAAAAATGTTTTTTTTTAGTTTAATTTTTTTTTTCTGCCCTGTAGTTAACTTGTTTTAAAATTTTAATACTTACTACTTAAATCTAGTTATTCTTTCTTAAAAATTAAACAACTTTAAGTAACGCTTAGGCCAATGGTCAATAATATCCGGACCGCCAATGGGACATGGAAAAATATATTTTTATACAATTAGGCACGGTATGAGAAGAAGAAAAACTGTCCATAAGGAAAGTTCAATTTCTGGGTAGAAACAGCTTTAAAATATGCGCAAATGTACACACTTTTATTATATTTGAAATTCCAGCCAAACTGCTATTGATAGGGGTTTAAACAAAATAAATGTATGTAAGGGTGGTTTTTTAAAGGATTATCATGATTTTTCCCCAAATATACAGGGTGTCCCAGAACTAATGGTACATTTAAACTGTAGATTCCCTGTATCAAAATATTACGATTTAGCCATACTTACTTTAGTCCAAAAGTTCGTACTAACCGTGTAACGTGTCATTTTTACGCTTAAGACACACGCTACATATTTGTTTTATTTATGTAAATAATCAAGCTATTCGACTCGTTTTTCTATACACAAATTAAGGGTAATTTATAGAGCTAGGTTTTGAGGTTATATATTGTCCAGAAATTTACCTTACAGAGGAGGCATTCCATCGTGTTGTAACCACTGCGTACGTCGCATTATTTGGGCATCGTAATTGGAATTTGAGATCACAGGTTTCGGGAAAAATCACATAAAAACAAACATCTTTGAAATTGGGAATTTTGTTTATTTACGTTACGAAATCAATAATCAGCTGTTTTAGCGACCGCGTACGTTCAATAAATAGACGAAAGGAGAAAAGTATTCTAATCCAATCTACCCGGTAAAATTCTGGGGAATGGCGGCGTTGCCACATCACAAATGGTTTCAGTAACAACGAGAATGTCTAGGATGTTCGAATATTTATATTTTCTAGGATACTAGGACAATGATTTCTCTTCCGAACCTCTTTTTATTCACTGATTAGCTAGTTTTTGTAGCACGAAAACATATTTAGGTCCACGGTTTGACCAGGAACAACCGAGGCTCCGCCCACTGTGATATCTTTATTACTTTGATAAGGAGAAGATAAAATAAATACGAGTTATGCACTTTTGTAAATTGGAGATAAACGAGGGATAAAAACCAAGACTAAAAGAATAAACAAAATCGTATTTTTATATTATATAAATTAATATAATAATCATAGTTAAATAAAGTTAATATCTAGCTCAGTTAGTCGGATTGAAGGGTTATGTAGGGCTAGCTAGTGGTGAGCAAACTTAACATCTGAACACTCTTGTGCCGGGTTTAAGCAGAAGTTCAATGTGTATTTTTAGGTGCAAGTTCAGAAACAACTTTATTAATGTAAAAATGTTTTACAAAAATGGCGTCAAACCATAGGAATCTTAGAGAAAGCATATATAAAGAGCGAAGGAAACTTTTAACTAAAACTATAACTAAAATACAACTAAATTCTACACTTAGTATGGCTTTACTCATATGGGAATTGGTTGAGTGTTCGAATATTCCTGGGTTTGATGCATGCTCGAATCTCCAGTAATTGATTTTACAGTTGATGGTTTCAATGCTAAGCTTCTTATAGTCTAACTGGTTATTTTCCTCCTACTTGCTACGTTGGCAGGGGTCCGGTTGACATTTGTTCAGTCATAGTTGGTTGTGCATCTCGAAAATCCTCGTTTATAAAAATGATCCGTAGAAATAGATCTGACAACACCTCAATGCTCGTAGGACATTTTCAATATTCCCTTGCTTGGTTGATGCTGCCCCCTACAGACCGGTACGGAAGTATTAGTGTATTTCATCATTGGTTAGTTTGAAAACCGCGGTAGTTTTTTTTCCAGGCTTGCAAGCTCGGGGCTGGGGATTTTTTGGTGAGAACGTTTTTTATAAATGGGTTGGCATCCTTATTTGAATTTGACCGGGAAAATTTAATTGGTACTGCGTCCCACCAAATTAAAGAACTATTTCCGGCTTCTTCCTCGACAAAGTGCCATTTCTCTTTTTCTAAAGAATTGGGTTGGGTCGACAACAGTCTCTGGGATCGCCATGTTTTTTTGGTTACTGGCACTGCATTGTTGCAGGTTATTTCCCAGAGACTGTAAGAGTGAGTCCGTCGTTTGGGCGAATTCCTAGTGAAAGGCGACCTGCGCCATTTCTACGGAAAGAAGCGTGGTAAGTTCGATTTTATTTTTAATTTTTTTTATTATTTGAGGATTCTTCAAGATAATATTTGCTTCCCAAATTGTAATTATTTTTCGTGTGAAATGTAATTTTTCTACAACAGACGTGTGGAATTTTTGGAGTTTTTTTGTATTTTTTTTAAAACCACGTTTTGGATAAAAACTATACATTGTTTTTTCTCCTTTGTTTTCAGCACTGTCCACTCCACCAACGGGACGGTTGTGCTAGTTACTGGTGGGAAGCCGGTGGTAGCACTGATACAACCCTGGGAAAGGTATGTTAGGGTTATTTTAGTTCATCTGTTGAAATCTACTTTATTTTATTGAGTCGACATGGGGTTCTTGATTTAAGTTACTCGGTGTAGGGGAACCTCGTGCAAAACCGACGAATTCCAGGAAACTGAAATATTTCATTTTCCACAGGGTTTTACGCTCGGGCAAGGATCCAGCAGTATATTTAAGACCATGTGCTGCCCTAGCGTCATGTGCTAGATAATCAGCAGGGGAGGCGCGGGCAGAACTGGGACCGGTGCAGCAAGGAGAATGTCAGAAAGCCAACAACCCTTTCAGGTTTAATAAAACACCAACAACTCAAAATAATCAAGGACCAAGGTAGGAGTTTCTTCAATTTCACGCAAGCAACCATTTTTTTAGATATAATTTTTTCCCATAAATTTTACAGTATAATTTAACATTTCATGTAAACGCAAGGTATGACGTCATAACCACAATTTTGCGGAGTATTTACTAAATTGACTTGTTTTCCTTCATTTCATTTATTTAATACGATTTCTCCTGTGAAATTTGAAGTGCCTTGCTATTTTGGCCCTATTTAAAGTGCCTTGCTATCTTGGCCCTGACTTGTTTGGTATTTTTCTCAGTTTTCTTTTTCAATCAAAATATACAAGATGAACTAAATTTTTGTATTATTTGTGCAACCCAATTGACCAACTTTGCAGAGACAAAAGAGAGATGAGTTTATATTTTTTTAGCGGTTTACTTACATTGTTTTACCTCATGGGATAGATCTCGGACTGGGTTGCGGTCTGTCTCATTCTAATCCACGTAGAATGATGACAGCGGATATTTGGTCCGGATCTCCCCTATGATGGAGTGATTTTGGAAGTATATATTTTTTTTAACAATCATTTATATAATTGAGTCTTACACTACTGACTCAAATATAGGTACACTACGACCTGTTGGAGATTCTACTTGTAAGTCCATCTACCTGTAAAGTGCTTCTAGTTTTGTCATCTTAATTTAATCTTTTAAAATTTTATTTTGTCAATGAGTCAATTTGTTTTTGGGTTTGTAATTACACAAATACTCTGGAAGCCTCGAAAGTAGGTAGAGTTTCATTGTTTGGCTACAACGTTTCAGTTGAACTGTATTTTAATTAAGATCTTCTTTGTAAAACATTGGTATTAAAACACTGTGGCGCACTTAAAATTTTCTTATTTCTGAACCCCCCCCCCCCCTTCTCCACTGTATAAAAGTTACCGGGCATATCAATGTTTTACCTAGCTGAAAAATACAGTTCTGCTTCCAGATATTTGTTTAATGACAGTGTCACAAATTGGCACAGCATTATTGTTCTATTTACAGCGTCACAAAATGGCGGCAACGTCTTTTAGTTTGCCACGACGGAGATACAGGGTGTTAAACTTTATTTTTTCAATTCGATTTTCTTTAATAACTTTTTTACTAATTATTATTTTTGCAAAAAATAACCAACGTGTAAGTTTTTTTGAAATTGGCAAGACGATTCCGTTGAAAATTTTGATGTACAGTGTACAGGGTGTTCCCTGGACCACTAGCATTGCATTAAAATCAGTGACTTTTTTTTGTGCCTCGGTGTATACCAGTTTTTATGTAAAATAATGGTTTTTCCATCGTTTTTATGTAAAAAAGCTATACTAATACTATACTATACGCTCAGAGCAACGGTTTTTGAAATTTTTGCATTTAAAGTTTTTATTGCATGTGCGTGATATGCCTAAGACGTGATATGCTACATGAACTCACAGCCCTAGTCATCTAGTAAAAACTAAATCAACCGCAAGATCCTACATGTGGTGGCCTGGTATTGACAGTGACAGAAATTAAAATCAAAAGTTATTTACCATGTTTAAAAAACAAAGATGACCCACCAAAATCAATACATCTATGGCCAGCTGCCAAAGAAGTTTTTGAGAGAGTACAGCGTGTCCCATTTTCGATGGGATTAAATGGGAAACTCGGTTATTATTAAAGATATCGATTTTCTGATTGCACCTTACCGTGCTCTTTTTTGGAGCCCTTAAAAATGGTGTAATTGCATTTTAATTAATTCCTTGTATCTCGCCTATTTCGCAAGATTTTTTTATTCTGTAAAAGCCTTTCTATAGCAACTTTTTTAGAGCAAAATAATGACGTTGTCAATTTTTTTAAATATTGTTTAGTTTTTGAGATATGTATTTATCATAAAAAAATTAAATACGGACCTGGATTTTTTTTATTACTACTTTGATTGGTTCTATGCTATTATTACCTTAAAATGGTAAAACTTTAATATTTTTTTGATTTAAGGTTAAAAAAAACTATTTAATATTTGAAAAAAAAATTATAGTCCGAACCTGGAAATTTCCAACGTTATTATAAATTAAAAATTGCAAGACACACTAGTGAACGATTTTTAGTTTATCTGTTTTGAAATAATAATTATAAGATTTATAAATAAAGTAAAAAACGTTAAAAAGTTACAAAAATAATATCATAATAATTATTTGATGGTAGCACAGCAGGTCGTGAAATTTACAAAACAAAAGCTTGGAATTGACATTGCCATTTTGGCTAGAAATCGACCATATCCAGATTTTGAAAAATGTGATATGTTTGACTGCTTCATTCAAGCAACAAAATCCCAATATTTAAATGGCCAACAATGTCTTACACATAATGGTAGTCAGAAAAATTAGTTATTTTTTATAATTTGTTTTTTTTTTTGTATTTTTCGTAGACTTTGTTTCAAATAAATCTGTAAATTAACGTAAAACCATTTTAATATGCTAAGTATCAAAACAGTTGAACTAAAAATTGTTTATCTGGTAATTTTTAATTTATATTTATGTTGGAAATATCCAGGTTCGAACTAATTTTTTTTTTAAATATTAAATATTTTTTTTTTTACCTTAAAACAAAAATTTTTCAAATTTTTATTATTTTGTGATAATACTAGCATGGAACCAATCAAAATAGTAATAAAAAAAATCCAGGTCTGTATTTATTTTTTTTATAATAAATACCATATCTCAAAAACTAAACAATATTTTAAAAAGTTGACAACGTCATTATTTTCTTCTAAAAAAGTTGCCATGAAAAGGTTTTTACAGAATATAAATATCTCGCAAAATAAGCGAGATACAAGGGATTATTAAAATTTTTTCAAAAACTCCCTGTATTAGCGAAACTACGGGGTATAGCAAAAATCTGATTACGCCATTTTAAAGGGCTCAAAAAAAGAGCGCGGCAAGGTGCGATCAGAAAATCAATATCTTTAATAATAACCGAGATTCCCATTTAATCCCATCGAAAATGGGACACGTTGTACACATCGACCTTTTGGAATTAGAAAAAGGAAAGAATTTCCTCATAATTATTGATGCGTGCAGCAAGTGGCCTTAAGTACACTTTGTAAAATCAACAACAAGCAAAGAAATAGAATTTGCCTTGAGGAAGACATTCGCAACGTTTGGATTGCCTGTTTCAGTCTGCAGTGACAACGGAGTACAGTTCATTTCAGAGAGCGCAACATAATTTTTTTAAAAAATGGCCTTAAACACATAACTATTCCAACATACAATAGTCAGAGCAACGGACAAGCTGAGAACTCAGTGAAAACTTTTAAGAAAAAAATGTACACAGCTTTGATGGACCCAAGGCAAATTTGCCTACTACCTAGTACCTTTAGATGTACTAATATCAAGATTTTTACTGTCATATAGAAACAGTATACATTGCACCACCCAGGCAACGCCTGCAGAATTAATGTTTGGAAGGAAATTGCGAACAATATTGGAACTTCTAAGACACCAGCCAGAAAAATCTGAAATGACTAATTTAAGAGAAAAAGTACAGACTGAGGTAGGTAGGGTAAAAGAAAAGCATACTAAGGAAAGGAGAAAATGCAATGCAACTGTCAACAAAAAAAAGTGGATAGAAGCAATTATAATTAAGAGAGTGGGCAAATGAGTGTATTTATGCCGTTTGCCTGCAGGACAATTGTGGAAAAGACACGTGAACCAGGTAAATAAGAGGTTTACAGAAATCTCTATGTCACCAAAAACTCAAAAAGATGAGTATGTCACAAATGAGCACACCGGACACAGACACACATTCTAGAAGCCCAATATCAGAGTTACTAGGATTTGAAAGCCCAGTATCGGAGTTGCTAGGTTTTAATTATAGCTCAGAAGAGTCCAGAAGGTCAGAGGTGGCCGGGAATAGGAGCTACGGTGAAGAGCAAGAAGAAGACCGGGTGAGTCAGAAAGATGAAACCAGTTTTGAAAACCCAGACAACTCAAGAAGATAGATAGATACAAACCCTGAAATGTGGGTAAACACGAAAAAGGCTTCTACAGCTTTGGTTTGCAAGGACTCATCAGTCCAGGTTAAAGAACAGCCTAAGACTCACAAGAGCCAAAGTAAAAAAATAAGTACTGACCTGTCAGAGGACAGAAAAACTACCCGTAGTCTGGCTAGAATGACACAAAATAGACCTTCCTAGCCCTGTCACACATCAACGATTTTAAACTGTTTGTTTGCCTCAAAGTATGTGGGTAATTGTATGTGTCTACATAGTCATAGTTAATGTGTATAGAATTGTAAGGGTAATTCTCGTGGAGCGTGACAATTTTATAGGGACTTGAGTATAGTGAACTTTAAGAGAAGTGGTGAAAAACAGTCTTAGTGCGGAGGGATGTAGTGTTTGCATATTAGTGAAACGACAAACACTAGTGCTAGTGACGTAGGCAATATGGCCGCGCGGCTGACCTATGAGAAAGCAGCATTGAAGTGACGTCACGGGACGCCCTCTCGTTACGGAACCATTTTCAAGTCTACACGTATTTTATCGTAAGTCTGTTTTCTTCCATAAATATTTGCGCAATCATAAATAATTACGCGGCTTAAACAACATAAATATTTCAGTTTAGTTTCTAAGATATCTACAAAAAATAATTTATATATAATTGGTCCAAACCCCTTTGTCACATTTTAACTTTAGTCAAACACTATTTTTTCTAAAATTTTATAACAATTACTTTATTATCTGTTAAGCTGGAATTTTAAATAAAATAAAAGTGTGCACATTTTCGCGTATTTTAACACTGTTTCTAACCAGAAGTTAAATATTTTGACTATTACGCTTTTTTGCGTCGTATTGTTCCTAATTGTATAAAAATTAAATTTTCAAAATTCCAATGGTGGTCCGGCTAGATTAACTACTTTACTAACCTTTACTTAAAGTTGTTTAACTTAAAAAAAAAACTAAATTTTAGGAAATGATGTTTAATACCAGCAAGGATCAAGCTCAATATTATAAAGTATTAACATTTTAAAACCTACAGAGTGGGAAAAAAATTAAATATAAAAAAATCATTTTTTTCAATATATTTGTTTAAATGTTAGGTTAGGTCTTTTTCTTAATTTTGTAGTATAGGCCGAATGATTTTACGTATTTTTTCACGACTGACTTTTTAAAGAAAGTTATTAGTTTTCGAGACAATCACAAAAAACTGATTTTTAGAACATTTGGGGCCTTATATCTACCGAAGCTCAAGGACGAGGATATGTCCCGGATACTAAAGAATAATTATCCAAAAATCCAGCTTGCACAATTTTTTTTCCAGGTGAATTCCTAATATGACTGGGCTAATATGTCACACCCATCCAGCAATTTTAGATTTAGAGAGAAACATTTTGTTTGTCCGTGTTAAATGTTAACGCAGTATCTTGCATAACTAAGCTGTTGGAATTTTTCTTGCTCCTCAACATCCACGCTAAAAATTTCCAAAAAAATATACATTATTTTTAATTTCTTGTGCATATGTCCTTATAATCGGTGCCAAGTTGCATTGCTCTAGCTTTGCATTTGAATTTTATACGAAATTTTAATGAGATAGTTGCAATTAAAAATAAAACACCCTGTACCTTTGCTCTACACTGGGTTGGAGATGAAGAAGTCTCATTACGGTACGCAAAAATGCAGACAAAAGTGACTTGGAGTCCCAACTATTACTTTTACAGGATAAGAATTGAATTCATCGTGCAAAGAGAGATCGTTCATGGACTTAAATATGTGCAGAAGACTAGCAAGCTGAGTATTCCAGGTAAACTAACCCGTCTAAATTGTTTGAACTAAGTCTAAGTTGTGACCAAAATATATTTATTTATTTATTCTGCAGTAGAGTTAAACGGTATAGAAAAGAAAAATACAATTCATTTAATTAACTTATTTGAAACCTCACATAACTAAAATAATCGAATTATTTATTTGTGTTTCACTTCTTTTTTAAATCTATACTTGATGTTGTATTAAAGTGACACCGCGTCATCAAAACCTTGATGGGCGGGAAGGTAGTAGAGGGGTACATACAGTAGCACGCACTTCCTTTAATTTTTTTATTGATATTGATTCCCAAAATGAGGCACTGCACTAATTACCTTACTATATTACTTGCTTTTTATTGATGTCTTCTAAACGATTGTATTAGAAAGGAACATATATACTCTTATCTGGACTTAGCCGGGCTTTGACGTTTTCTATTCGTTGTTGTTTTGACTGTTTATGTCAAACAAGTTGAATGACGGAGTTTTTTACAAAACAAATTACCGTTTTTACAACTAAATCAATATTTGCGCACATTTTAATATAATTTTAGATCCTCTTTTATGTTTCGGATTTTTATTTATTAGGTAAGTACCTATTTGATCTCTCCTTTAAAAGGGTCCATCTCACCGACTTTTTTTTCGTTACTTAGCTTAAAGCGTTTCTTAATATAATCATAATATGACGTAGTAAGGAACACTTAAGGCTAAGTAACGAAAAAAAAAAGTCGGTGCGATGGGGTGAAACACTAATTTTTTAAGGCTTTTTTACTTAGAGTTTGCCGCAAAATTTGGTTTACCATAGACATGACGCGGTTCCACTTTAATACAACATCAACTATAGGTACCCCGAAGAATCGAAACAGTACTGCTAAATTTCGTGCACAAGGATACTCAGAGTACTGTGAGTGCACCGTATCACTATATATTGTCATTTATTATTTTAATTTATTAATTTACTTTATTTCATGTAGTGGACAAAATGACACACATGGTAGGTTCCTATGCTCCTAAGGCTGAGATGCAATCCTACACTACCCCAGCCGAAGATGCACCCTCAGGTTAGTTAGGCTTGTAATACAATGTTCACTTTTTTCGATCCTGAAATTCATTGCTACTTCGGTGCAAAGCCAAATTCCGAATCTAAAAAATTTTTTTTAGTTTTTTCAAGAATTTTGCACAGATTCAGAATTTCACTCCCATCATTTTCAAAAAAAAACCATCAAAAACAGCATTTTTCACCCAAACGTAAAACGTAAAAACACAAAATAGAAATAATGAACTTGGATTGTGTAACACTTTTTAACTGTAGTGGCAACCTCACCCTATGCCCGTCTCTTTTTTGCTCATTTTATTGTCTGCGTATCTCTACTTGAACACACGGCCTTCTCCCATGCAAGATACAGGCTTAATAAACCTCTATAATCTCCGAATACATCTCGATATACCACGAAACTAAAAGATAAGGAAAAATTGACTGAGTTCAATCGAAGATGCGTTAAGTTTTTACATGCAAAATTAATAACATTAATATTTTTTACTTAGTTAATAATATGCGTTTTATTTTATGGGAATTTGATTATGTTATATTTTAAATGAAGGCTAACGTATCTCTTTTTGTATGGAATAGTCTAGACCAGGAAAAACCATTCACATATGTCAAGGCACACCCACATAAATATGAAAGTTCTTCGACATGTGCGCAGCAAAATTTTGTTATCATTTCAACATGGAGATCTGTCAGTCGACCATTTTTATAATGGTTCAATTTAAATTGTCCTTCACGTCACCGGCACGGCGCCCATTAGATCGAGCCTATGTTAATGGAGGGACATAGGCTTCTCTAGTGAAATATGAAAATTTTAAATTTTTGTGTACCTTTTTGATAGATATTTTTCATCATTGTAGAACTAGGTAAATCAAAAAGAATGGAAAAATAGGTGAACCCTATTTTTCATTCTACGAGTGAACGACAGCGAACCAAGGAAACTAAGTCCATGGCGGGACGAAAACGTCCACCGGTCTATAAGGTAGAAAGTTATCGTCACAGTTCAACCAGACCATGCTATCACCGTCTCCACGGTATCGGTTCCGGAACCGAAAACAATGAGTTAAGCAAGTATACTTTCCTTGGTTCGCTGTCGTTCACTCGTAGAATGAAAAATAGGGTTCACCTATTTTTCCATTCTTTTTGATTTACCTTGTATCTTGTAGACAGTTTGTTCTACTTTGTGTCAGGCAAGCCACGCTGAGGATGGAAATGCCTTTTTCCGAAACACTGGTGTCCGTGGTTGACTATACCCCTATGAAGTTGCCTTTTATACTTGCTTATTGTAGAACTAGGCCAAAAAATAGAGTATTTGAACTAAATTAAAAAATATCAATATTTTGAATATTTTAAAAAATATATAAACGTGAAATTTCATACCCGTGAATTTAAAAATCAAACAAGTTTCATGGCTAATCGGGCAAAAAGAAGTTTTTTGTTTCCCTTATACTTTTCCGTGGGTAGCTTGAAAGCTTAACCTCACGGGGGTCCAAGATCTAATGGACACCTAATAAGTGTTGACAGTTAACCGTTTCGTCCTTATGGGACTCCTCAGAACACTGCTGGTCAAGTGACAAATCTTGCGAAGTTAATCAGACGGTTTTGTCTCTAATTAAACTTAATTAGTGAGCGAACTATAGCAAGAGGCGCCATCTACCGAGATACGAGAGAAACAAAAAACCAAAAGCAGCGAAACACTGCTATACAATGTCGATCAATGAAAAGATCGAATGCAAATAAAAGAAAACAACTATAGTCCGTGACCTACGACAGCTCTTTGTCTTTTCAGGCCGGATCAACGCATTTTGCATTTTTACCCGTCATCAAGACAGTGAAACGGTTAACTGTCAACACTTATTAGGTGTCCATTAGATCTTGGACCCCCGTGAGGTTAAGCTTTCAAGCTACCCACGGAAAAGTATAAGGGAAACAAAAAACTTATTTTTGCCCGATTAGCCATGAAACTTGTTTGATTTTTAAATTCACGGGTATGAAATTTCACGTTTGTTAGTATTGTTTGGCTTAAAAATTCCGTTGATTGACGTTCACTGTCTTGATGACGGGTAAAAATGCAAAATGCGTTGATCCGGCCTGAAAAGACAAAGAGCTGTCGTAGGTCACGGACTATAGTTGTTTTCTTTTATTTGCATTCGATCTTTTCATTGATCGACATTGTATAGCAGTGTTTCGCTGCTTTTGGTTTTTTGTTTCTCTCGTATCTCGGTAGATGGCGCCTCTTGCTATAGTTCGCTCACTAATTACGTTTAATTAGAGACAAAACCGTCTGATTAACTTCGCAAGATTTGTCACTTGACCAGCAGTGTTCTGAGGAGTCCCATAAGGACGAAACGGTTAACTGTCAACACTTATTAGGTGTCCATTAGATCTTGGACCCCCGTGAGGTTAAGCTTTCAAGCTACCCACGGAAAAGTATAAGGGAAACAAAAAACTTCTTTTTGCCCGATTAGCCATGAAACTTGTTTGATTTTTAAATTCACGGGTATGAAATTTCACGTTTGTTAGTATTGTTTGGCTTAAAAATTCCGTTGATTAACGTTCACTGTCTTGATGACGGGTAAAAATGCAAAATGCGTTGATCCGGCCTGAAAAGACAAAGAGCTGTCGTAGGTCACGGACTATAGTTGTTTTCTTTTATTTGCATTCGATCTTTTCATTGATCGATATTGTATAGCAGTGTTTCGCTGCTTTTGGTTTTTTGTTTCTCTCGTATCTCGGTAGATGGCGCCCCTTGCTATAGTTCGCTCACTAATTACGTTTAATTAGAGACAAAACCGTCTGATTAACTTCGCAAGATTTGTCACTTGACCAGCAGTGTTCTGAGGAGTCCCATAAGGACGAAACGGTTAACTGTCAACACTTATTAGGTGTCCATTAGATCTTGGACCCCCGTGAGGTTAAGCTTTCAAGCTACCCACGGAAAAGTATAAGGGAAACAAAAAACTTCTTTTTGCCCGATTAGCCATGAAACTTGTTTGATTTATGAAATATATAATTTTTATTATATTTTATTGGTGAAGCAGTACACAAAAATATTTAAAAAAAAATGTATTTATATATATATATATATATATATATATATATATATATATATATATATATATATATATATATTTTGTTTTGTAACGGCCTGGTGGGGGTTACTGTTAAATATTCATTGTTATGATACTTTCGTTGATTTGATTTGATTTGATTTTCATCAGCATATCTTAGGTGGTTCAAGTATTCTCCGCTTACTTTGAGGCCTATTTCTTCCCAATCTAGGCTCGTTCTATTAGGATTTTCATGGTTAATAGGTGGTCAACTGTACTGAAACCTTTTTCTGAAGCCTGCTTGTTCTTTTGATTGACAAATTTTGTTGTTAGTCTATCTGTTAATATATTCGTGAAAAGCTTATAAATTACATTGGGGAGTGTTATAGGTCGATACTTTTTTAGGTCCGCTCTATCGCCTTTTTTGTGTAGAAGAATGGTTACTGATTCTTTCCAGTTGTTTGGGATTATTTTTTCTTTTACTATTTTATTCAGGAGAATGTGGAGGTTATTAACTACAGCTTTATCAGCTTACTTTCGCATTTCTACCTTTACTCCTTTTTCAGGTGATTTCTTATATTTCATTTTCTTTAATGCTCTATATTTCCGCTTTGCTTATTTCGGGTTGTAGTTCTGAGTTTATGTTCTTTATTTTGGTTTGGAGTTTCTTTATGGTTTCTCGCGATGGTTCCCTTTTTATTTGGTATAATTCTGTATATAATAGCTGTGTGGTATTTATAATATCCTCTTTAACGTTAGTTTCTATTATTTCATATCTACCTAGAGTCGGTCTTAGACATTTCATATTTATGTTATTTTCTATAACTTTCTCAACTTTTATGTCTTGGCTCTTTCTTATAGTCTTATTTATTTCTGTGTATTCTATGGATGTTCCGCCTTTTTTCCATCAGTTTTTTTATCTCTTTTGATATAAAATTTTCTCTCTTAGTGACATGTCTAAATAAATCAACTCAATAGATATAGAATGGAACAGGGCTTTTTTTGTTACCCTGACCTCAAAAACTACTCAACCAATTTCAATGAAATTTTCCAACATTCCATGAGTTGGTTGTTTGGTTAAAGCAATTCTTTTTACGCTACGACCGACGCGTGCAAGTTGAGCAAACCAGCGAAGCCGTTTACTTTTAGACTAGTATTATATAAACTACATTGCGTTTTTAAACATTTCTTCCAGCATTTCTTTTAAAAAAAGTCCCATAAAGTCCCTTTTTACTTCAGAATTAGTCCCTTTTTCCCTTTTTTTTGCAGCACTAACTCACTAAAGGCCCTGAAAGTATCAAAAGTATAATTAATCAATCATCTTTTTTAAACATAAGCATAAAATAAAGAAGTAGGCTTGCACATGATATATGGTTATTCGAGTACACTGGGTGACCTAGCTAATTAAAACTCATCGATTTAGTATGATAGGTAGCAGACGTATTACCCTCGGTATTACCAAAGATTCATGTAATACTTGTATTAATTATTCGCATTTTATAATTTTCGTTTTGTCAAATAAAATGGCAGTCGAGAGGGATTTGCCGAAGTTCGATTCTTAAAGATGGAAAATTTCAGTAATTCCAGGCTTCCAATAGTGACGTTAGTTGGTGTGCTCGTTTTGATAGCCTTGATCGAAAGAAACTCATTCAAACCACTCTACTATTATGTTAACTTTTTGGTTTATACTAAAGGTCGATTATCGGGAGTTTTAAATAAAAATAATATTTTGCTTTTACTTAGGTATGATGGCTCGGGGCACCTACACCGTTCATTCTCTGTTCACGGATGACGACAAGAACGAACACTTAAAGTGGGAATGGACCTTCGAAATCAGGAAAGATTGGAAGGATTAAGACTGACCATTTGACGCATGCGATTTACATTTTCTAAAGGTAAGTTTGAAATTATAACAGAATAACGGTCCAAAGCAGCGGTGGCTTGTACCGCTGATGCGGTGAAAAGGTGGCAGGATACACACTAACACATTATTAGTTTCCTCTCACACATCGAGCAGGCTGTTTATTTGTTCATTCATTGTCCAACAGTTACTGAATTCTAAATGTAAAATAAATACAAAATACAACCAACATCTAAACTCACACATTTTACTTATTTTAAGTGCTTATCTAAGAGAGTTTTTAACTTTCCTTTTAAAGGATTGTTAATATCACATAATCTACAAATTTTATTATAGTTACTGCACATATAATAAGAATGTCTGATGTCTTGAATTGAATCTGGAAACATTATAATCTAGTTCTTTTAAAATATCTATGTAATCAACTTGGTTATTCACAATTTAAAGGTACTTTTCACTAAAATATTTGCGTTGTTTTAAGAGAATCAAAGTGAAATAATGTAAGTAACGCCTGATAACTAAAACCTCAAGAAGGATATGTTCCTTTTTTTTATAATAAATAAATTTTCAAAATCGCTTTTGGGTTTTTTCAAGCTGTTTTCTCTGATATTGGTAATAGGGATTCCAGATTAAAGCAACATACTTCAGTTTAGGCACTACATATGCTTTCTACAAACCTTTTAAAGAACTGATTGAAAGGTTTTACAATTTCTGACAATAAAGCCCCACATTTTGATTGCATCATTTCAAGTGTTTTGAATATGTTTATCAAATGACATCATGTTATCAAACTTCACACCCAGGTCTTTAATTTTATTTGACCTAGGGATAAGTTCGTCACAAATTTTATAGGGAGATAATGATTTTTTCTTGCTAGGTTATGATTTTGCATTTTAAGACGCGAAAGCCTTAAAATCAAAAAATAATTTAAGAATTTTTATAATCCCAACAAGGCTCAATAAAAACAGAAAGCAAAATGGGACCCAGATTTAAGCCATGTGGTACACCTGAGGCAGTGTTGCCGTTTTGCTACAATTGTATTGTAATTCAGTACAAAAAGTTTCCATCAGTACGCAAGTACTACATTTCAAAAATGGTCCATTTTCAGTACGAAATTGAATACCACGGTAGTTATTCTGGGTCTTGAACGATGTGATAGTTTCCATCACATGATTCGGCTAATGGCAAGCTTTAAATTACCTCCGAGTCGTCACGTGCTATGCGAAAAGACCTCCATTGCGCAGGCTTCTCCTACGATCCAATCGAGAAACGTTCAGTCGGTACGGGGGAGGAGAACAGATTTCACTTCAAACGCGTAAAATTCACTAACTCTGAGGAGCGGACGACTCTGCCAAGTCATTTCGCACAACACGCGAACGCTCAGTTTGCTATTGGTCAAAGCGTGTGATGTTTGAATTGAATTGAAAATGGTTTATTGAGCCAAGAAATATTATAATTTATACATAATACTTAAAAATCTAACTAAATTTACACTAATTGTTCTTTAAGGTTAAAACTTTTTTGAACATAAATATATTTTGATAAATCTTATTTTAAATTTTAAGAGAAAAAAAAATAGTAACAAAGTACAGTACTTGACACTAGTATCACAATACAAGAAACATCACATCGTTCAAGACCCAGAATAGCTACCCAGATGATACATCATATATTATCTAAAGACCGACTGACTTAGTTTAACCTTCCTAGCACGCGCAGCAAAATATACTGCGCAGTAATGACTTGAAAAAAAATGAGATAATGTCTGCATGTTTATTGACAAAAAGTTTTATTTGTAATATCATTTTTCCGTTTCAACTGACCCTGCTTTGGTTTGGTTTGATGTATTGGAGGGGTTTGCTGTAGAAAAAAAAATAATTTTGTAACTTTTTTTCTTTTGACCTCTTATTATAATATAGGCTCTGCTACAGAATAGCGCCCTACAAAATAGCGCTGCCACAAAATAGCGCTGCTACAAAATAGCGCTGCTACAAAATAGCGCTGCTACAAAATAGCGCTGCTACAAAATGGCGCTGCCACAAAATAGCGCTGCTACAAAATAGCGGTGCTACAAAATAGCGTGCATCAAAATAGCGCCTTACAAAATAGCGCGTATCAAAATAGCGCTGCTACAAAATAGCGCGCATCAAAAACGCGCTTAAAAAGCATCATTAAAAACAGCAACTGTTTGACTAAGGGGTCGCTTTCTAAAATATTTTTTCAAAAAAAAACTTGTAAGAGGGTTTCGTCATCTGACGAATTTTCCTCAACTTTTGACGTCCCAGGGTTTCGGTCGATTCAATCCTGGGATCTCGAGGGATAGAATCGATCGAAATTTTGCCTCGGGCGCCACTCTAGGAAATAAGGGAGCCTAGAGTCTCCCTTGCCTCTCGGGTATGCTTTTAAACAGTGGAGAATAACCAGGTTAGTAAACTACCATTTCATTTAAAAAAAAACTCAATTTCTATAAATACTATTTTATGTGTATTTTGTCATTTTAATTTAGTGGTACAAACCCTGGAAGAAAATAATTAAGTACAAGTCACTTGGTACTTAATAACAAAAACTGATAAGACACTAAATCATTAAACTTTATATAAAAAAAAATAAAAAGAAATATAAAAAAAAATATATCAAAACTCTAGTTTACCGTGTTCTCTCTATTTCAGCACAGACAATTTCGAAATCACCCCCTTTTCCAACTATTTCATAAGTTATGGAAAAGAAAACGGAAGCAAACAACAGCAAGGTAGATTAAATATGATAAAAATTCGACTACGTGCAAAGAAAAGCAAGCGCAAGGCAAAGCCACCAATTACAAAAATATCTAGTGGCAAGGGCAGCCATAAACACACTACGTCACAGGATTATCCTGACAAACTGAGGAAATAAATAATAAAAAAAAATTGAATTCCGGTTTCAGGTTATTTAAGGAGTTAACATGTTTAAAAATTAATTGCGGTTTCAGGTTATTTACAAATTTAACATGTTTTAACAGGTAGATTTACGGTCGGGGGATATATCGCTCTCGGTGACAGGTTATTTACACAGGTAACGGTATTTAGCGCCAATCTTTATGAGTTGGGTTTTCGGTCGGCATATATGTCTTACGGTGAACAGTCTCCGGTTATGTACAAAAAAAAAATTAAACAAGATAGCAGTAAACTATCTTACTATATTACCAGTAAGGTACCGGTTGAAAAATTATTTACCAAGGGCATTTGTAATCAAGAAAAGAACCAAAATAATTACCAATTTTTGTCTTAAGTGGAAAACTTTACCAATTTTTAAGTTTCCCCTGAGCACCTGTTTTTTATACTTTACTACGGGTTGTAATAAAAAAAACTGTCCTACGAAGAAATATATTTGCCTTTATTCTCAGTTTGGAGAAAAAGTAACAAACAAAACAAATTCTGAGGAAAACTATACCAATTTTTTTTAGTTTTCCTGGAATAAGGTCTCCTAGGGTCTTTTAAACGGGCCAGAATAAAAATAATAAGATCTACTCCATGCTCTAGGTAAACAATTAAAGCCATTCAGGATACAGGAGAGCGGTACAATCAACCAGGGAAGCTGTGGAGTCAAAGCCGGCTAAGTATGGGTTGAAGACGAACCTAACGGCCCACAAAACATACTCTATAGCTTTGTTATCATTTTCGCTTCCTCGAAAGAGAGCAAAAATAATAATAAAAAAAAAATCGGGAAATGGGAAACGAGGAAGGGGTTTTAGCAAAGCACTATAATTATAAATCGGTGACGAAACATGCAGCCCACGAGATATAATCTATAGCTTTGTTATCATTTTTGCTTCCTCGAAAGAGAGCAAAAATAATAATAAAAACCTGGAAACGGGGACGGGGTTTTAGCAAAGCACTATAATTATAAATCGGTGACGAAGCATACAGCCCACGAGATATAATCTATAGCTTTGTTATCATTGGTGCTTCCTCGAAAGGGAGCAAAAATAATAATAAAAACCGGGAAACGGGAACGGGGTTTTAGCAAAGCACTATAAAGACCTGGAAACGGGAACGGGGTTTTAGCAAAGCACTATAATTATAAATCGGTGACGAAGCATACAGCCCACGAGATATAATCTATAGCTTTGTTATCATTTGTGCTTCCTCGAAAGGGAGCAAAAATAATAATAAAAACCGGGAAACGGGAACGGGGTTTTAGCAAAGCACTATAATTATAAATCGGTGACGAAGCATACAGCCCACGAGATATAATCTATAGCTTTGTTATCCTTTTTGCTACCTCGAAAGAGAGCAAAAATAATAATAAAAACCGGGAAACGGGAACGGGGTTTTAGCAAAGCACTATAATTATAAATCGGTGACGAAGCATACAGCCCACGAGATATAATCTACAGCTTTGTTATCATTTTTGCTTCCTCGAAAGAGAGCAAAAATAATAATAAAAACCGGGAAACGGGAACGGGGTTTTATCAAAGCACTATAATGACCTGGAAACGGGAACGGGGTTTTAGCAAAGCACTATAATTATAAATCGGTGACGAAGCATACAGCCCACGAGATATAATCTATAGCTTTGTTATCATTTGTGCTTCCTCGAAAGGGAGCAAAAATAATAATAAAAACCGGGAAACGGGAACGGGGTTTTAGCAAAGCACTATAATTATAAATCGGTGACGAAGCATACAGCCCACGAGATATAATCTACAGCGTTGTTATCATTTTTGCTTCCTCGAAAGAGAGCAAAAATAATAATAAAAACCGGGAAACGGGAACGGGGTTTTAGCAAAGCACTATAATTATAAATCGGTGACGAAGCATACAACCCACGAGATATAATCTATAGCTTTGTTATCATTTGTGCTTCCTCGAAAGGGAGCAAAAATAATAATAAAAACCGGGAACGGGGTTTTAGCAAAGCACTATAATTATAAATCGGTGACGAAGCATACAGCCCACGAGATATAATCAATAGCTTTGTTATCATTTTTGCTTCCTCGAAAGGGAGCAAAAATAATAATTAAAACCGGGAAACGGGAACGGGGTTTTATCAAAGCACTATAATTATAAATCGGTGACGAAGCATACAGCCCACGAGATATAATCAATCGCTTTGTTATCATTTTTGCTTCCTCGAAAGGGAGCAAAAATAATAATAAAAACCGGGAAACGGGAACGGGGTTTTATCAAAGCACTATAATTATAAATCGGTGACGAAGCATACAGCCCACGAGATATAATCAATAGCTTTGTTATCATTTTTGGCTTCCTCGAAAGGGAGCAAAAAAAATAATTAAAACCGGGAAACGGGAACGGGGTTTTATCAAAGCACTATAATTATAAATCGGTGACGAAGCATACAGCCCACGAGATATAATCAATAGCTTTGTTATCATTTTTGCTTCCTCGAAAGGGAGCAAAAATAATAATAAAAACCGGGAAACGGGAACGGGGTTTTATCAAATGTAAAGGGGAATATATGAAAGCAATAAAGTTACAGAAGGAGAAAAAAAAAAAAATAATAAAACACTAGAGCATGAAATACCAATAAAATTTAACAACATTTCTTACCTAAGGATTTTCCGGTTGGTTTTGATATCGGAGGTATGAATGGCGGAAAGGCCGTGAGTGAACTGTGATTTGCTACGTATAAGGTAACTACCCGTAACTGAACAGCAGCGCAAGTGATCTCCCACGGTATTTTGTTCGTGAATTTATAGTTGTCCGAAGTTTTCATAAAAAATTGCCTAAAAAGTTGTTGTTCGGAGTACTCCGCAACTTTCCGAAGTTTACCGAAAGTTTTGTGAAAATCTCGTGGAAAAGAATAATGATTTCCATTGGGAAAACCGGAAAATTGGTGCAGTGTTTACCTGTGTAATAACCTCACTTTCTCACCTGATTAGTTTTCTTCGGGAAAATCTGCCGGCATTTTCCCAAATAACGTCCAACCTGTTCGCTATGGAAAATCCTGTTTTTCTCGGGAAAACCAGGATTATCCTCACCTCGACTTAGGAGGTAAAAAAAAGGCATACCTGTTGCACATCATTTGTTGGTAAGTTTATTTTGATATTTGTATATTATAGTGATATAAACGGTGGTTTTCCTTGATCGGGACCTGATTGGAAAATTCCGATTTTTCTGAGGAAAAACCCGGGATTTTCCTACCAATTTCATTACCTAAGAACTCCCTTGTTTTACAGTGACTTCAGTGCAGTAAGTACATAGTATATTTCTTATCCCTAACTGAGTATAACTAAACATCCGGAGAACTGTGGAAAATTCCACTGGGTGTCGGGAAATTTGTATTTAATTAGACTTCTGCATCATCATACTGGATTACTAATTACTTAGCAATCCAGAGGATGATCCAGGAAATTAGCTACCAGTGGTTATACTAACTAGGCATGATTAGGTTACCGAACTCCCATTTTAGGAAAATCTTATGAAGCCATTTCCACCAACCATAAATGTCTCTCCGAGCTACCCTCAGTTATGTAAGACAGCTAAACCATAAGAGAGTTAAACCAAATCTGCACATAATATCCAAGTTTATTCCTATTCCCTTTTTATGTAATTTTATCCGGAAATCTGAATTAGCATTCAGGTAACTTGTATTATTATAATTACCCGTATTCGGTTGTCTGTGCTTAAATAGAAATTTGTTGAAAAACAGATGAACAAAATTAGTAACTTCGTTACATTCCCCTTCTACTTCGGTAAAAAAAAAGAAAAAAAAAAAAAAAAAAATAAGACGGTGACTATCCTTTCCTTTTTCTCTCATTTTTTTTTCTTTCTTTGTTTACCCCTTATACGCCTAAAGATTGGGAAAAACAAAATCTACATATACATCTACTTATATAAAAAAAATAAACACACAAAAAAAACTGTATGTTCCTGGATCCACCTTTCCGATTGGTACCTCTGGACGTAAACTGGACAGTTCTTCCATACTGTTACGTCAGTAAACTTTTGGGCCGGTACCCTATGTTAAACGGATTTATGGAACACCCTTAAAAAAAAAATAATCGGAGCTTTAATGCACTCCCAAGTAGCACTGTATCCATTCTATAAAACCCTCCTAATCTCTCATATTTTCGGAGAGCACAAAAAACGGGAAAGGCGTTACAGAGAGTGTAACATAGACTCTAACCGAAGGAGTTTTATTGCTGTGGACCAATTACTTTGCTTTTAGTTGTTTTACGTCCTGGTCAGAACTCGTGGCGATTTCGCTAGAGTAATGCTCTAAAATCTGCAGTACTTCTTAATTTAGTAGGAATCCATAGACCTATGAACAATTTGTATAATCAGGCCGTTATTCCCGTGAAGCACGGGTTTTCTCATCCTTAATTCGGCAAGCGAGTGTCTTTTTAATTCTGATAAACTCTGGTTCTTGGTGAGTGTTAACGGTTCCCCTTACTCTCTAAGTGGTTGTTTAGCATATCCTTAGCTCGGACACGAACTGTTCGGAAACTAGCCTGACACCCTACTTTCTGGCTCTGACGAACGGTTCGGTGGAGAGATCAGGAGTGGGCTGTTAAATGAATGGTGCTTTCGGTAGTACATCAAAGATCCAGGGTGGCTTCCCTTAACACAGTATTGGAGTGCGTCTGGGGTGCTGCAGGGCGGTTCTAATGAACAGGTTGCGGGCAGGGTTAGCTTCAGTTTCGATGTTTGGAGAGTGGTGGGCGTAGCCAGCACAAGTGATGGACAAGAGGACCCCCCGAACCTCACCAAACATCACGGAAACGGTGGACAAATGCAGACGGAAAACCAACGGTTGATGCTTATGTTAAAAACAAAGCATCCGGACAACCACAGGTTGTACAAGTCTCATAAGTGTGTAGACAGCATTGTACCCCAAATTCTTGGTATCCATCGGCACTAGGTCCCACCTGGATACCAATACTTCGGACGGATGGGGTGTGACGGTGTTTGGACCGGGATCTCGTCGGGCCACGGTCCGTGGGACGGTTTCCCAATGGAACGGATGCCTTTCGAGAGCCGGTACGAGGTACCTCAACCAGATGGAGGCTTTCGGGGAGCGTATTGGATGTGGACGGACCAGGTTTATCTTCCTGGTCGATATTAACTAGCCAGGATACGGACTCGGGACGGTTTCCCTGACGACTGGTGGGGACGGACTCGGAGGGTTTCCCAAAACTTGGTCGATCAGATGGTAGTGTCCACCACTCGGATTGGTCAAGGTGATTACTTTGACCTTGACCACTGGTGGACGGAAGAACCCACCATTCGGAGTCGTCAGGGCGTCTTCCCTTTCGGTCAGTCGACGGCGTGAGTTTCGGTGGAACGGAAGGATTTTGTTGACCAAAACCTGTGAGCGAAGCGGGGGCGTTAGGGCGGTATCCCCGAGTGCTGGTCCCCGGAGTGTTTTTCGGTGGATTAGGGCGGTTTCCCTCTCCTCGATTTAGCACCGGACTCCGACAACAGCACTCCACGGACTTTACCCCTACCCTTCCACAGGTCGAACAAAATAGCACCTTCCTTGCTTGACAATGGTCCCTTCTGTGTCCCACCTTTCCACACCGCCAACACAGGTCAGGGGTGATCGGTATCCAGGATGGACTGGACACCGGCGGTGAAACGACGGACGGGTCATCTTCTAAAAGGTTAGGTCTCCGGGGAATGACGGTGATAATGGAGGAGTCGGATAACTCTTCGTCGGAATCCAGGTTAATTAGCAACGCTTCGGACATGGCTAAAGAAGAAAAGATAAATTAGTGATCAAATAACAGGAATTGTACTATTGCTAGATATTTAATAATAATAAAACTCTAAAATAATAAGTTTAGTGAGTGGGGGACGTAGCCAGCACAAGTGATGGACAAGAGGCCCCCCTGAATCCCACCAAACTCTGCAAAAACAAAACACTTCTCTCCGCTCAGCCTTCCACCCACGTCGTCCCTCATCCACCGTGCTTAAATGATTTGGACTCGGTGGCGGTCGCCTTCTCGGTCCCGAAAGTATCTTCGGAATACTTTCCAAGAGGGCCAACCCTTCGGTTTATAAGTCCGGAGTTTGGTCCGAAATTCCTCGGACCACTGCTCTCTCGGAGTTTTCTTGAGATACTCCGCTATCTCTTCTTTCTCGGTTAACGGTGAGTTAATGGGTTGTTCCGGAACAAGTGCCGAGGGAGGGAAGAAGGGAACGTCGATGTCTTCTGTCAATTGTCGTGCAGTGTCAGGTAAATCTTTGATAAGTAACAGTGTGGGTGAGGTGTCGTCAGTCGATGTGGAGTTACTCGGTGTCAGTGTCACGTGGGTCTGGGTCATCGGAGTCGGTGTTACAAACTGACTATTGGTAAGAGTAGTAAAGTCCGTGTCTTGATCGGTAAACGTCGGAAGGAGGTCTTCGTCAAAGTAGAACGGCGAGATTGGTCTTTGGTCGTGATCCTGTCGAATGTCGGGTGTCGAGGGTCGGTCGGCAGGTGTTGCTGACCTGCGGGCCGGGTTTACTTGGACGTTCGAGATTATATGGATCTTATTCGGCTTGATGACAGTAGAGACGGGGGATGACGAAGACGTTGTCGGAGTTTGCGGGCATAAAGGTGGCATGGGGTTCGGTATTTCGGTTACAAAAAGGACTTCGGCATTCGGTCTTGAAACGGTCATGGTCACGGTCTTGTCAGGGTAAAAGAGCTCGCCTTCGTTAAGTTTACTGTCCGGTTTAGTATCGGTGGCGGTCGGTCGGTCAGCCGGTCGGGAAAGGGGCGGTGCGGAAGTGCGGAACCTTGCTGCCTGGGCCGTGGCAACGTCCAGGGCAGCCCTGAAGTAGGGAGCCATGCTCCTCTTGTTACGTGAAGCGGTGGAAGTTTTTCGTGGACGGTTGGATTCCATTGCTAATGAGAGAGCAAAGTTAGTTAGCACTCGGATCTAGATGAGCGGGTTTTAGATCTTTGATGTGAATACGCATGATTTTCTTACCGTAGTCGTCTTTTAGATCATAAACAAGAGGAGAGAGCACACGGATCTAGATGAGCGGGTTTTAGATCTTTGATGTGAATACGTAAGACTTTCTTACCGTAATCGTCTTTTAGATCATAAACAAGAGGAGAGTGAACTTTGATAACCGTAAAAGGACCGGAAAATTTTGGAGCCAACTTGGCTGCGAAATTTCTAGCGGCGGAGGACAGTGCATGTTCTTTTTTAAAAACTTTATCCCCTAAATGACACCTCCAATCTCGGCGGCGTAAATTGTAATAATGACTTTGAGTGGAGAAAGCCCGGGCAAGATTAATTCGGACTAGCTCATAAACCTCCCTTAAACGGTTCATTCGTTCGGTAAATTCGGCAGAGGGCAATCCGTCAGTTTCTTCCTCTTCTTGTTCATTTTCTTCTTCTCGGTGCAGTGCCAGCGGTGCGTCCAATTCTCTGCCAAAATTGAGGAAGGCTGGAGTAAAACCGGTGGAGTCGTGCCGGGAGGTGTTCATCGCAAAAACTAGATCCGGCAAGTGTTGATCCCAGTTCCGATGTTCATTCTCGCACATCTGAGCAATCATTACTTTAAAAGTACGGTTGGTCCTTTCTACGGGATTGTCCTGAGGCGTGTACGTCGGAGTGAAACGGTGTAGGATACCATAACTTTTCAGCAACTCCCGGAATTGCTTACCCGTATACTGACTTCCATTGTCGGAGAGAACAAAGTCTGGACATCCAAAGCGGGCGATGACCAGTTCGTGCAACGCATCGGAAACGGCTTTGGATGTGGCTTTACGAATCGGTCGGGCTTCTACCCATTTAGTGAACCGGTCCAGGAACATTACAATGTAACTGTTGCCCTTTTTAGATGTAGGAAGAGGTCCGATCAAATCCGTGGATACCGTTTTCCATGGATCATGGTTTCGGGACGGTCTCATTTTACCGGCGGTTTGTTGTTGGGAGACCTTGTACCGTTGACAAGACTGACAAGTTCGCACATAGTGGGCGATGTCCCTAAACATGCCAGGCCAATGGTAAAGTCGTGCAATTCGGGCGGCGGTTTTGGCAATACCTAGATGTCCTGCTGTCGGGACGTCGTGATTTTCGTTGAGTACTCGGGATCGGGCGGATTTAGGAACACATAATTTCCAAGGGTCAGTCATTTCGGTTTCGGTCAAATCGGACATGTCCCAAAAGTGTCGATACAGCTTACCTCCCTTAATGCAGTAGTCCGGGTGCAGTTTCGGATTTGTTTCCACCTCTCTTACCTTCCCTGCATACCACGAGCACGGTGGCTCCGTGTTTATCAGCAAAACGGGATCAGCTTCCGGTTCTCGCCCTCCGGGTAATGGGTCTCTCGAAAGAGTATCGGCAATTCGGTTGAGTACCCCTTTCCTATATCGAATGTCAAACTGGAATTGTTGAAGGAACATTCCCCATCGGGCTAACCTACCCGACGGACTGTCCAGAGAAAACAGCCATTTTAGACTTTGATGATCTGTTTCAACGGTGAACTTGTATAATTCGATATAGGGTCGCATTTTTTCAATGCCCCAAACAATGGCAGCGCATTCTTTCTCGGTGACGGACATCTTGGTCTCCATGGGAGTAAGAGATCGGCTGGCATATGCAACCACATGGTCTCCATCCGGATGATGTTGGATTAAGGCTGCTCCTAGGCCTTGGTCGCAGGCGTCAGTTTGAAGGACAAAAGGTCGGGCAAAATCGGGACAACTTAATACTGGTGATTCGGTCAAACATTTTTTTAAGTGGTCAAATGCTTTTTGTTGATCTTCCCCCCACTCAAATCGTTGTCCCTTCTTCAAAAGGCGATGAAGAGGTGCCGCGATTTGAGCAAAACCGGGGACAAATCGGCGGTACCAGCTTCCTACTCCTAGAAATCGCCTCAAGGAACGGACAGTTGTCGGCGGTGGTATCTGAAGTATAGATTCTACTTTATCGGGGTCTGTCATAATTCCCTCTGGCGTAACTAAATGACCGAGGTAACGCAAAGATCTTCTTCCAAACTGGCACTTCTCGGGATTGAGTTTGAGATTCGCTATCCGCAAACGACGGAACACCTCTCTCAAATTCCTTAAATGTTCGGAAAATGTTTCGCCAAGTATAATGATATCATCCAGGTAAGCAAATGCAAATTCATCCAATTCGGGGCCAATGACGTTATCCATTAATCTCTGGAATGTAGCCGGCGCGGAATGTAGCCCAAATGGCATCACCCGGAACTGGAATAACCCTCTGCCAGGGACGGTGAAGGCGGTGATTTCCTTACTGGCTACTGTCAGCGGTATCTGCCAATAGCCATGCCGGAGATCCAGAGAGGAGATATACTTGGCTCGTCGTAATTTGTCGAGAATGGCATGAATAAACGGGAGCGGATAGGCGTCCTTCTTGGTAACATCATTAATTTTCTTAAAATCAATGCAGAATCTAAACTTTCCATCTCTCTTCTTCACCATAACGACCGGAGAACTCCACGGACTATTAGACGGTTCGATTATTCCCTCCTCCAGCATTTTATCTACTTCCTCATCGATAATTGCTTGCATGCGAGGATTTTGTGGCCGGTAACGTTGTTTGATTGGTTCGGAGTTAAGCAATTTAATATGGTGTTGGATAAGCGTGGTTGTGCCTTTAATGGACTCGAAGAGTGGCAGTTCTTCGGCCAAGAACGCGTCCAACTGATATTCCTCTTCGTCAGTGAGGGTCAACGGAGTACGGGCGGTATGACCCGTGATTACAGTTAGAGGGACAGAAAGATCTTCTTGAAAACACTGGTCCCGGAAAATAATCGAATTGTCTCCAAGGTCAATCAATACCTTTTCTTCCCTCAAGAAGTCCATACCCAGTACGATATCTTCCGATAATTCCGGAAGATGTGCTACAGTGACCTCCACTAGTTGAGTTCCTATTTGTACGGTTAAATTGAACTCTTCGGTGATGTTAACGATACTTCCATTAGCAAGTCGGGCGGCGGTGGAGGCTACTGGGAACGCGCTCTTTCCTGTCCTCTGGCATTCTTTTGCAATAACGTCCCCACAGTAGGAACGTCCAGCCCCAGTGTCTAGAAGGGCTTGGTATTGACGGCCATTGAAAGAAATTTGTAAGCGGGGTCGACGGGCGGTAATTGCGGTAAGTATGTCTACCGTGGAGGCCTCTTCGGAAGGATGCTCTGGTTGCCTCAATTCCATGCATCGTCCCAGTTTTCCTGTCTCGGTGTCGGTCTGGGATTTGCGCCGGATGGACAACTACAGTCCCGGGACATCACTCCATCTCGCCCGCATCGGGAACAGAATAATCGTCGAGGAGCGGTGCAATTAGATCGTACATGGCCAGTTTGTCCGCATCTCCAACAAATGGCAAGTTGGTTGGGAGTCTGCACGGGACGGTTTTGATGAGCCGGGGGAGCCGGCGATTGACGGGCCGTTAACGGTCTGGTAGGAGGAGGGTTAGTACTACGAATCGCTGTTCGATGGTTTGGAACTGCCTCTAATTCGGTGCGAAGCACCTCCAGTTCTCGGACGGAGCGGGTAAAGGTCACGATATCATGAAAATCGGTGCGGCGGATGTTTTGACGGTACATTGGCAGTAAGTTCCGATACAGCCATGTTAGTTCTTGGGCAGGAGAGTATCCTCCATGTCTCCTTAGAAGAGTCTGCATGTCTGTTACATATTTGGAAACCGGTTCCCGGTTGGACTGAACGCGTCTTGCAATTTCGGCTTCTAGGTCGGCCAAGTAGTTGACAGGAAAATAATGAGTTCGGAAATCCTCTAGGAAGTGAACCCATGAGTACCACTGGGAACGGTTGTTTCGACACCAGGCTTCTGCTTCCCCCCGTAACAATTGTGGTACCTGGCCCACGATAGAATCCAGATGAATTCCATAGGAACTACACGTTTCCTCCAGTTTTTCTATGAAAGAAACCGGATCCCCACTACCATCGTAGCTAATTTTCCAATTAGCCACATTAGGGTGAATAGGTACCAGTGACGTCATCGAAGATGGTACCGGGACAGGGTCGGTCATTGGACGGTGAGTACATGGATTCGTTGACCGGCTGCTTATGGTTGCGGGGGCGGTCAACGGAGCTGATTGTACATAGCGGTGTGGGGATGGCGAAAAGGTGGCCGGTGGTGAATAACTGGCCGTGGGTGCTACCGTCATTTCGGGAACTGGAGCCTCATGGGTCGTAGTAAGATATGGTTGGGAAAACGGCAATGGAACCGAATTCCTTGGTGACCTTCCGGAAATCGAAACGTTCACGAACGAGGACGGCGGTAACGAAGTCGGGTACGAGGGTGTCCGACCAGTAGTGGCCATGGTTGGCACAATCACTGCTGCGGACGAAATCGTTTGCGGCGATTGACTAGATGTTATCGGAAGATTATCCGAGGAAGGTACGGTGACGGTAACTGAAGAACCCAAAGAGGTGGAGCGGACCGACTGTTGTACAGAGGTTAGGTAATTTGGCACTTCGTACCGGGAGGAAGTTGGGAAGTACCCAGCGGTGGAGACGACGAATGGGGCATTTTGATACGGCGGATATGGGAGGGAAGTCCTTTGGGATACGGTGGGATACCCGGAGTAGACGGTTGAGTAGGTCGGATGGGACCAGATCAGCGAAGTTGTCGCCGGCTGGGTTGCTGATGAGGAGTGACTGAAGCCAGGTGTGGGAACAGGCGGTACGGTCAGAAGGGACGGTAGAGTAAGCAAGGTCGGCGGTGTAGTATTGGTAGAGACGGTGAGGAAGGATGACTCCCTGCAAACAACCGAGCCGGCGGATTCAGCACTTGTGACGGAATAAACAGTCACTTTTTCCTCTTGATCGTCGAGTAGGGTACCGGCAGTTTGTTCAGGCATCGGAGTTTCCTCTACACGGGCGAGCGGAAGCGGGGATCTTCTACCCTCTCGGAGGTAGGTCGCCAGTCGTTGTCGTTTCTTATTCATGTTACCTTCAGTAGAAAGGCCAAACTTCCCCAACTGCATATCCATTTCAGATTTTTTAAGAGAGTAAACCCAAGCTAGGGGTAAATCTACTGTTTTCGGCGGAATATCAGACAGCACGTCTGCCGGCTCGGTGAGTTCCACGGACGGAAAATTATCGGGCAACAAGTTGGGGGTCGGAAACGAGGCCGGAGTATGAAGACCCGTGAACACTGATGCAGGTGGATCCTCCCCAGTTGGAGAAACACTTTCTCTCATAGGTAAGGTCTCGTCTTCTCCACCTCTTAACGTCTGAGCCTCGGAGTCCATATTATCCTAAAGATTTTCCGGTCAATTACTAAACGCTTTAACGGTGTTTGTCGGGGTCCTACTAACCTTGACAATGGTAACAGAAGTCAAGAAACCCTAAACCCGTAGCTAAGCAAAAAAAAACATGCGAATATACAGAAGTAGGCAAAACACTAAAACGCATTCAGGAGGAAAGCATCTAAAAAGAGTCTATCTAGATGGTGCGAAAATATAAGTAAACGGATGAAAGTCGGTGTATAAGGGCGTAAGCGAAGATGAGGATGTGAGTGTAGGCATGTCATGCGTGTGTTTGCGATAGTGTTTGTGTGTGTAGGTAATTGTGGGTTTAGGGAAATACTGTTTTGCTTAAAAGACACCTAAATCCTTAATCTTATAAAGTAAGGATGGGTTAAGTTTCAGGGGAATCGAAGATGCCCCGAAATAAAAAATGGAACAGCACCCTTTCTGTCAAGTCCGGTCCCGTCCGGTGGGACTGGTAGTTTCAGGATGGGTCAGGTATTAAATCAATTTGGTAATTCGTCGTGACGTCAGTCTCTCGCGAGGAAGAGAAATAAAACCTACCTCTATAAATATTTTTCCTTTTCTTTTAGGAAAAAAAAAATATATCGATAGCTAAATCAGAAAACAAACAAAAAACTTTTATTCATTATGAGTATGGCCCGGTTAAATGTTAAGATGAAACGTTAGTCGCAATTATACATAAAACTAAACTAAAAAGCCAAATCATATGTCAGGACGGTTCAGTCCTGGTCCAATTTGAATGATAGGATCAGAACTGGTATTAAATTAATCCGCCTCTCCGGAAAGTAAAAAAAATATTGCCTTATGATGCTGCTCTTTAAAAAAAATCTCGAGTCCCGGCCTACTCTAGTTTTAGTTCGGTTTGACATCCCTATGTAAGTACAGCTGGTTTTTCTAAACAATATAATCAATCCCTAACAGGAACTCATTGTATCCAGGTAGACAAAAAAAAAATTAAAATTAAAAAAAATAGAGAGGAAAAAAATATATATATATTTATATATTTACCCGGTATACACTATGTAGGTGATGAATGTTCCTACTATATTCTGAGGGGAACGGATATAGTTTCTTTCTAACACTTATATAGGGTGTCAAGTCGGGTAAAAAAAAAATGTTTCCAAACTTCCTCATTTATAATATGTTTGGCACATGTTACTAGTATATACCCACATAGCACAATCACGTTTTAAACACGTAAACAAAAGTGTGAAAAAAAAAAATTGATTTTAACAGCTGAAAAAAAAACGTTTATTTCATATATGAAAACAAGCTTAATATGTTCTTCATTAACGTTATAAGAAAATAACGTTGCTAAAAACTGCGTTCTGATAACGCCTCTATCGCATTAACTGCATGCAAGCATAGGTTTTCTACCGAATATTTTTGAGACTACTAGCAGTATCACGACCCATAGTCGGGACTTTTCTGTGTGAATTTGATACCTGAAAATAACGAGGGTAAAAAAAAACGTTATATACACAGTACCAGAAACTTCAGCAAAAGGTACATTTTTATAGATTGATTTCTCCTTGTGTTTACGTTATTTTTACGCATGTAGATTTAACAAAATAAATATTACATGATATGAGGTTGTTTCCAAGTAAAAAAACTTTGTTATTTTTGTTCACGTGAATTTAATGTTGATGTGATTTTTGTGCGATGTGAGTACCATCCGCACCGGCTTGCTCCAGATAACAATTATTTATACATATCTGCGTCTTCGATGATTTAAAAAAAAAACATTTTTTTTCTCCCTTCGTCTGCCTGTCTGCCTGTCTGTCGGTAACCAACCAACCAACGCTCCCAACCAAAAAAAAAAAAAAAAAAAAAATAACCGCTTGTTCGATTCCAATGAAATTTGCAACCTAGCCCGGATCTTGTCGCGATATAAAAATTAACAAAATCCACCTACCCGAGGTATTTACAAAGGGTGATAGATCTCCAAAATTAGCGTTCCAGTCAACACATAACTTAAGGGGTGTCAAACGAAAGGTAACTGGGTCTGGAGTCAAACAAAATACCTACTAGATTATAAAAAAAAATAAGGTATATTTCAAAATAAGAGTACCAGTCAAAACACGACCTGTGCGGTATCACCAGCCATACTAGTAGTGGCCAAGTATTTTTCGCGTCGTCTCGTCTGTCTATCTGTCTGTATGTCTGTAATTCGGTATGTCTGTCTGTAGCGACTAACGCATCTAACAGAAAAAAAAACTGCCTGCCCAATTTTTACGAAATTCAAAACTCAGGCTGATTTCTAGGTCGAATTCCAGTTAACAAAAAAAAATAAAATAAAATAAAAAATATAGACAAAGTCCACCGGACATAAGTCCAATAAAAGGGTGGGGGAGGGGTAGATTTTAAAACATGGATCTATATGAGCATACGGCGAAAGTTAATTGCATCTGGAGTCAAACAAAATACATTTTAGTTTTTTTTTTCAAAAAAAAAACATGGCGGTAGATTGTCGTTTTGTATGTACATCTGTATGTTGACATTTCTGTCTGTATCATATACAAGTTATATGCATGTTCCATGCAAGCGCGGACTTGAGGGGGGGGGTAACGGGGTAATTAACCCCCCCTAGAAACAAAGTATGCACTTTTTCCTAATAAGATAAGGGAAAACAGGAGAATTACCCCCCCTAGAAAAAAAAATTATCTGACAAAAAAAAATGTTCGTCGACTATTACCCCCCCCCCCCCTAGCTTTTGACCCAAATCCGCGCTTGGTTCCATGGTTATTGCAACTTTTGCTCGAAAATTTAAAAGGGTTCGGTTCGGTTCGGTGTACCTTTGTGTCCCTTATTTACGAATTACTCGTTTTCTTTAAAAATATTTATATCTATTTACATATATACAGATAAAACCAATCCGGTGAAACAACAAGGGTTGTCACCTAATTCTATCGAACTAAACGCTAAATGAACTCGATTTTGGTACTAGACAAATACTATGGGGGAGAGTGTGTAAACGGGGTTTTTGCTTGAGGTGTAAGGGTGTTTGAACGAGACGGACAGCGTTAACGTAACAAAAAAAAATACCACCTAATGTATTTTATAATTATTTTTGCTACAAGTTGTGTATAACAAATACAATAAGAAATCTCTGAACATAAAACAGATTTGTTTTAATGCCAATAATAAAATTTATTTTAATCCTGAAATTAATATTTTTATTCAAAGTTTCCAATTGAACCTTCGTGATCTCAAACCTTTTATTTTTAACAAACAAAAAATAAGTTTTATAAAGATTTTCTAAAGTCTGCTGTCGATTCCGTTTGCAAAACACCCCCATCATCCAATTTTAACATGTATGGAGTCTTTGACAAGTGATAACTTCTCAACCCGAAAGACAAATTTTCCTATGGTCTAGTGTTTAATTTCCGATTTTAGGTTTTTTTAGACAATATTCGTTGCGCATTTCGAACTTGCCAATTTCTAAAAAAAAAATTTTTTTTTTTGTTGATCATATATCTTAAGAACTCAATCCTTGCGATATTTGATTTGACCACTTTATTTATTATCTACAGAAATGTGTCTTTCGGGGGAGAAATATCTTGTCCATAGTACTTAGTGTATTATGTGTATGACAACTTTCGTGAAATCAAGGGGCGATTCCGTAACCTACGATGTGCCAAAATATCCAGAAAACAACAGTCCCTGCTCGGGCGCCAAATTTGTAAGAGGGTTTCGTCATCTGACGAATTTTCCTCAACTTTTGACGTCCCAGGGTTTCGGTCGATTCAATCCTGGGATTTCGAGGGATAGAATCGATCGAAATTTTGCCTCGGGCGCCACTCTAGGAAATAAGGGAGCCTAGAGTCTCCCTTGCCTCTCGGGTATGCTTTTAAACAGTGGAGAATAACCAGGTTAGTAAACTACCATTTCATTTAAAAAAAAACTCAATTTCTATAAATACTATTTTATGTGTATTTTGTCATTTTAATTTAGTGGTACAAACCCTGGAAGAAAATAATTAAGTACAAGTCACTTGGTACTTAATAACAAAAACTGATAAGACACTAAATCATTAAACTTTATATAAAAAAAAATAAAAAGAAATATAAAAAAAATATATCAAAACTCTAGTTTACCGTGTTCTCTCTATTTCAGCACAGACAATTTCGAAATCACCCCCTTTTCCAACTATTTCATAAGTTATGGAAAAGAAAACGGAAGCAAACAACAGCAAGGTAGATTAAATATGATAAAAATTCGACTACGTGCAAAGAAAAGCAAGCGCAAGGCAAAGCCACCAATTACAAAAATATCTAGTGGCAAGGGCAGCCATAAACACACTACGTCACAGGATTATCCTGACAAACTGAGGAAATAAATAATAAAAAAAAATTGAATTCCGGTTTCAGGTTATTTAAGGAGTTAACATGTTTAAAAATTAATTGCGGTTTCAGGTTATTTACAAATTTAACATGTTTTAACAGGTAGATTTACGGTCGGGGGATATATCGCTCTCGGTGACAGGTTATTTACACAGGTAACGGTATTTAGCGCCAATCTTTATGAGTTGGGTTTTCGGTCGGCATATATGTCTTACGGTGAACAGTCTCCGGTTATGTACAAAAAAAAAATTAAACAAGATAGCAGTAAACTATCTTACTATATTACCAGTAAGGTACCGGTTGAAAAATTATTTACCAAGGGCATTTGTAATCAAGAAAAGAACCAAAATAATTACCAATTTTTGTCTTAAGTGGAAAACTTTACCAATTTTTAAGTTTCCCCTGAGCACCTGTTTTTTATACTTTACTACGGGTTGTAATAAAAAAAACTGTCCTACGAAGAAATATATTTGCCTTTATTCTCAGTTTGGAGAAAAAGTAACAAACAAAACAAATTCTGAGGAAAACTATACCAATTTTTTTTAGTTTTCCTGGAATAAGGTCTCCTAGGGTCTTTTAAACGGGCCAGAATAAAAATAATAAGATCTACTCCATGCTCTAGGTAAACAATTAAAGCCATTCAGGATACAGGAGAGCGGTACAATCAACCAGGGAAGCTGTGGAGTCAAAGCCGGCTAAGTATGGGTTGAAGACGAACCTAACGGCCCACAAAACATACTCTATAGCTTTGTTATCATTTTCGCTTCCTCGAAAGAGAGCAAAAATAATAATAAAAAAAAAATCGGGAAATGGGAAACGAGGAAGGGGTTTTAGCAAAGCACTATAATTATAAATCGGTGACGAAACATGCAGCCCACGAGATATAATCTATAGCTTTGTTATCATTTTTGCTTCCTCGAAAGAGAGCAAAAATAATAATAAAAACCTGGAAACGGGGACGGGGTTTTAGCAAAGCACTATAATTATAAATCGGTGACGAAGCATACAGCCCACGAGATATAATCTATAGCTTTGTTATCATTGGTGCTTCCTCGAAAGGGAGCAAAAATAATAATAAAAACCGGGAAACGGGAACGGGGTTTTAGCAAAGCACTATAAAGACCTGGAAACGGGAACGGGGTTTTAGCAAAGCACTATAATTATAAATCGGTGACGAAGCATACAGCCCACGAGATATAATCTATAGCTTTGTTATCATTTGTGCTTCCTCGAAAGGGAGCAAAAATAATAATAAAAACCGGGAAACGGGAACGGGGTTTTAGCAAAGCACTATAATTATAAATCGGTGACGAAGCATACAGCCCACGAGATATAATCTATAGCTTTGTTATCCTTTTTGCTACCTCGAAAGAGAGCAAAAATAATAATAAAAACCGGGAAACGGGAACGGGGTTTTAGCAAAGCACTATAATTATAAATCGGTGACGAAGCATACAGCCCACGAGATATAATCTACAGCTTTGTTATCATTTTTGCTTCCTCGAAAGAGAGCAAAAATAATAATAAAAACCGGGAAACGGGAACGGGGTTTTATCAAAGCACTATAATGACCTGGAAACGGGAACGGGGTTTTAGCAAAGCACTATAATTATAAATCGGTGACGAAGCATACAGCCCACGAGATATAATCTATAGCTTTGTTATCATTTGTGCTTCCTCGAAAGGGAGCAAAAATAATAATAAAAACCGGGAAACGGGAACGGGGTTTTAGCAAAGCACTATAATTATAAATCGGTGACGAAGCATACAGCCCACGAGATATAATCTACAGCGTTGTTATCATTTTTGCTTCCTCGAAAGAGAGCAAAAATAATAATAAAAACCGGGAAACGGGAACGGGGTTTTAGCAAAGCACTATAATTATAAATCGGTGACGAAGCATACAACCCACGAGATATAATCTATAGCTTTGTTATCATTTGTGCTTCCTCGAAAGGGAGCAAAAATAATAATAAAAACCGGGAACGGGGTTTTAGCAAAGCACTATAATTATAAATCGGTGACGAAGCATACAGCCCACGAGATATAATCAATAGCTTTGTTATCATTTTTGCTTCCTCGAAAGGGAGCAAAAATAATAATTAAAACCGGGAAACGGGAACGGGGTTTTATCAAAGCACTATAATTATAAATCGGTGACGAAGCATACAGCCCACGAGATATAATCAATCGCTTTGTTATCATTTTTGCTTCCTCGAAAGGGAGCAAAAATAATAATAAAAACCGGGAAACGGGAACGGGGTTTTATCAAAGCACTATAATTATAAATCGGTGACGAAGCATACAGCCCACGAGATATAATCAATAGCTTTGTTATCATTTTTGGCTTCCTCGAAAGGGAGCAAAAAAAATAATTAAAACCGGGAAACGGGAACGGGGTTTTATCAAAGCACTATAATTATAAATCGGTGACGAAGCATACAGCCCACGAGATATAATCAATAGCTTTGTTATCATTTTTGCTTCCTCGAAAGGGAGCAAAAATAATAATAAAAACCGGGAAACGGGAACGGGGTTTTATCAAATGTAAAGGGGAATATATGAAAGCAATAAAGTTACAGAAGGAGAAAAAAAAAAAAAATAATAAAACACTAGAGCATGAAATACCAATAAAATTTAACAACATTTCTTACCTAAGGATTTTCCGGTTGGTTTTGATATCGGAGGTATGAATGGCGGAAAGGCCGTGAGTGAACTGTGATTTGCTACGTATAAGGTAACTACCCGTAACTGAACAGCAGCGCAAGTGATCTCCCACGGTATTTTGTTCGTGAATTTATAGTTGTCCGAAGTTTTCATAAAAAATTGCCTAAAAAGTTGTTGTTCGGAGTACTCCGCAACTTTCCGAAGTTTACCGAAAGTTTTGTGAAAATCTCGTGGAAAAGAATAATGATTTCCATTGGGAAAACCGGAAAATTGGTGCAGTGTTTACCTGTGTAATAACCTCACTTTCTCACCTGATTAGTTTTCTTCGGGAAAATCTGCCGGCATTTTCCCAAATAACGTCCAACCTGTTCGCTATGGAAAATCCTGTTTTTCTCGGGAAAACCAGGATTATCCTCACCTCGACTTAGGAGGTAAAAAAAAGGCATACCTGTTGCACATCATTTGTTGGTAAGTTTATTTTGATATTTGTATATTATAGTGATATAAACGGTGGTTTTCCTTGATCGGGACCTGATTGGAAAATTCCGATTTTTCTGAGGAAAAACCCGGGATTTTCCTACCAATTTCATTACCTAAGAACTCCCTTGTTTTACAGTGACTTCAGTGCAGTAAGTACATAGTATATTTCTTATCCCTAACTGAGTATAACTAAACATCCGGAGAACTGTGGAAAATTCCACTGGGTGTCGGGAAATTTGTATTTAATTAGACTTCTGCATCATCATACTGGATTACTAATTACTTAGCAATCCAGAGGATGATCCAGGAAATTAGCTACCAGTGGTTATACTAACTAGGCATGATTAGGTTACCGAACTCCCATTTTAGGAAAATCTTATGAAGCCATTTCCACCAACCATAAATGTCTCTCCGAGCTACCCTCAGTTATGTAAGACAGCTAAACCATAAGAGAGTTAAACCAAATCTGCACATAATATCCAAGTTTATTCCTATTCCCTTTTTATGTAATTTTATCCGGAAATCTGAATTAGCATTCAGGTAACTTGTATTATTATAATTACCCGTATTCGGTTGTCTGTGCTTAAATAGAAATTTGTTGAAAAACAGATGAACAAAATTAGTAACTTCGTTACAAACTTCCCTGACTTCTTTCGCGGGATCCTAGCGGGTGTAAAACAAAACCGAACCGAACTGAACCGAATCGAAGTATCGGTTTAGTTCGGTTTGGTTTCACAAACTCTAGAATGCCGGTTCGGTTCGGTTTGGTTTCACACCCTCTAGGATCCCGGGAAAAAGTCAGGGAAGTTTTTTTTTTGAATATATGTTAGAATGAGGTTACTGGAAGTGGTAAGTTATAAGACGCTATTTTGAAGCAGCGCCATTTAGATGCGCGCTATTTTGTAGCAGCGCTATTTTGAATGGCGCTATTTTGTAGCAGCGTTATTTTGTAGCAGCGCTATTTTAAGGCAGCGCCATTTTGATGCACGCGATTTTGTAGCAGCGCTATTTTGTAGCAGCACTGTTTTGATGCGCGCTATTTTGTAGCAGCGCTATTTTGTTGGCGCTATTTTGATGCACGCTATTTTATAGCAGCGCTATTTTGTAGCAGCGCTATTTTGTGGCAGCGCTATTTTGAAGCAGCGCTATTTTGTAAGGCGCTATTCTGTAGCAGAGCCTATAATATAACATTATTCTTTAATACCCGCCTGTATACAAATGACATTTTCTTTAATAAATTTTCTTTTTTTTTGCAGGTTCTAGAAGGGCACGTGATCAAACCGTGAATTAGAAACGCCTTAAACAGAATAAGTATTACCTAAGTTTACAATAATAAGTTTAAGTATTAACCTTGCCTTTCATACACGCATATACAATTTTAACCATTTTTGACCCTTGTATTATTATATACAAAAAAATGCATTTTTCCAGAAAAATTTACTCATGTTGCCTTAAAATTTTAGTGAGGAAATTGTTCGAAAAAATACTTTAAGCTATTTGATTATCTGTATAAGAAAGTTAGTCAATTAAGTAAACACTCACTGTTATTGCAATACTAATGAAAACTATTCGATTATGCTCATCACTAAAAAATATGGCAAGTCAATACAGACAGGAATGCTTGAAAAATGACGATTTCGGAACGCAAAAATATACTTATCTAGAACGTCCCAAGTCGGTTACTTAATAGAAAACTAACGGTTTTTATATCATATGCTTTCAGAAACATAAAACCTGTTGTCGCTATACTGCCCAAGTAGCACATATTAGTCGTGGGAGTTGTGGAAACCAAAGTTTCACTAAACTTAAACGTTGTGTGCATGGTTTTAATTGGTTGTTTAATCGACTATGACCCACATCGACAAAACTACGATTTCTTAACGTTTACCCTACTAAAGGTAGTTTACGCAACTGTCTGCGACCTTTTCATTTAAACCAAATATTTTAGGTAAATTTTTAGTTGCGCTTACGACCCTTACAAAACGTTTGTTAGACTTAAAATTCATACTACATTTTCTGGTTCTAAACTCAACGTTTTCTGGTCGTTGTGCCCCAGCGTAGATGACACCTTTGGCCAGCTACTATGTAATTAATTATTAATTTCGTTTTTTAAATTAATTTCCCTCCCACTTAATTTCCCTCCCACCGTTCGTTGAAAAACAACGAACTATGCTTTTATTTTTAAAGCATCCTCCTGTATTGCCTTGTTTTTATAGAAAGTTCTAAAATTGTAACTTTTTTAACTATGTAGTTTATTCGAAACATTCTATTCCCTACAATTTCTTAGCTATAATTTTGTCAAGTCAATAATGAGAGGCATTTTTAAATTTTAAAGAGGCATATTTTTTAGGTATTGTGACTCACTATATTTTTTTAACAGCTTACGGAAAATTGATACGTTTTGGACCTATAAGCAAGGGCTTAATAAAAAGTCTGCGGTTTCTCGAAAAAAACTTATTTTTTTTTTGTTTTATGGACTATTCAAATGTATAGTTTGTTAAAACATAGTGGCGGCTCGTGAATGAACTGGTTGGGTAGGCGGAGGACGCAGCTCGTCGCAGGCGAAAATTTTTTTCCCGTTGCCACGCCCAAAACATTTATTCTAGGCCTTGAAAGCTTGTGAAATTGACGCGAAGCCTAAGTGTTTTCCACATGATACGGCAATTATTAACTGTCATAGATTTCATTAGACAGGTACTCCAACAGTGTTAGAGATTTTGATTATTTGCGTTATCATTAAATAGTACTAAGCTTGGCGTTCTAAACTAGTGGCCCCATCTACCTGCGTGTGAATGTAGCGATGCTACACAAAGCTGTACAGATTCTACATACACCTTTCCTATAATAAAATATAGTTAAGACGCCTAGCGGGCGAAGTGCGAAAAAAGATATTATTAAGCTTTCGCCATAATGCACAGATATGGCGTGAGAACTCGGATACAGGCGCTCGCTTTCATCGCCTACTGATGCCATCAATCGCATATAAAGTTTCCAAGCCGCGCGCCGCGTGGCCGCTGCTTCTTACACACGGTAGCATAGAGCAAGATAAAGGCGACTGCTAAAAAAGCAAACGGAGCTTGTAATATTTTTCGCGACACTGGTACTTCGGGGACTTTTTAAATGGCCGTTGTATTTTTTTTCTGTCAATATTAATCATTCAAAGACATCAATAAAAAATAAAATTTTAAATATGTATGTATACAGAAAGCGGTAAGGTTCACAATTTTTTTGTTTTGGTTTAAACTACTTTTCCGAATTCCAAATAGGAGTATTTTTTATTTTCGAGGGCGGCAATTTAAAAAGTTTCCGACTGTACATGTCCTGGTTTTATTAATAAGTCATTGAAGCAATTTGTAAATTCAAAATAATTCTAATATTACACTAATATTTGAATTATTTTGTTCTGACTTAACAACTCTTAAGGTTATTAAAGCTCTTCGAAGGTTAGTATCTGGTCACCGATGACCCGATACAAATGTGTTTTTATAGATTTGACTCCTGCTTCTGCTAGACCATTTAGGTGGGGGGCTCCCGGACTATTAAGACACCATTTGATTTTTAAGCTCTCAGAAGCTAATTTCGAAAGATTATGGAGCTCCTTAATACCCCCAACAAAGTTTGAGCCTCTATCACTTGTGATTTGGACACAAGTGCCACGTCTAGCGACAAAGCGTCGTAAAGCAGCGATGCACGCCTCTGTGGTTAAATCCGAAACCAGCTCGATATGGATTGCTTTGACAGAAGTATCGACAAAGACTGCGATATATGATTTACTAACTTGTGCTCCACGACGTCTCTGACCTACAAAGGTTTTGATTGGGCCTGCATAGTCTAAGCAAACGTGTGAAAAACATTTTAATTGTGACGTTCTAAAAGAAGGTAAATCCGACATGTACGGAGTGTAAGGTTTTGGTTTTAAGCGAAAGCAGGGAATACATTGCAATAAAACCCTCTGAATAGCTCGACGTGATGACATAATCCAAAACTTTTGACGAATTAAGTATTGGACTGTGTTTATTCCGGGATGTAAATTTTCGTTATGAGTTTGAATAATGATCAATTGGGTTAATCTATGAGATTTCGGCAATAATAAGGGATGTTTTGCCTCAAAGGACAGTTGAGAATGCCGTAAGCGTCCGCCCACTCTAAGGAAACCCAATTCGTCCAAAAAGGGCGCGAGTTTGCGAAACGGCTTAGGTAATAGCTGAGTATTTTGAATTTTTTGAATGATATCCGAAAAACACTCTTCTTGGACCCTTTTAACTAAAACAAGTAGAGCCTTGTGTAGTTCAAAAGCGGAAAAAACGCCGGATAAAGGGTCAACTGAGGTTTTTCGATTGTGAATAAGTCTTAGAAAATGACAAATGATTTTTTGAATGGTATTTAAATTGGATATTTTATCGATTAATCTATCAAAAAAGTTTTGATTTTGAATTTCTGCCGTCAGCACCACTGAATTTTCCGGTTTTTCTTCTTTGAGAACCTCGTCTGGAACTCCCAAAGAACGTTCATTTATAAACCTTTGAATTTGCCACTCCGTAGTGGGCAAGGTAATCCATGGAGGGCCGTGAAACCAAAGAGGGTGATTTATTAAGTTATTGGGCGACAACCCTCTGCTAGCGCAGTCGGCAGGGTTCTCGAGTGAAGTAATGTGATACCATGGGACTTCGGGGATTGTTTCTTGAATACAACTTACGCGGTTTGCCACAAACGTCTTCCACTTGTGAGGTGAAGATGTGACCCAATGAAGCGTGACCTGTGAGTCCGAGAACGCAAGAATTTCATCGATTACGAGTAATGATGAATAGGTGCGAATAACTAGTTCGAGTAAATCAGCTAATAGAGTAGCTCCAAGTAGTTCCAAACGTGGGATTGAAATAGTGTGTAAGGGAGCAACCCTTGACTTGCCCATGACTAGAGCAGTTTTGATAATTTTATTTGGTAATTCGACGCGAACGTATACGCAAGAAGCGTATCCTAGCTCGGATGCATCGCAGAAACCTAGCAATTGACATCGTTGAATATTATTCGAAAAAATATGTCTAGGTATACAAAGATTCGAAAGAGTGGTTAATTGATTATTGAATTGATTCCAAAGAGTTTTGATTGGATCGGGGGGTATTTCATCCCAATCAGTTTTGCATAACCAAAGTTTTTGCATAATCACTTTGGCTAAAAATGAAACAGGCGATAAGAAACCTATAGGATCCCAAATTTTAGCGATAGCCGATAAAATATTCCTTTTGGTGCAAGGTTTTTCACAAGGGGTACAAGAATAGGTAAAAGTATCTGTAGAAGGGTGCCACTGAAGGCCCAACACCTTAATCGATGTTGAAGAATCGTCTTCAAAGGTAACAGGGATCTGACAATCAGCGGGCGACAAATGTGAAAGAAGTTTCGGATTATTTGATGCCCATTTTCTTAATTCAAATTTTCCCAATTTAAGCAACGCTATGAGATCCTTTTGAAGTGATAAAGCACCTTCTAGAGAGTTAGCTCCACAGCAAATATCGTCCATGAAAATGTTATTCAAAAGGACCTGGGATGCTTCAGGATAATTCTTAGCCTCCAGGATGGCTAGTTCTCTAAGAGTTCTAATAGCTAAATAGGGACTTGAACTAACACCAAACGTCACTGTATTAAGCCTATATTCCTGCAGGGGTTCGTTGGGATCAAATCGCCAAAGTAGCCTTTGGTAGTCCCGATGAATTGGATTGATTTGAATTTGTAAAAAGTGCTGTTTTATATCAGTCAAAAATACGATAGAATAAAATCTGAATTTTAATAGAATTTCCGAAATATCGGCTTGTAATTTTGGTCCTATTAAAAGAGTTTCGTTCATGCTTAGGCCTTTCGAACCCTTAATCGAGGGGTTAAAAACCACCCGGAGTTTAGTCGTTGATTTGTCAAGACGAAGAACTCCGTGATGTGGTAAATAAGAACATAACTGAGGTCTAGGTTCGGATCTTGGAATTAAAGACATGTGCCCGTTTTTGAGATATTCTCTCATAAAATCCGAGTACATACTATAGAAATTTGAATTTTTTATTAAGCGAGATTCGAGAGACAAAAATTGACGATAGGCCACTGAATATGTGTCTCCTAGGTCAGGAGGGTCAATGTGACGAAAAGGCAAATTTACAGTAAATCGGCCCGAAATATCTCTAGTGGTAGTTTTTTGGAAAATCTCTTCACATCTTTTTTCTTCGGGTGAGAGAAACGTTTTTGACTTAATTGATTCTAGTTCCCAAAATCTGCGAATATTAAAGTCGAGAGACTGCTCACAGGAAGTAAAGTAAGAATTGACTTGAGGTGAAATATTTATGTTTTGAGTTTGGCCCATCAAGACCCACCCAAAAACTGTCTCAAAAGCGGAGGGTTGGCCGTGAGGTCCTGGAATTCGTCCTGATTGGACGATTTCTGTGTAAAGTTGTGCACCTAAGAGTAAGTCAATTGGACCAGGGTTGTAAAATTGGTTATCTGCAAGCTTTAGATTTGAAATATGACTCCAATTGGATGAATCTACCTGTATTGAGGGCATATTCGAACAGAGTTTCGGTAAAACGAAGACTTGAATAGAAAAGGTAGGCTCTTGTTGGCCTAGGGCTCGAATAGTGCAAGTAGAAATGCCGTTAGTGGCCGATGAAGATTGATTTAGTCCCAGAACAGGGATCGAAATTTTGTTTCTTGGCAAGCCTAACCTGTTAAGACAAGCTTCGCTTATCAGGTTAGCTTGGCTACCGCTGTCCAGAAGTGCTCGGACAGGTTGGTAGTTACCCCGACTATCCAGTACCTCTAATTTTATAGTCGCTAGAAGCACTGTCGTACGGGGCGTCAAGGTGGATAACGAAGAGTATTGATTTGTAGATGTATTTGGATTCGAATTGATTTGAATTGAATTTGAACTGGGTTGAACAAAACTAAGGTTCTGTTGGCTAAAACTTGAATTTGAATTCTGATACGATAAGTTTGTGCCTGTGCTAGGCACGGCCACTTGATTTGAATTAAAACTTTGATTTAAGTTCGAATTTTGATTTGAATTTTGGCTTGAATTAACAAAGGATTGACTTGAATTCTGACGGATTGAATCTGTCATTTGCGATAGATGAATAAGACTATGGTGCCTATGTCGACATACCCTGCAGTTGTAGGTACTACTGCAGTCCATTACTTGATGATTTGAACGTAAACAATTGATACATAACGATTGTTGTTTTACATAAGTAAAACGATCTGAAGGAGATTTGGAAATAAAAACACCACACTGCGAGAGTGGATGAAAAGAATTATTGCATAATTTGCACTTATAGGGTTGTTGGTTTTGTCGAAATTGATTATTGGATTGTTTATTTGCTACTTGTGAGTGCGTATGCGCTAAAAAATTTGATGGAGGGCTTGATTTGTACTGATTATTTGAATAAGAATTATATTTTTGGTTACTAGAATTCGAATAATTTGGTTTTTGCTGTTTTGAAGTCGAAGGTTGCATTTGCGTATTTTGGGGAGATAGCTGTACTGTTTCAAGAGCACGGCATTGGTTAATAAGAAACTGAATTAGATTTTGATATGTTGGAATCTCGGTAGTACTATACTTTAATTCGAAAGCGGTTCTTGTGGTTTGATCGATTTTTGATAATAAAATTGAAAATAAACAAAAACACCACGACGTTACTGGAAATTCAAGATTTTCGAGCGCCGCAATATTCTCGGAAATGGTATCTACCAAGACTCTAAGATCCTTTGCTGACTGGTTTCCCTTTAAAGAATTTGCATAGTAGATTGAGTTCCAGTAGGTACTGGCTAAAAGTCTTTTATTTTGATAGCGATCTGTTAATACCTTCCAGGCGATTGCGTAATTACTTGCCGTTAATTTTATAGAACTTAAAATATTAAGTGGTTCGCCCTCAAGGAAGGTTAGCAAATGTTGAAATTTCCTTATATCGGAATAATTAGAGTTTTCGTGAACCAAACAAGAATAAACATCGTAAAAGGTTGGCCATTTTTTTACGTTTCCATTAAAGCAAGGTACCTTTAAAGGGCCCAGATCATCGCTACGTGAATAGTGTGAAGTTGCGGGGGTGAAATTTGAATGAACTGAATCGGAACATAAACTCGAAAAAAGAACTTTAGCTTGGTGGTAGAATAGATCCGTATCTTTCCTAATTTTGTCCTGTACTTCGAATTCATCATCGTCGTCGTCTTTCAAGAGACCTATGATGTCATTATGAATGTTTTTAAATTGTTCATAGTGATCATCTAACGATTCGTAAAACGCCTTAAAAATTGGCAAGGAAGAACTATCTGATTTAGCTTTTGTTCCCAAGTTATACGTTTCCGTAATACGAGATATTGAAACTTTGCGTTGATTCTCAAGCTTTTTTAACGACATATTGTTAATTAAAAAAATAAAAAATATTTAAAAGGAATAAAACTAACACTTGACCCCTATTGACTTTAATCAGTCCAAAAGAGTCTAACAAGCATATATTTTATTATCGATTTCTCGAATAAATGCAAAAACTTATCAACAGCTGTTATCCTAGGTCGCGATCTTTCTCCCAAAATAAATGCACACAGAACAACTTGTACCTACTACCGCTTCTCTTATTATTTACAGGTAAATACTAATTCTACTAGATGTGTTTGTTTACCTGTTAAATAAGAATAAAGCATTCAACTCACAAGCACTTTTGTTGTTTTGAATAACTATAACATATTATTTAAACAAATAACTATTATTTAAACAAATTTCGATTTTTGAATCCAAACAAACGACGTACGAAGTGCCAATTTCGGCTGTAATGAAATGTGGGTGGAGCCACCGTTAAGCCACGCAAGGGGGGACGGAACCTCCTTTCTAAACCGGACACGGCAACAAATGAACCAAAATGGCGAGGCGAAAAAATCTAATATTTCTAGCAAACAAATTTTAAAAAACTATCTGGGTCGTGGGACCAGAAAATGTTGTGTTTTGAGGGTTGAGAGAGCAGCGGGACTGTATGCGCTGGCCGTTTTATAAAATCTGGGTGCAAAAATCCTTAAAAGGACGATGTAAAAATATTAATTTTTCCGAGCCACACAAAGACAATATAGAGGATTGGCACTCACCTCTTCAGCTGTTTCCGTCGTCCAGAGGAGCTCCTCTCGCTGGCCCAGTCGTTGCAGTCGCTCCACACTAGAATCACTTGTTTGTGTAATGGTTTAGTTTGATTTTCTAAGAATGTTATTGGATTTTTTGGTTAATAGAATTTATCACCATGCTGCGTGGTGATCTCGATAGAATACGACAGACGAATCTTTTTTTGGTTACGCCTTTTTGCGCAGATTCATTTTTCGTAGATGGCGCTGGCGTTTTGCTTGTGCCAATCAAATTGAAATTGTGTGGGTTTTCCGAATACGGGAATTTGGCGCAAAATTTGAATTTAAAATTAAAGTTGCACGAACAATCGTATTGTATACTTTTTATTTTTATCCAATTGAGTGATTTGTCGCCTACCGAAAATAGTATTTTTTTGGTATATTATGTATGGACTATCCTAAAATTAAAATAAAAGCATATTGGTCCAAAACACCATGTTTTTTTTTCTATCTACGTTTATGATCTGATTCTTAAGACCAATGTTTATGTTTATAGACCTACAGTTCTTTTAATAATTTTTGACAGTTATCATGCAAAGACCAGCAAAAAAAAGTTGTTTAAAAAATTATCAAATAAACTGTTTATTACACATGGATTATTGAACAAAAACGGATTGAATTTGACCAAAGTAAAAGTGGCAAATCTAAAAGGGCTGTTTTTGTTTATTTATGATTTGGTAGTTTTTTTAATTAAATTTGGGATAAAATCAGGCTCTTAAGACATTGCTTTCCATCCATTCAGAATTCTTTTCTTTAAAAAAAAAATAACAATCTCCGCGATTTTGACAAGACCGCGATAAAATCAAAGTATAGTTGGTTAGGCTGGCTAACGGGTTGCGTACGAGTGCCCTTCTATTTCAGCCAAATTTTAGGTTGTTTCCAGATTATATTTAAGCAAAAGCAAAAATAATCAATAGAGGGCTTTTTTCAAAAAGTCAGTTTTAGTATATTTAAATCATAAATATAGGGTTTTAGCCATGTACAACGGATGAACGACGAAAGATTACCAAAGCAGGTCCTAGAATGGCAACCAATAGGGCGCAGAAAAAGAGGGCGTCCTAAAATAGAATGGCAACAGTCAATCCAAAGATCAATGAGTCAAAAAAATCTGACTGAGGATGATTGTCAGGATCGAAGGAGGTGGAGATTAGGCGTCGGGCAACGTAGAAAAACGTTCTAAACCGACATAGTAGTAGTATATAGGGTTTTAGAAGTTACCTATTTATATCCTCGCATTAAACACCGATAATTTTACTGTAAACCATAATTTGATCAAATCAGCTAAGTGCATTTTAAAATAGCATATTCATATTTCACAGTACTACTACGAACATGTTATATCAAAAATTTCTTCAAAAATTGGTTATTTAGGAAGGATTAGTTATTATTTATCATTTTTTTTTCTAAAAAATGTGTTTACAATACAACAATATTACCACATTTTTCCTACTGCTCAACTATATTATACACAGCGAATGAAAATATTATAGATAAACTTCAAATATTACAGAATAGAGCAATAGTGAGGATAATTCTCAAAGCAGATAAATACACAAAAATTACACTAATGTTAAAAAAATTAAATTGGCTTAATGTAAAAAATTTAATTTTCTATAATGTTTGTGTATTTATTTACAAAATTCAAAACAATCTACTACCAGAAGAACTTAAAGATTTTGTCGTCCAAAATTCAAATTTCCATTCACATTATACAAGATACAAAGACGATTTTCATTTAAATAATTCCAAAAATCAATTTTTTGTAAGGGTTTGCCAGAATTCAGTAAATTAAAAAACTCAATAAAAAATTAAAAGAAATTAAACGCATTTAAAAAAAGTTTAAAAAAATATTTATTTTCAATGCAATTTGTTTGATTATAGTATTATTCATTTATTTTTATTTATTTTATTAAGCAATCAACAGGCTTTCGCCCAATAACAGATTACAATCATTAAAGAGTTTACAAAAAAGCGTGCATAAGGCACAGAGTAAGTAACTTAAAAAAAAACTACTTTTTTAAACTAAACTATGAAATCTAAGCAAATTTTATAAATAGAAATTAAAAAAAAACTACAATTTGTCTAAGGCTCTAGTGCGAAAACTATTGAAACCTATTTCAAATATATCTACATCTCGTAATTCATTATTTAATAAATTACACATTCTATATACCAGATTATTTTGACCAAGGTTGGTGTTTGCTCTAGGGAGCGCAAAAGTCGAATAATTTCTAGTAGGGTAAGAAGGGACACAAAACTTTACCTGATAGATAAGATAAGGACAATCTAGTTGATGCCAAATTAATCTATACAGAAAAATAACTTCCGCCAATTTTCTCCTTTTTTCAAGGGTAAATGAAGTTAAACTCATTAATTAAAGTAACATATGGAATATCAAAGTAGTAGACATTATATTAGCTCACACATATACTATACTATAGTAGTTTATATATCTTTGCGTTTCAGATGATTTTGAAACTTTTTTGTTGCGCCGTCTGTCTGTCTGTATGTCTGTCTGTAACGACCAACGCGCATAACTCAAAAACCGCTTGGCCGATTTTAATGAAATTTGGTACCTAGGCTGGGCCTTGGGTCGAGATGGTCCCATTTAAAAATGAACAAAATCCACCGAACACAAACCAAATAAAAGGGTGGGGGTAGATTTCAAAAATTAGATTTTATGTGAAAATATGGCGTGTGTGATATCAAACGAAAGGTAATCGAGTCTGGAGTTAAACAAAATACATTTTAATTTATTTTAAAAAAAGGGTGGGGTATATTTCAAAAATTAGAGTTCAAGTGAAAATATGGCATGTGTGATATCAAACGAAATATATTTGAGTCCGGAGTTTTAACAAAATACATTTTAGTTTTTGATTTAAAAAATTTGAGTTTAAGTCAAAACATGGCTTGTGTGGTATCAAACAAAAGGTAATTTAGTCTGGAGTTGAATAAAATATATTTCAGTTTTTAGTTATATTAGCTCACACGTAAACTATAACTATAGTACCTAGTGTGAGCTTAAGGGCCCATATATTGGCAGAGTATTTTTTGTAATAAAGTTATCTCAAAAACTTTTTTTGAATTTTTTCAATATCATTCTTATAAGCTGCATAAAAAGGACTCCATATAATAGAACAATATTCTAAATTGCTTCTCACGTATGCGTTATATAACAAATTTAACGTTTGTTTATTTTGAAAACCATGAGTTTCGAAGGACGAACCCCAGCATTCGATATGCTTTTGATGTAACAAATGCAATGTGCCTGATTTTTTTTCCAGTTCAGATCCATTCATTTCATACCGATATATAATCGGGTTAGTTTTTCTGCTAAATGTAATGACGTAACATTTTTTCACTTTAAAATTTAATTTATTGTTTTCCGACCATTTTACTATATCATTTAAATCTTTTTGCAGTAATTCACAGTCCACTTTACATCGTATTTCTCTAAATAATTTGTAATCATCCGCGAAAAGAAGACCAAATGAATTACTTATAGACTTTGGCATATCATTAATTATATATTTTTTTTATATTTTTTTATTTCTATCAAAGTGTACAAATTATAGTTCATTTTTACATTACTCATAATAAATTATTAATATTATATATTTTTTATGTAAAGAAATATGTAGAAATAAAGGAAGGGAATCTGCAGAAGTCCTGTTGGACTTGTACACAGATGTTTCTTGTTTCTTCCATATATTAACAATGAAGTTTCTTCTAATGTGTGAATTAATTTAAAATTCCAAACAATTTATCTATATTTTTTCTTTATTTTTATTAGGTTCGTTTAATTTCTTTTTATTATTTTATACGAAGTTTTTACTTATTAAAATATAACCTAACTAACCCCTATGCCTATAACTAAGTACCTTTCAACAGTTAAAATACAATTATTATTTAGGTCTTTTATTTATTAAATTATTAAAATAATGTCTGCTTTTATCAAAAATCCATTTTTTTAGATATCTCTTAAAATTTTTTGAATTTGTAATTTCTTTGACATTGTTTAGGAGAACTCTGTATAAATAGGGTCCTAAAAAGGAAATCTTTCTTTGTGCAATACATTTTCTGGTATTAATTATTGTGACTCTGTTCTCAGATTTTGACCTTGTGTTATGTGGGTGGTCAATCAAATTTAAGGTTTTTTTGTTTTTATTCTGATATATTAATAATTTGTATATATAAATTTGGTTAATATCCATCAGCTTACTTTCCTCAAAAGTTTTGTCACTTGAATAACAATAGTTTTTATTTAATAAGAGTCTTAAAATTATTTTTTGAATGATTTCTAATTTTTTAGTTTAATTTTTATAAGCCCCACCCTATCCAATGATTTCATATTGTATTAGTTATTGTACAAACGCAAAATACATAGTCCTCAACTAAGAAAAGTAAAGAATTTTTTTAAATTGTTTAAATTTGAAAATTATAACACGTAGCTTGATTGTTAGATTTTTTATGTGAATGTCCAATTTTAAGTGCCTATCTATTTCAATTCCTAAATATCTTATGTGATTAGTTTCTGTGATAATTATTTTTTTTATTTTTTTTTACGGGTATGCGCACTCGCAAGGAGATCCCTATCACGCTTGAGAAGCGGCAAGTGCGCGGAAATGTTGGTGTGTGTTGGTTTTGAAACGGTTCAGGTTGTAACCTGCAGGGAAAACTGTCGCAGGGAGTTTATTCCACAGCGATGCTGTTCTCCAGAGATATGAATTCTGATATAATGAGGTTCTTGGTGCCTCTATTTTGACCATAAATTGATGGTTACCGTCTGTTTGACGTGTTCGCCTAGTAGGTGCTACTCCCGGGGGGATCATACGTGCCAACTCTTCAGAGCATTTTCCGTGATAATACCTGTAGAAGAGAGATAGATCGCCCACAGTTCTTCGATGTTCGAGACTATCCAAGCTACGGGTAAGTGCGGGGTCATTGATCAGCTTGATAGCTCGTTTTTGCACGGTGTTCAAAAGCATTAAGGTATGTTTGGGTGCCGCACTCCATATATGTGAGCAGTACTCCATAGTTGGTCGAATCTGGGCTTTGTAGAGTGTCAGCAGTTGGCTTGGTGTATACAGATTTCTTGTACGAAATAGCACCCCAAGCTTTTGGGACGCCCTTTTAGCTATATCTGCCACGTGACTGTGCCAAGACATGTTGGTCTCTGCAGTGACTCCTAAGATGTTCAACTGGCTCTGCAATGCGACAGCACTTCCAGATAGCATGATGTTTGGCTCACCGGTGCTGGTCTTTTTCGAAAACAGGGCTGCTTGGGTTTTCTGCGGGTTGAACTGTACAAGGTTTTTGTTGCCCCAGTCCTCTATTATCTCCAAGTCGTTATTTATCTGTGATATTTCAGTTAGTCTAAGGTAATGGAATTCACGTGCGGAGAGACATGTGGGTGGTATGACTGAGGAGACTACATTGCCATCATCTGCAAAGCAATAAAGTGGATTTACTGTTTTATCTATGAGGTCATTTATGTAAATCAGAAAAAGTGTTGGCGAAAGGATTGCTCCCTGTGGCACACCAGCATTTATTTGGTATGAGTTGGAGTTCCGGCCATCCAGTGCAACATAAATGGATCTATCCTTAAGGTAACTTTCAAACCAAGTGCAAAGTCTCGGCGACAATCCCGTTGCTTTGAGCTTGTTGAGCAGATTTTCATGCCAGGCTTTATCGAATGCTTTAGATATATCTAAGGCAATTGTTCTTGTTTCACCTCGCAACTCAATCGCTTTTTGCCATAAGTGAGTGACGTATGTAAGTAAATCGCCAGTTGACCTATATTTTCGAAATCCGTATTGCTTGTCGTTGATAATTTTGTACTTTTCCAAGTACTTGGTTAGGTGATTGTTCACAACTCTTTCCATTACTTTTGATATCACCGGAAGTAGAGCAATTGGTCTATAGTTTAACGGATCTGTCTTTTTTCCTTTCTTTGGAATGGGTTGTACTGCGGCAGACTTCCGTGATGATGGATATACTCCTTGCCTATAAGATAAATGGAATAATTTTGCGAGAGTTGGGGTGAGTTCGCTAGCACAATTTTTGAGTACTATCGCGGGAATGCCATCTGGACCCATTGCTTTGTTTGTATCCAACTTTTTAAGGGATTTTCGTATTTCTCTGTGACAAAAGGGTACCTCTGGCATACTGTGGGAAACCCTTTCAATGAACGGTGGAGTTTTTCCATTTGGCACTGTTAGGTTTGAGTTGGAGGAAAAGATTTTGGCCAGCATATTGGCTTTTTCCTCTGATGTTGTGGCTAAGTGAGTATTTTTATCTGTAAGTGGTGGTATGGATGACTTGGTGAGGTTTGATCCAACGGCTTTTGCAAGAGACCAAAAGGACCTAGAACTACTTGGACAATTCAGCAACCTGTTTTTTATTCTTTGATTGTATGTTTCTTTGGCGGCGTCAATAGTAATTTTACAACTATTTCTGGCTTCTATAAATTCTGTGTGGTTTTGAGCGGTTTGTTGTCGTTTCCAAAGGTTATATGCTCTGTTTTTTCTGTACAGCCGTTTGACACTGGCTGTTGAACCAAGGTTTTGCATTAGCTCTGCGTTTTATTGTATGCATTCATTCCAGATAAGATAACTTTTGTTATTTCACTACAGCAAATAGTGGGATCAGCTGTTTTAAAGCAAACCTCTTGCCATGGAAAATCCAGGTAAAACTGTTTAAGGTCATTCCATTTTGTCGATTTATAGTGTCACATTTTACGAGGAAGTGATTGTTGGCTTGGCGGTATGAACATTTCGCATTTTGTTCTTAAGTGGGGGTGTATAATATAGTATTATATTAGGTTTATACATTGGCGCAGTGTTCATTGACTTATCATGAAAGTATAGTGTGCTATTATACTAACAGTACATACTATGGTTGCCTGTGACCTCTGTGTGCCATGCGCCAAGTAAAATCGATATTCTAGTGACAGTGCGCGGACCGCCATAATAGAGAGGGCTGTTGTATTCATTGATATTGTTTCAAGTCTTGCTTTTGAAACTTATAATAAAGCCTTGAGTAATGTTTATAATTAGTCTTGTTTAATTATAACATCCTCACGCCTTAAGAATTATACATGGTGTCAGGTTAGCGGGCCGAAAGTACAAGTTTTTCGCGAGTTTCGCCGGGTTTTTTCTCGATTAAAATCTGTGTGAAAAGTTGCCGCTAGAGGTGCAACATGGAGAACTTGTTCAAGCCACCGGAACCCTTGAACCTTACAGAAAATATAGCAGAGAATTGGAAGAGATTTGCACAAAAGTTTGAGTTGTTTTTGAAAGCCACTGAGCTAGATAGTAAGCCAGAAGAGAAGAAAATAGCTGTTTTTCTTTCGCTTGTAGGAGATGACGGCTTAGACTTGTTTAACAGTTTTACCTTCGAGGATGGTAAAGAAAAAGTGCTCAAGGAGGTAATTGCAAAATTCGAGAGCCACCTTGCCCCACAGAAAAATGAAGTTTTTGAGAAAGCTATGTTTAACAGCATTAAGCAAAAACAAGGACAGTCATTTGATAGCTTTGTGACAGAACTAAGAAAGGCTGTAAAGACTACTGGATATAAGGACCAAGATGACATGGTGAGAGACAGAATAGTATGGGGAATTTATGAGGAAAGTACAAAGGAGAGATTAATGAGAGATCCCAAGTTAACATTAAATTCAGCGATAAATTATTGTCGAGCCATAGAATCAAGCAAAGATAAAGTGAAGACACTAGGAGATTTAGGATCAAATACAGTACATGCAGTACAAAAAGGGGCTAGTATATCAGGTCAGTCCAAGTACTATAATAAAAATGATAGTGAATCCAGATGTAAAAATTGTGGTTACAAACATAGATACCATAACAAATGCCCTGCAGTGGGTAAAACATGCGCAGTTTGCAAAGGCAAAAATCATTTTGCTCAAAGATGTCCTGAAAAGCTTAGTGAAAGTCGAAGTGAAAGTAGTGATAAAAAGAAAAAGAAAGTGCATGAAGTTTCAAAACACCGCGAAAAAGTAAATCAAAGTGAACAGTCTAGTAGTAGTGAATCTACTGATAGTGAGTATGAGTTTTACTTGAGTTCAGTGAACAAGATACAAAAGTCAGATGGTGTGACAAAAAATGAAACCATGTGGACCAAAGAAATAGCCATTAATGGTAAGATCGTTTCATTTAAGCTTGATACAGGTGCTGAAATTTCCACATTACCGCTTGACATTTTAAAAGAAGTAGCACCAAATTGCAAAATTAAAAAATCTAATATAACTTTGATGTCATATGGAGATCCTAGCTTCAGACTTAAAAGTTTAGGTGAAGTTGAACTTGAGTGTATGGTAAAAGAAGTTAACAAAAATGTGAAATTTGTTATTGTTAATACGAAAAATCAAATTCCTTTGCTAGGTTTACAAGAGTGTCTAAATCTAAATTTATTAAGAAGGGTAGATTCTCTTGATAATTCTATATTTAAATCTTTGGATGAAGTTGTCAATAAATATTCACATGTTTTTCAAGGCCTAGGTAAATTTCCTGGTCAACATCATATCACACTAAAAGAAAATATCAAACCAAAAATTAATGCTATTAGGCGAGTTCCACATATTTTGTTGGAACCTTTAAAACAAAAGTTGTGTGACCTAGTTGACAAAGGAATTATACAAAAAGTTGATGAACCTTCTGAATGGGTACACCCACTCGTGATAGTTGAAAAGCCTAACAAAGACCTTCGTTTGTGTTTAGATCCAAAAGACCTTAATTCAGCTATTCAAAGAGAACATTTTTTAATACCGTCTTGTGATGACATTGCTGCCAAACTTACTAATAAAAAATATTTTACCGTTCTTGATATGAAAGACGGATCGATCCCAAGTTAACATTAAATTCAGCGATAAATTATTGTCGAGCCATAGAATCAAGCAAAGATAAAGTGAAGACACTAGGAGATTTAGGATCAAATACAGTACATGCAGTACAAAAAGGGGCTAGTATATCAGGTCAGTCCAAGTACTATAATAAAAATGATAGTGAATCCAGATGTAAAAATTGTGGTTACAAACATAGATACCATAACAAATGCCCTGCAGTGGGTAAAACATGCGCAGTTTGCAAAGGCAAAAATCATTTTGCTCAAAGATGTCCTGAAAAGCTTAGTGAAAGTCGAAGTGAAAGTAGTGATAAAAAGAAAAAGAAAGTGCATGAAGTTTCAAAACACCGCGAAAAAGTAAATCAAAGTGAACAGTCTAGTAGTAGTGAATCTACTGATAGTGAGTATGAGTTTTACTTGAGTTCAGTGAACAAGATACAAAAGTCAGATGGTGTGACAAAAAATGAAACCATGTGGACCAAAGAAATAGCCATTAATGGTAAGATCGTTTCATTTAAGCTTGATACAGGTGCTGAAATTTCCACATTACCGCTTGACATTTTAAAAGAAGTAGCACCAAATTGCAAAATTAAAAAATCTAATATAACTTTGATGTCATATGGAGATCCTAGCTTCAGACTTAAAAGTTTAGGTGAAGTTGAACTTGAGTGTATGGTAAAAGAAGTTAACAAAAATGTGAAATTTGTTATTGTTAATACGAAAAATCAAATTCCTTTGCTAGGTTTACAAGAGTGTCTAAATCTAAATTTATTAAGAAGGGTAGATTCTCTTGATAATTCTATATTTAAATCTTTGGATGAAGTTGTCAATAAATATTCACATGTTTTTCAAGGCCTAGGTAAATTTCCTGGTCAACATCATATCACACTAAAAGAAAATATCAAACCAAAAATTAATGCTATTAGGCGAGTTCCACATATTTTGTTGGAACCTTTAAAACAAAAGTTGTGTGACCTAGTTGACAAAGGAATTATACAAAAAGTTGATGAACCTTCTGAATGGGTACACCCACTCGTGATAGTTGAAAAGCCTAACAAAGACCTTCGTTTGTGTTTAGATCCAAAAGACCTTAATTCAGCTATTCAAAGAGAACATTTTTTAATACCGTCTTGTGATGACATTGCTGCCAAACTTACTAATAAAAAATATTTTACCGTTCTTGATATGAAAGACGGATACTGGTAAATTGAATTAGATAAAGAAAGTGCTGATTTAATGACTTTTGGAACTCCATTTGGTCGTTATAAATTTTTGAGGTTAGCTTTTGGTATATGTTCGGCACCTGAGGTATTTCAAAAGAAAAATTTTGAGATTTTTGGTGACATACCAGGTGTAGGCCTATATTTTGATGATTTAATAGTAACAGGAGCCACAGAAGCCGAACATGACCATAACATAAAAATTGTGCTTGAGCGTGCAACAAAATACAATCTAAAATTCAATAAAAATAAGATTCAGTATAAAAAAGATAGTGTAAAATTTATGGGTCAGATTTTTTCTTTTAAAGGAGAAGAAACTAACAAAAATTACATAAATGCGATTTTAAAAATGCCTGTTCTACAATCAAAATCAGATATTTTAAGATTTTTAGGAATGGTTAAGTTTATTGGTAAATTCATACCAAATTTGTCAAAAATAACTGCACCCTTACGAAATTTGACAAGAAATGATACTGAATTTATTTGGAGTAGTGAACATCAAAACTCTTTTGATAGTTTATTGCATTTGCTCACACATTCACCAATTTTGACATATTTTGACTCAAAAAAGCCTATTGAGATTGAGACCGATGCCTCAAAAGATGGATTAGGAGCATGCCTCTTACAAGAAGGTAAACCTGTAGCTTTTGCATCGCGTAGCTTGACTAAAACGGAGCAAGCTTATGCTCAAATTGAAAAAGAAACGTTAGCCATACTTTTTGCCGCTCAGAAATTTCATTATTTTATATATGGGATGTCAACAAAAGTATACAGTGACCATAAACCCTTGGAGACAATTTTCAAAAAAGACCTTCAGTCTCTTTCTCCAAGAATCTTGAGAATGAGATTAAAATTATTAAAATATGATTTACATGTTTCCTATAAACCTGGTAAATACATGTATATATCTGATACACTCTCAAGAGCATTTTTGAGCCAAAAAAGTGAAAAATCTGAGAATGATATTGATTTTGCTGTTCATTCAATCGTAAAATCATTACCTATGTCTCAAGATCGTTTAAATCAATTTAGGCAAGAGACCTTAAATGATTTACAGCTTAACACTGTTATAGACTTTGTTAACAATAGTTGGCCAAGTCAAAAATATAAAATTCCTGAAAATGTTAAAATTTATTACAAATTGCGTGAAAAGTTGTTCGTTTCAGAAAATTTGTTATTTTTGGAAAGTAAACTAGTTGTTCCTTTCAAACTTCGAGCAGAAATGATCAAACTTTTACATGAAGGCCATCTAGGAATTGAAAAGACAAAATCACAAGCCAGAAAAATTTTTTACTGGCCAGGAATAACAACTGATATTGAGTCATACGTAAAAAGTTGTAAAATTTGTGAAAAATTTTCAAGAAAAAATCCAAAGCAAAAAATTTTATCTTATCCCTTACCAGAAAGGCCGTGGGAACGCGTTGGTCAGATATTTTTACCTATGCTGATCAAAGTTATTGCATTCTTTTTGATGCATATTCAAATTGGCTTGAGATTTTGCCTATCAAAAATAAGAGTGCTAGCGCTGTAATATCACAAATGAAACCTGTTTTTGCCAGATTTGGGTCCCCTGAAATTTTAATTACTGACAATAATCCATACAATAGTGAATTGTTTTTGGAATTTTCAAAGACTTGGAATTTCACACTTACAACTCGTAGCCCAGAGTATCCTCGTTCAAATGGGTTAGCTGAAAAAGGCGTTTCAATTGCCAAGAACTTGCTTAAAAAAACATTGGAGGAAGGAAAACGGGATTTAAGCTCTGCCTTATTAAATTACAGGAATTCACCTTTAAAAAACATGGGTTATTCACCTTCTCAACTTTTAAATAGTAGGGTTTGTAGAACCAAAGTTCCAATTTCTACTGTGCTTTTACAACCTACTTTGTGTAAAAATGTTAAAGAAAAAATGCTTGCTAAACGTCAACTTAATGAAAACAACTTTAATAAAACAGCAGAGAACTTAAAACCACTTAAGGAGGGTTGTGACGTTACTATTTTGAATCATAGAACTAATACGTGGGAACCTGGCAAAATTCAGCAATTTCATAAATCACCAAGGTCATATATTTTACAAGACAGTAAAGGCAACACCATCAGGAGAAACAGAATTGATCTAAAGCTTTCTGAAAATCCTTTTAAAATTATTGAACATCCAGAAGTTGAGCAAGAACATGTTCATATTCCTACTGATGGTGCTGTATTCCCTACCACGACAAATTTCAGTAAGATATCTGAAAAATCAGACTCTAGGAACGAACAAGTTAAGAGTCCTAAATCTGATTATTTCCAATCACCTAATATTAAAGGTAATGCTAAAACATCTCGCTCTGGTAGAGTTATAAAACAACCTGATAGGCTTAACTTGTGAGGGAGGATGTATAATATAGTATTATATTAGGTTTATACATTGGCGCAGTGTTCATTGACTTATCATGAAAGTATAGTGTGCTATTATACTAACAGTACATACTATGGTTGCCTGTGACCTCTGTGTGCCATGCGCCAAGTAAAATCGATATTCTAGTGACAGAGCGCGGACCGCCATGATAGAGAGGGCTGTTGTATTCATTGTTATTGTTTCAAGTCTTGCTTTTGAAACTTATAATAAAGCCTTGAGTAATGTTTATAATTAGTCTTGTTTAATTATAACATCCTCACGCCTTAAGAATTATACAGGGGGATCTACTTGAATTGTGTACAAGTCAGGATTTGTAGTTAAGAACAAGTCTAAAAGCGCTGCAAATTCACCCCTTTCTGAGATACGGGTAGGTTCATCGACAAGCTGCGTTAGACCACAACTTATGGCAAAAGCTTCTGCTTCCCTGCCTTCATTATCTGTTTTGTTGTGGTGTTTTAGCGAAGGTATATTGTGGACGTTGAAATCGCCTAAAAAAACAATTTCCGCATGTGGATAGCTAGACTGTATACTATCACAGTTTTCGGATAATGTCGCAAAAAAGTTTTGATACTCGGTGTTACTTGGCGGTCGGTAGAGGCAGCAAATGAACTTGGTCGATGACTTTGAGGTGAATTTCAGCCATATGATATCGAGGTTCGCTGGTTCTAGCTTCTCCTCTCGATGACATGAAAGGTCATTTTTAATGTACACACAGATCCCAAAATTATGTCGAAATCGGTGGTGTAGGTCATAGCCGGGATAAAGATAGTTCACAATAGGTGTTGCAGAACTGATTTTAGTTTCAGTGAGAACAAGGATGTCAGGTCTTTGTTCTTCAAGATGTTGGTGAACTGAATTCATGTTGGTACTTAATCCTCTTATATTGCTAAAATCAATTCGGAGTTGAGTTTTTGGTCTTCTTTTAATATCTTTGCATGAATGACCCCCAGGATCACCCGACGCCCGGAGATCCGAGTGGTCGGGTATTTTACCTCCGGAATATTTTGATCCTGGAGGCGCCATCATGCTATCTGTTACTCATTGTTGGAACCGGACTGACAGCGCAGTAGCGGAACGTGGTGATACCACTTAGCGCTACTCAGTTCTGGCATGGTGGTATCTCACCGCTCGACGCCCAATGAGTAAAAAGCGTCTACCACCTTTTATTTATATTATATTAACATTATCTTTTATTATTGCTAAATCTTTCTCTGTTTTATGTTTAACTTCATTCCAAGTATTTCCGCTGTAAACAATGATAGTGTCATCGGCAAATGAGGCAATCAAACCTGTGCTATCGATTTCTACTAAACCATTAAAAGTAAAAAGAATTGGACCTAATACAGTGCCCTGAGGAACACCGTATTCAATTGTTGTTGGTTCACTGACAATGTTATTGATCGTTACAAATTGTTTTCTTTTGCCTAGATATGGTTGCATCAAGTTTGCGGAAGTTCCACGAATGCCAATGCTTTTTAGTATTTTACTTAGTAGGGTGTGATCCACTGTATCAAATGCCTTTGCTACATCTAGAAAAACAGCAATTACACACTGATTGTTATCAATTTTTTTTATAAACATTATCTGTTAAAAAGGCAATGGCATCTTCAGTGGATAAGCCCTGCTGGAATCCGAACTGTTTATTAGATATAAGTTTATATTTCGCAAGGTATAAGACGATTCTGGTTTTTATTATTTTTTCAAGAATTTTGGAGATATTTGAAATCAAGGTGATAGGCCTATAGTTTCCTATTTAGTTTTTTTCCCCAGTTTTAAATATTGGCTTAACGACTCCGATTTCAAGGTTTTTTGGAAAGTAGCCCTCACTAAAAAATGTATTAATTAAATGTGTTAATGGTCTTTTTATATATAGACATAAGATTTTTAGTGTTTCATTTTTAATGTCATCAAAACCTGGTGATTTTTAGTCTTTTAACTCTTTAATAGTTTTTTTCAATTTCTTTTTCAGTCGTAAATGTTAAATAAAATGAGTTTTCTTGAATTTTTTGTTTAAATTTAACATTTTGAGGTTTTTTTATTTTTTTTTGCTAAGTTTTTACCCAAGTGTGTGATTAAAATTATTGGCCATTTCTTTTTTATTACTAATAATTTTTCCATTTAGCTTGATTTCCTTTATTTCAGTATTTTGCTGTTGTTTTCCTAAATAAGTATTAACAGTTTGCCAAAGATTTTTACTATTGTTTCCATTTTTTTGAATTTGTTTTTGAAAATATTTTTTTTTTGTTTTTTCAAGTAGTTTTTCAAAAAAATTTTTTATATTGTTTGTATGCTGTTGTTTTTTGTGTTCTTTGAGGTTCTAACTGTGATATTTTATATAACTCATTTTTTCTTTGTGAAGAAATCATTAGACTTAGTGACATGGATGTCGTTTTTTTTTTCGCACTTTATATTTAATTATTTCTGTTGCGAATGAAACTGTTCTTTTAATTTTTGTTATTAAAATATCTGTTTTTTCATCCAGATTTTCTGTTTCGTAAAAATCGTTCCAGTTTTCATTTTTTATAATATTCTCAAGTTTTTTTAAGTTTACGCTATTGTATTCTAAAAAGTTTGTGTTAGCTTTTTGTAAATGCTGCGGGATATTCATAACAGGGTACTACATGATCTGTTATGTTTTTTTTTTTAATAATGAAAGATTGAACAAGCTGGTTGATGTGTCCCTAACAAAGATGTGATCAATGCATGACCTTGGCCCATTTTTTTATCTTGCATAACTATTAATTAGAGACTTAAAACCAAACTCATTTAACGAGTTAAGATACTCATTAACATATTCTATATTTTCCGAATTAATATTAATGTTTGTGTTTCCAATAAAAAAACAAATTTTGGAGTTTTGGCATGGACTCTCTGTTATATAATTTTTAAGGTCTTCAATCAAGTCCTGCGGTTTAATTTCATATGGTCTATATATGGTGTTTATTTGCATTTTTTGCCCATTAACTGTTAAATTTAATTTAATCATTTTTACATTGCCCATTAAAACAATTTCATAGTTAAATTTATTTTGGTATTTGTTTTTTACATATATAATCAAACCGTCATTTTGATTAAAAATCCCTTCATTATAAACAGATTAATACCCCACAATATTAAAAAAGTTTTTATCCAAAATTTTCCATGTTTCTCCAAAGATAATAATGTCAAAGTAAAAGTCATAGTTATTTAAAAGTAGCAATGTTTCATCAAAATTCTTTTTTATGCTACATATATTTAAGTGAAATATAGAAAAAGTATTTTTGTATTCACTGTTTATTGATTCAAAAAAGCCCCCTTTGCTATTTATTTCAATTGTTTGTATTTGCTCATGATCTAGATTTTCCATAAATTCATTCATCTTTTGTTAAAAGGCTTTAGTTTACCTACTAAATATTTTTATTTTAATAAGTAAGTAATAAATAAATATGTATATAAATTTAAATGCTAAATAAGTGAAAAAAAAACTAAACTTTTTAAATGCACTAAATACATACGGTAACAGGCCGTCTGCACCAATGTTCGTTTTTATTTAGCCCAAGACTTGGATGTGGACTGATTTACCTTTGGTTTTTTGAGTTCTGGTAAGCTGGGGGTCTTGCCAATACTTTCTCGGTCTTTTTTGTTTTTTTTTATCTTTGTTTTTTGACTCATCCGTTTTGTTGCTTTCGGGAATTTTGTAAGCTCCGTGTTGTTTGGGTGTTTCCACTTTTTCTATTTCTTTATAATTTTCTTCAAAAAATGTATTTATGTCTTCAATTGAAGGTGTGTTTGGTACACTGTTAGCCTTTTTTGGAATTGACAACTCCTCAATATTTTCTCCAATTTTTTCTTCAGGCTCAATTTCTTGCAGTTCTTTGACTGTGTATACGTCGTTTATTCTGATACGATTTCCGCTTAATATTACGTTTTGATTCTTTGATTTTGCTAGCTTAAAGTGTTGATGCAGTATTTTATAGTGTTTTCTGTCTTGCAAGCAAAGATCTTGCGAAATAAAAATGTTTGTGTTTTTTAGTTTCTTCGCATTTGATAATATTTTTGACTTTTTAAAATACGTGACAAACTCTGACAAAATGGGATCTGATGTGTTTTGCTGTCTGTTCTTAAGTAAATAAACGTTATTTAATTCACTTTCTTGCCCTTCTATTTCAAGGTAGGTTTTGAAGAAAGATATAAACTAAGGCTTTTTAATCCGTGGATGACAATATTATTTTTTCTTGATCTTCTTTCCAACTCGATGATTTTATTTTCTAGGGTGTAACAGCGACTTTCCAGGTTTTGAATTTTCATTTGCTGCTCATTTAATGAGCTCAGGATTTTTTCGTTTTCGTTTAATATATGTTTTTTTATCTCATCACGTGTTTGACTGGCTGAATTATTTATTGCTTCCAGGAATGCGCCATATTCTCCGCTACTTATATTCACTATTCTTAAGAGTTGTTGGTGCAGACTGTCTACACTTAGTCTGCGATAAATTGGGTTTTATGTATATTTTTGCGGTTTTTTTTTAGTTTGTTTGGTAACTGTTTAATTTTTAAAGATAATTTCACTCTTTTCACAATCTACCGGTTTCTGCGAATCTTTTGGTATATAAATTATAATTTTTTCACCACTTTAACCTTACAAAATTTAAATAATTTTTCACACATATAACTGACTTTTTGCGATATATATATATATATATATATATATATATATATATATATATATATATATATATATATATATATATATATATATATATATATATATGTATATAATTTATATACCAAAAGATTCGCAGAAACCGGTAGATTGTGAAAAGAGTGAAATTATCTTTAAAAATTAAACAGTTACCAAACAAACTAAAAAAAAACCGCAAAAATATACATAAAACCCAATTTATCGCAGACTAAGTGTAGACAGTCTGCACCAACAACTCTTAAGAATAGTGAATATAAGTAGCGGAGAATATGGCGCATTCCTGGAAGCAATAAATAATTCAGCCAGTCAAACACGTGATGAGATAAAAAAACATATATTAAACGAAAACGAAAAAATCCTGAGCTCATTAAATGAGCAGCAAATGAAAATTCAAAACCTGGAAAGTCGCTGTTACACCCTAGAAAATAAAATCATCGAGTTGAAAAGATGATCAAGAAAAAATAATATTGTCATCCACGGATTAAAAAAACCTTAGTTTATATCTTTCTTCAAAACCTACCTTAAAATAGAAGGGCAAGAAAGTGAATTAAATAACGTTTATTTACTTAAGAACAGACAGCAAAACACATCAGATCCCATTTTGTCAGAGTTTGTCACGTATTTTAAAAAGTCAAAAATATTATCAAATGCGAAGAAACTAAAAAACACAAACATTTTTATTTCGCAAGATCTTTGCTTGCAAGACAGAAAACACTATAAAATACTGCATCAACACTTTAAGCTAGCAAAATCAAAGAATCAAAACGTAATATTAAGCGGAAATCGTATCAGAATAAACGACGTATACACAGTCAAAGAACTGCAAGAAATTGAGCCTGAAGAAAAAATTGGAGAAAATATTGAGGAGTTGTCAATTCCAAAAAAGGCTAACAGTGTACCAAACACACCTTCAATTGAAGACATAAATACATTTTTTGAAGAAAATTATAAAGAAATAGAAAAAGTGGAAACACCCAAACAACACGGAGCTTACAAAATTCCCGAAAGCAACAAAACGGGTGAGTCAAAAAACAAAGATAAAAAAAAACAAAAAAGACCGAGAAAGTATTGGCAAGACTCCCAGCTTACCAGAACTCAAAAAACCAAAGGTAAATCAGTCCACATCCAAGTCTTGGGCTAAATAAAAACGAACATTGGTGCAGACGGCCTGTTACCGTATGTATTTAGTGCATTTAAAAAGTTTAGTTTTTTTTTCACTTATTTAGCATTTAAATTTATATACATATTTATTTATTACTTACTTATTAAAATAAAAATATTTAGTAGGTAAACTAAAGCCTTTTAACAAAAGATGAATGAATTTATGGAAAATCTAGATCATGAGCAAATACAAACAATTGAAATAAATAGCAAAGGGGGCTTTTTTGAATCAATAAACAGTGAATACAAAAATACTTTTTCTATATTTCACTTAAATATATGTAGCATAAAAAAGAATTTTGATGAAACATTGCTACTTTTAAATAACTATGACTTTTACTTTGACATTATTATCTTTGGAGAAACATGGAAAATTATGGATAAAAACTTTTTTAATATTGTGGGGTATTAATCTGTTTATAATGAAGGGATTTTTAATCAAAATGACGGTTTGATTATATATGTAAAAAACAAATACCAAAATAAATTTAACTATGAAATTGTTTTAATGGGCAATGTAAAAATGATTAAATTAAATTTAACAGTTAATGGGCAAAAAATGCAAATAAACACCATATATAGACCATATGAAATTAAACCGCAGGACTTGATTGAAGACCTTAAAAATTATATAACAGAGAGTCCATGCCAAAACTCCAAAATTTGTTTTTTTATTGGAAACACAAACATTAATATTAATTCGGAAAATATAGAATATGTTAATGAGTATCTTAACTCGTTAAATGAGTTTGGTTTTAAGTCTCTAATTAATAGTTATGCAAGATAAAAAAATGGGCCAAGGTCATGCATTGATCACATCTTTGTTAGGGACACATCAACCAGCTTGTTCAATCTTTCATTATTAAAAAAAAAACATAACAGATCATGTAGTACCCTGTAGTATCAGTTATGAATATCCCGCAGCATTTACAAAAAGCTAACACAAACTTTTTAGAATACAATAGCGTAAACTTAAAAAAACTTGAGAATATTATAAAAAATGAAAACTGGAACGATTTTTACGAAACAGAAAATCTGGATGAAAAAACAGATATTTTAATAACAAAAATTAAAAGAACAGTTTCATTCGCAACAGAAATAATTAAATATAAAGTGCGAAAAAAAAACGACATCCATGTCACTAAGTCTAATGATTTCTTCACAAAGAAAAAATGAGTTATATAAAATATCACAGTTAGAACCTCAAAGAACACAAAAAACAACAGCATACAAACAATATAAAAATTTTTTTTGAAAAACTACTTGAAAAAACAAAAAAAAATATTTTCAAAAACAAATTCAAAAAAATGGAAACAATAGTAAAAATCTTTGGCAAACTGTTAATACTTATTTAGGAAAACAACAGCAAAATACTGAAATAAAGGAAATCAAGCTAAATGGAAAAATTATTAGTAATAAAAAAGAAATGGCCAATAATTTTAATCACACACTTGGGTAAAAACTTAGCAAAAAAAAATAAAAAAACCTCAAAATGTTAAATTTAAACAAAAAATTCAAGAAAACTCATTTTATTTAACATTTACGACTGAAAAAGAAATTGAAAAAAACTATTAAAGAGTTAAAAGACTAAAAATCACCAGGTTTTGATGACATTAAAAATGAAACACTAAAAATCTTATGTCTATATATAAAAAGACCATTAACACATTTAATTAATACATTTTTTAGTGAGGGCTACTTTCCAAAAAACCTTGAAATCGGAGTCGTTAAGCCAATATTTAAAACTGGGGAAAAAAACTAAATAGGAAACTATAGGCCTATCACCTTGATTTCAAATATCTCCAAAATTCTTGAAAAAATAATAAAAACCAGAATCGTCTTATACCTTGCGAAATATAAACTTATATCTAATAAACAGTTCGGATTCCAGCAGGGCTTATGATCCACTGAAGATTCCATTGCCTTTTTAACAGATAATGTTTATAAAAAAAATTGATAACAATCAGTGTGTAATTGCTGTTTTTCTAGATGTAGCAAAGGCATTTGATACAGTGGATCACACCCTACTAAGTAAAATACTAAAAAGCATTGGCATTCGTGGAACTTCCGCAAACTTGATGCAACCATATCTAGGCAAAAGAAAACAATTTGTAACGATCAATAACATTGTCAGTGAACCAACAACAATTGAATACGGTGTTCCTCAGGGCACTGTATTAGGTCCAATTCTTTTTACTTTTAATGGTTTAGTAGAAATCGATAGCACAGGTTTGATTGCCTCATTTGCCGATGACACTATCATTGTTTACAGCGGAAATACTTGGAATGAAGTTAAACATAAAACAGAGAAAGATTTAGCAATAATAAAAGATAATGTTAATATAATATAAATAAAAGGTGGTAGACGCTTTTTACTCATTGGGCGTCGAGCGGTGAGATACCACCATGCCAGAACTGAGTAGCGCTAAGTGGTATCACCACGTTCCGCTACTGCGCTGTCAGTCCGGTTCCAACAATGAGTAACAGATAGCATGATGGCGCCTCCAGGATCAAAATATTCCGGAGGTAAAATACCCGACCACTCGGATCTCCGGGCGTCGGGTGATCCTGGGGGTCATTCATGCAAAGATATTAAAAGAAGACCAAAAACTCAACTCCGAATTGATTTTAGCAATATAAGAGGATTAAGTACCAACATGAATTCAGTTCACCAACATCTTGAAGAACAAAGACCTGACATCCTTGTTCTCACTGAAACTAAAATCAGTTCTGCAACACCTATTGTGAACTATCTTTATCCCGGCTATGACCTACACCACCGATTTCGACATAAATTTGGGATCTGTGTGTACATTAAAAATGACCTTTCATGTCATCGAGAGGAGAAGCTAGAACCAGCGAACCTCGATATCATATGGCTGAAATTCACCTCAAAGTCATCGACCAAGTTCATTTGCTGCCTCTACCGACCGCCAAGTAACACCGAGTATCAAAACTTTTTTGCGACATTATCCGAAAACTGTGATAGTATACAGTCTAGCTATCCACATGCGGAAATTGTTTTTTTAGGCGATTTCAACGTCCACAATATACCTTCGCTAAAACACCACAACAAAACAGATAATGAAGGCAGGGAAGCAGAAGCTTTTGCCATAAGTTGTGGTCTAACGCAGCTTGTCGATGAACCTACCCGTATCTCAGAAAGGGGTGAATTTGCAGCGCTTTTAGACTTGTTCTTAACTACAAATCCTGACTTGTACACAATTCAAGTAGATCCCCCTGTATAATTCTTAAGGCGTGAGGATGTTATAATTAAACAAGACTAATTATAAACATTACTCAAGGCTTTATTATAAGTTTCAAAAGCAAGACTTGAAACAATAACAATGAATACAACAGCCCTCTCTATCATGGCGGTCCGCGCACTGTCACTAGAATATCGATTTTACTTGGCGCATGGCACACAGAGGTCACAGGCAACCATAGTATGTACTGTTAGTATAATAGCACACTATACTTTCATGATAAGTCAATGAACACTGCGCCAATGTATAAACCTAATATAATACTATATTATACATCCTCCCTCACAAGTTAAGCCTATCAGGTTGTTTTATAACTCTACCAGAGCGAGATGTTTTAGCATTACCTTTAATATTAGGTGATTGGAAATAATCAGATTTAGGACTCTTAACTTGTTCGTTCCTAGAGTCTGATTTTTCAGATATCTTACTGAAATTTGTCGTGGTAGGGAATACAGCACCATCAGTAGGAATATGAACATGTTCTTGCTCAACTTCTGGATGTTCAATAATTTTAAAAGGATTTTCAGAAAGCTTTAGATCAATTCTGTTTCTCCTGATGGTGTTGCCTTTACTGTCTTGTAAAATATATGACCTTGGTGATTTATGAAATTGCTGAATTTTGCCAGGTTCCCACGTATTAGTTCTATGATTCAAAATAGTAACGTCACAACCCTCCTTAAGTGGTTTTAAGTTCTCTGCTGTTTTATTAAAGTTGTTTTCATTAAGTTGACGTTTAGCAAGCATTTTTTCTTTAACATTTTTACACAAAGTAGGTTGTAAAAGCACAGTAGAAATTGGAACTTTGGTTCTACAAACCCTACTATTTAAAAGTTGAGAAGGTGAATAACCCATGTTTTTTAAAGGTGAATTCCTGTAATTTAATAAGGCAGAGCTTAAATCCCGTTTTCCTTCCTCCAATGTTTTTTTAAGCAAGTTCTTGGCAATTGAAACGCCTTTTTCAGCTAACCCATTTGAACGAGGATACTCTGGGCTACGAGTTGTAAGTGTGAAATTCCAAGTCTTTGAAAATTCCAAAAACAATTCACTATTGTATGGATTATTGTCAGTAATTAAAATTTCAGGGGACCCAAATCTGGCAAAAACAGGTTTCATTTGTGATATTACAGCGCTAGCACTCTTATTTTTGATAGGCAAAATCTCAAGCCAATTTGAATATGCATCAAAAAGAATGCAATAACTTTGATCAGCATAGGTAAAAATATCTGACCAACGCGTTCCCACGGCCTTTCTGGTAAGGGATAAGATAAAATTTTTTGCTTTGGATTTTTTCTTGAAAATTTTTCACAAATTTTACAACTTTTTACGTATGACTCAATATCAGTTGTTATTCCTGGCCAGTAAAAAATTTTTCTGGCTTGTGATTTTGTCTTTTCAATTCCTAGATGGCCTTCATGTAAAAGTTTGATCATTTCTGCTCGAAGTTTGAAAGGAACAACTAGTTTACTTTCCAAAAATAACAAATTTTCTGAAACGAACAACTTTTCACGCAATTTGTAATAAATTTTAACATTTTCAGGAATTTTATATTTTTGACTTGGCCAACTATTGTTAACAAAGTCTATAACAGTGTTAAGCTGTAAATCATTTAAGGTCTCTTGCCTAAATTGATTTAAACGATCTTGAGACATAGGTAATGATTTTACGATTGAATGAACAGCAAAATCAATATCATTCTCAGATTTTTCACTTTTTTGGCTCAAAAATGCTCTTGAGAGTGTATCAGATATATACATGTATTTACCAGGTTTATAGGAAACATGTAAATCATATTTTAATAATTTTAATCTCATTCTCAAGATTCTTGGAGAAATAGACTGAAGGTCTTTTTTGAAAATTGTCTCCAAGGGTTTATGGTCACTGTATACTTTTGTTGACATCCCATATATAAAATAATGAAATTTCTGAGCGGCAAAAAGTATGGCTAACGTTTCTTTTTCAATTTGAGCATAAGCTTGCTCCGTTTTAGTCAAGCTACGCGATGCAAAAGCTACAGGTTTACCTTCTTGTAAGAGGCATGCTCCTAATCCATCTTTTGAGGCATCGGTCTCAATCTCAATAGGCTTTTTTGAGTCAAAATATGTCAAAATTGGTGAATGTGTGAGCAAATGCAATAAACTATCAAAAGAGTTTTGATGTTCACTACTCCAAATAAATTCAGTATCATTTCTTGTCAAATTTCGTAAGGGTGCAGTTATTTTTGACAAATTTGGTATGAATTTACCAATAAACTTAACCATTCCTAAAAATCTTAAAATATCTGATTTTGATTGTGGAACAGGCATTTTTAAAATCGCATTTATGTAATTTTTGTTAGTTTCTTCTCCTTTAAAAGAAAAAATCTGACCCATAAATTTTACACTATCTTTTTTATACTGAATCTTATTTTTATTGAATTTTAGATTGTATTTTGTTGCACGCTCAAGCACAATTTTTATCTTATGGTCATGTTCGGCTTCTGTGGCTCCTGTTACTATTAAATCATCAAAATATAGGCCTACACCTGGTATGTCACCAAAAATCTCAAAATTTTTCTTTTGAAATACCTCAGGTGCCGAACATATACCAAAAGCTAACCTCAAAAATTTATAACGACCAAATGGAGTTCCAAAAGTCATTAAATCAGCACTTTCTTTATCTAATTCAATTTGCCAGTATCCGTCTTTCATATCAAGAACGGTAAAATATTTTTTATTAGTAAGTTTGGCAGCAATGTCATCACAAGACGGTATTAAAAAATGTTCTCTTTGAATAGCTGAATTAAGGTCTTTTGGATCTAAACACAAACGAAGGTCTTTGTTAGGCTTTTCAACTATCACGAGTGGGTGTGCCCATTCAGAAAGTTCATCAACTTTTTGTATAATTAATTCCCTTGTCAACTAGGTCACACAACTTTTGTTTTAAAGGTTCCAACAAAATATGTGGAACTCGCCTAATAGCATTAATTTTTGGTTTGATATTTTCTTTTAGTGTGATATGATGTTGACCAGGAAATTTACCTAGGCCTTGAAAAACATGTGAATTTCACACATATAACTGACTTTTTGCGATATATATATATATATATATATATATATATATATATATATATATATATATATATATATATACGGGTAAATTTCTGAAAAAGTGTATATATGGAGCGACAAATTTTGGTTTGAATTTTATCCACTTATTAAAACACCGACATGAGCAGTGCGGTATCTCAGCCAGGGAATAAAAAAATAAATAAAATAAAACTTGATCTCCATGGGAATGTGAAATGCAGCAGGGGAATTAGAAATTAGTTAGGCTGCTTCTTTAATTTAGAATTTATTTATTCTTTATTTATGCTTGTTTAGGTGAATATATTTGATATAAGCGGTTTCCTTTTATTTTATAAGTATATAAAGATTGTTAATACATACCTACGGAGAATGATGACAGCCGAGTTTTTAAAAAATATTTGGCTCGAGGTAAAACAGATTTAAATAGGCATACATAAATCAGCAAATATATATATATATATATATATATATATATATATATATATATATATATATATATATATATATGTTACGTATTAAGGTCACTAATTATAATGTCTTAGCAATATTCTGAAAGAAAGTATAAAAAAATCTTAGCTTGACCCGTTTTTTTAAATTAATTTTTATACAGCCTGATGCGTTTGCCTACGCAACAGTATTAAGCATCCACCCCGTACTTTAGTAGTGACCTTAAACTATACCACCAGCAATAAAAAGATTCAAAACTCAAAATTATGGCAAAATTTGTCAATGATATTTTCTTCTTAGTCAGTTTGAGACAGATAATTATTAAAATAAATTTATATTCCGAACAAGAGCAAATAATGGTATTATATGGGCAATAATAGCTACAGAATAATTGCCGACCACTTTGCTGCTGCGTTTCCAGATCAATTTCATATGCATCAACAGTCATGCATACGGATTGTTCACAAGTTCGAAGAAACTGGGAGCGTCGGAAACAAATTTCTATAATTTTAGAACTAAAGAATGCCATCCCTATTGCTTGCGAAGCGATTTCTCCAGAGGTACTTACAATTAATGTATTGTAAGAGTTGTATGAAAGATTGAGATAAGTACTGTTTGGCCGAAAATGTGGAGTTATTTGAACATTTACTTTATGTATTTATTTTTAACACTCTTAAACACATCAGATTGCATATGTTTCAGTGGGCTGAAATTTTTTCTGGTTTCACCGGTACATAATATTTACCACAGTACCTTCATACAGGGTCACAATATAATATTTCTTCTCTATTTTGCAAAGGCAAACGCATCACCCTGTATTAAGTTAAAAATTAGAAAAATGCGGAAGTTTGCCGTTATGTATGTATGTTCCTCAATCATGCAAAAACAGCCGAACCTATTTAAATGACAAGTGTCAACTTACAATATTTTTTGACGGAGCAAAGCCGCGAGTTGGCAGCTATAGCATAGTTAATCTAATTATTAATTATATCTATCTATCTTCCTCGAAAATACTCTCTTCAACTCACTTAAATATTTTAGTTTTACAAGGTGAAAACTTATTTTCTATCCTATTAATTGATATTTTAGAAATAAAACTATAAAATGTAAGTAAAACTATTTTATAGCTCGAAATGTGGAAAACCCACAATAAATGCGATAAACACAAACGTTATCACTTAAAATATGCTAAAATATTTTAACCCTTAAATTATCAACGTGACAGTACCATAACTATCCTAAGCAATCTCTAATTACTGAAAATGACCACTTCATAATTATATAACAATTTGTCTCCAGGGGAATGTGAATCAAGGGAATGTGATTTTTTTAAAGTATTTAAAATAATATCTTGATTTTCATTTGCAGTATGTGGAATACCTATCAGTTTTGTTCCTCCCTTCATTGTACATTAGCTAATATAAATCAAAATAAAATAAATTGAAACACTTACCGCATACTTATATCCAGGGGAATGTGAATAATTAAAATACGCCTCCAATTCGATAAACTAATAAGTGGCCTTAAAAAATTTTTGAAAAGATTTGTAAGTTTTTTTTTTTTTTACGGGTATGCGCACTCGCAAGGAGATCCCTATAACGCTCGAGGAGCGGCAAGTGTGCGAAAATGTTGGTGTGTGTTGGTTTTGAAACGGTTCAGGTTGTAACCTGCAGGGAAAACTGTCGCAGGGAGTTTATTCCACAGCGATGCTGTTCTCCAGAGATATGAATTCTGATATAATGAGGTTCTTGGTGCCTCTATCTTGACAATAAATTGATGGTTACCGTCTGTTTGACGTGTTTGCCTAGTAGGTGCTACTCCCGGGGGGATCATACGTGCCAACTCTTCAGAGCATTTTCCGTGATAATACCTGTAGAAGAGAGATAGATCGCCCACAGTTCTTCGATGTTCGAGACTATCCAAGCTACGGGTAAGTGCGGGGTCATTGATCAGCTTGATAGCTCGTTTTTGCACGGTGTTCAAAAGCATTAAGGTATGTTTGGGTGCCGCACTCCATATATGTGAGCAGTACTCCATAGTCGGTCGAATCTGGGCTTTGTAGAGTGTCAGCAGTTGGCTTGGTGTATACAGATGTCTTGTACGAAATAGCACCCCAAGCTTTTGGGACGCCCTTTTAGCTATATCTGCTACGTGACTGTGCCAAGACATGTTGGTCTCTGCAGTGACTCCTAAGATGTTCAACTGGCTCTGCAATGCGACAGCACTTCCAGATAGCATGATGTTTGGCTCACCGGTGCTGGTCTTTTTTGAAAACAGGGCTGCTTGGGTTTTCTGCGCGTTGAACTGTACAAGGTTTTTGTTGCCCCAGTCTTCTATTATCTCCAAGTCGTTATTTATCTGTGATATTTCAGTTAGTCTAAGGTAATGGAATTCACGTGCGGAGAGACATGTGGGTGGTATGACTGAGGAGACTACATTGCCATCATCTGCAAAGCAATAAAGTGGATTTACTGTTTTATCTATGAGGTCATTTATGTAAATCATAAAAAGTGTTGGCGAAAGGATTGCTCCCTGTGGCACACCAGCATTTATTTGGTAAGAGTTGGAGTTCCGGCCATCCAGTGCAACATAAATGGATCTATCCTTAAGGTAACTTTCAAACCAAGTGCAAAGTCTCGGCGACAATCCCGTTGCTTTGAGCTTGTTGAGCAGATTTTCATGCCAGACTTTATCGAATGCTTTAGATATATCTAAGGCAATTGTTCTTGTTTCACCTCGCAACTCAATCGCTTTTTGCCATAAGTGAGTGACGTATGTAAGTAAATCGCCAGTTGACCTATATTTTCGAAATCCGTATTGCTTGTCGTTGATAATTTTGTACTTTTCCAAGTACTTGGTTAGGTGATTGTTCACAACTATTTCCATTACTTTTGATATCACCGGAAGTAGAGCAATTGGTCTATAGTTTAACGGATCTGTCTTTTTTCCTTTCTTTGGAATGGGTTGTACGGCGGCAGACTTCCATGATGATGGATATACTCCTTGCCTATAAGATAAATTGAATAATTTTGCGAAAGTTGGGGTGAGTTCGCTAGCACAATTTTTGAGTACTATCGCGGGAATGCCATCTGGACCCATTGCTTTGTTTGTATCCAACTTTTTAAGGGATTTTCGTATTTCTCTGTGACAAAAGGGTACCTCTGGCATACTGTGGGAAACCCTTTCAATGAACGGTGGAGTTTTTCCATTTGGCACTGTTAGGTTTGAGTTGGAGGAAAAGATTTTGGCCAGCATATTGGCTTTTTCCTCTGATGTTGTGGCTAAGTGAGTATTTTTATCTGTAAGTGGTGGTATGGATGACTTGGTGAAGTTTGATCCAACGGCTTTTGCAAGAGACCAAAAGGACCTAGAACTACTTGGACAATTCAGCAACCGGTTTTTTATTCTTTGATTGTATGTTTCTTTGGCGGCGTCAATAGTAATTTTGCAACTATTTCTAGCTTCTATAAATTCTGTGTGGTTTTGAGCGGTTTGTTGTCGTTTCCAAAGGTTATATGCTCTGTGTTTTTTCTGTACAGCCGTTTGACACTGGCTGTTGAACCAAGGTTTTGCATTAGCTCTGCGTTTTATTGTATGTGGGATATATGCATCCATTCCAGATAAGATTACTTTTGTTATTTCATTACAGCAAATAGTGGGATCAGCTGTTTTAAAGCAAACCTCTTGCCATGGAAAATCCAAGTAAAACTGTTTAAGGTCATTCCATTTTGCCGATTTATAGTGCCACATTTTACGAGGAAGTGATTGTTGGCTTGGCGGTATGAACATTTCGCATTTTGTTCTTATAAGTTTATGATCGGATGAACCAAGTGGGGGATCTACTTGAATTGTGTACAAGTCAGGATTTGTAGTTAGGAACAAGTCTAAAAGCGCTGCAAATTCACCCCTTTCTGAGATACGGGTAGGTTCATCGACAAGCTGCGTTAGACCACAACTTATGGCAAAAGCTTCTGCTTCCCTGCCTTCATTATCTGTTTTGTTGTGGTGTTTTAGCCAGGGTATATTGTGGACGTTGAAATCGCCTAAAAAAACAATTTCCGCATGTGGATAGTTAGACTGTATACTATCACAGTTTTCGGATAATGTCGCAAAAAAGTTTTGATACTCGGTGTTACTTGGCGGTCGGTAGAGGCAGCAAATGAACTTGGTCGATGACTTTGAGGTGAATTTCAGCCATATGATATCAAGGTTCGCTGGTTCTAGCTTCTCCTCTCGATGACATGAAAGGTCATTTTTAATGTACACACAGATCCCAAAATTATGTCGAAATCGGTGGTGTAGGTCATAGCCGGGATAAAGATAGTTCACAGTAGGTGTTGCAGAACTGATTTTAGTTTCAGTGAGAACAAGGATGTCAGGTCTTTGTTCTTCAAGATGTTGGTGAACTGAATTCATGTTGGTACTTAATCCTCTTATATTGCTAAAATCAATTCTGAGTTGAGTTTTTGGTCTTCTTTTAATATCTTTGCATGAAGGACCCCCAGGATCACCCGACGCCCGGAGATCCGAGTGGTCGGGTATTTTACCTCCGGAATATTTTGATCCTGGAGGCGCCATCATGCTATCTGTTACTCATTGTTGGAACCGGACTGCCAACGCAGTAGCGGAACGTGGTGATACCACTTAGCGCTACTCACTTCTGGCATGGTGGTATCTCACCGGTCGACGCCCAATGAGTAAAAAGCGTCTACCACCTACCAGTTTTAATAATAAGATGACAAAGTAGTGATAGTTTTGAATCTCAATTGTTGTTCTCCGCGCCTACTTCGATTAGTAATTTCTCATTAAAGCAGTATACAGGGGAATTATCTCTCTGCTCCATAAAATACTGTTAAGACATCCGATAACCTTTTTTGCTTTTACTATTCTTTTTTACAGTCTGTTCCTGTCTTATCAAATGTGACACCCAAGTATACATACTCATTTCATGGAGATATTACTTGTCCATTGTCTAGTTCTAACTCACTGGATTCGTTTCCAATACATAAGTACTCTGTCTTGTCCACGTTTGACAAAATCTGCTTTGTTATAATTAAATTCCCTTCTAAAAATTTTACTTTTTTTATCAAATTCTGTATATACTTGACCCGAAATTTAAAGAGCTAGATGGTCTGTTACTTCCCTTAATAAGGGGCAACAACACCGAACAATGCTTAATTTATGACTACTTAATGCCAGATCTAACAATCTATTTCTACTGTTTAAATTTGTTATTATAGTTGTGAATGTTTAAAAAGTTTATAAACTCTAAATATTTTGACTCAATGGGGGCAATTCTTTACATTTCAAAAAATCTGGCGAAATTTAAAAGAATGTGAAAAAATCTGGCGGTTAAGATTTCTCGTTTAAAAGGCAATTTTTAAACTTAAAAACTTACCTAAAAGGTAATTTCCCACGTTTGTTAGTTATAGCTTCACAATATAATATATTTTTTTTGATAAAAAGGCCTAATTCGTTCTAAATTTTTAATTTAAAAATTGCAAATAAATTCGGAGCAGAAAACCACTAACCACAGAAACTGAAATGTCAAATAACGTCAAATTCGTTGAGATTTGTAATTCCTAATCGTTTTCTGTATAAGGTCAGCTAAGTTTACTTTCCACGGCAAAATTAACAAAGAGGGACTAACTTCATGTCGTGGAGAGGTCGCTACAAAATTTGCTCCACGCTGTTGTCAAAATATTTCCCTAAAACCAGCCAGAAAAATCTGACTAAGTGGTGACTGGTCAAATTATTGAAGTGGTAATTATTTTTTTACTTTTGTTATCAAAGCTAGGCACGTAGATAGTTTTTTCTTCTGGGGGGGTCCTCCCATATAGAAACTGCTGTTATTCAGTGACGGCCCATGAGGTTTTGGATAGGGTAATCAGAAATACTTGCTACATTCGGTCTAGGACACCTGGGCGCCGGGCCAACTCGGCGCCGCCAACCGGGCGCCGGGCCAACTCGGCGCCGGACGAAAAAAAATTTTCATAAGATGTGCAGATGAAAAACAAAATAGATGTATTTTTATACAAAAACATCTTTAAAAAATCATTTACACAATTTTTTGAATTTTGCTTTTGTTAAGTAAAAAGCTAAATCCATTAAGTCGAGTGTTGAAATTTGGTAGGTGTAGTGTTTAGTAACCTGGTAACACTACGTTTTTTATTAGAACAATGGCGGATTTCTTTATTTTTAAACTGATTTGTCTGAAACTTGAAAGTTTGCAGGGCCTGGGATCACTTAATACAGTTTATCCTCAAATTAAAGAAATTCAAAATGGCGAATCCAAAATGGCGTATTTTCTTATTTACTCACCGATTTGTCTCAAACTTAAAATATTTCATTGCTTAAGGTCATTTAACAAAAATTTTTACTCAAACTTAAAAAAATCAAAATGGCCGATCCAAAATGGCGGACTTTCTTTATTTTTAAACCGATTTGTCTGAAACTTGAAAGTTTGCAGTGCCTGAGCACACTTAATACAGTTTTATCCTCAAACTTAAAAAATTCAAAATGGCGAATCCAAAATGGCGGATTTTGTTATTTACTAACCGATTTGTCTTAAACTTGAAATATTACATTGCTTAAGGTCATTTAATACAATTTTTTACTCAAACTTAAAAAAATCTAAATGGCCGATCCAAAATGGCGGATTTTCTTTATTTTTAAACCGATTTGTCTGAAACTTAAAAAATTCAAAATGGCCGATCAAAAATGGCGGATTTTCTTATTTACTTACCGATTTGTCTAAAACTTGAAAGTTTGCAGTGCCTGAGAACACTTAATACAGTTTTATCCTCAAACTTAAAAAATTCAAAATGGTCAACCCCAAATGGCGGACTTTCTTATTTACTAACCGATTTGTCTCAGACTTGAAATATTACATTGCTTAAAGTCATTTAACAAAAATTTTTCCTCAAACTTAAAAAAATAAAAATGGCCGATCCAAAATGGCAGACTTTCTTTATTTTTAAACCTATTTGTCTCAAACTTGAAATATTACATTGCTTAAGGTCATTTAATACAATTTTTTACTCAAACTTAAAAAAATCAATATGTCCGATCCAAAATGGCGGACACATCTATTAATGAATCGTTCGAACTTTAAAAAAATTGAAAATGGCGAATTCAAAATAACGCACTTTTTTATTGATTAACCGATTTGTCTCATACTTGAAAGCTTACAGTGCAATGTTACTTAAAACAATTTTTTACTTAAACTTAGAATAATCAATCAAGAAAAACTAAAACATTTCAACTAAGAATAACTATTACTTAGCACAGAAAAAAGTAGAACTTGGCCAAAAAGACATCGTTTTGGTGAATATTTTTAATTTAACAATCTTTTAAAATGAGTCAAAAATTATATTCAGCGACGATAAACACCGCAAGATTCTACATTTAATATAAATCGATTCCTAAATAAAATACCATTTTCTTTGAAGTTTAAGTTAAAAATTGTATTAAGTAACCTTAAGCACTGCAATCTTTCAAGTTTGAGACAAATCGGTAAGAAAATCCAAGATTTCGGATTCGCCATTTTGAATTTTTTATAAGTTTAAGTCAAAATCATAGTGACTTGAAACACCACCTTGAAACACACTACATTTGATAGTGTAACGAAGTTACCTTTTTTTACATTTAATTAGCCCAGGCAGTTCTTTCAAAAATATAATTTAGTTTTGTGTTGTAAAGCTAAATTATCGGTTAATTTGACCCGGATCTCCCCTATTAATTAGCCCAGGCAGTTGTTCTTTCAAAAATATAATTTAGTTTTCTCTTATAAAGCTCTTATCGGTTAATTTAACCCGGATCTCCCCTATGAATTTTCCTGCACCTTGCTCCATATTTAGCGCAGGATTTTGAGCATGCGCCGGAATCATTTTTCATATATTGTCATACTACTTTAGTATTAGAAAATAATGACATGCGCCGTGGCACATACTTATTAAATGGAAAAATTGTCGCCTTTATGCCTGCGCATTGATGACTCTTTTCCACATTTGGAAATAATTAATTCATGCGTGCGCAGGACGGTAAAAGTTTATAAAAGTCTTGTTCGACCAAAGGGGGGTCCTTTTTCCGTCGATCCTAGCTACAAGCAACTAGAATCTATTTTCTTATAAAACCGTTTAAATTCTGTGATCCGGCGCGCCGTTGTGTGTGACTTATCAGGTAAGCATTTGCTTGATAACCTTTAGTACTCTCGTTTTTATTTCTTTTCTTTTGTGATTTGTTTCCGCTTATCTTTTGTAAAATTGCAAAATCGAACTGTATTTATTTTGCTGATTAAACCGGTATTAAATTTTTCTTAAATTAATTTACGACTTTAGGGAAAATCCATGCCGAAATTTGATGGGAGTAGGTGTGTTATTATTAGTGTTCTTCGAATGCTTTAAAATAATAACTGTAATTTAATAGGTCGTTTTCATTCTTGTTTCACAACTTCTTCGGGATTGTGGGTGGTTGGAGTGTTAACCACTTAATTAATTACACGTCTCCGGTCCGTTTTCTTATTGAATTATGTATTTAAAATATTAACTGTAACTTAATAGGTCGTTTTCGTTCTTGGCTGACAACTTCTTCGGGATTGTGGGTGGTTGGAGTGTTAACTTAATTAATTACACGTCTCCGATCCGTTTTCTTGTTGAATTATGTATTTAAAATAATAACTGTAATTTAATAGGTCGTTTTTCATTCTTGGCTCGCAGGCTCTTCGGGGTTGTGGGTGGTTGGAGTGTTAACCACTTAATTAATTACACGTCTCCGGTCCGTTTTCTTGCTGAATTATTTAATTAAAATAGTAATAATTTTGTATGTTATTTGGTGGGTTGTCTTCATTTTTGGCCGAGAATGTTGCTGGCTGCCCAGGGGCTTGTGAGTGGTTGGAATGTTGACAGCTAAACTAATTAAATGTCCATGTTTTATCTCCTTTAATTAAATTAAATATTTTATGTTATTTTACAAATTTATCTTCTTTTGGTCAAGCATAAACCACTTCACCCTGTAGAACAAACCTACATAAAATTTGGTGAAAGAAGGTAGCTGACTCTGGTATTTTGTAAAGTAACTAAAACTAAAAACTAGAGTACTATAAGATTACATTTTACTAAATTTCATAACTGATGCATTGGGGCCTGGCTTTTGGACTTTTCTTGCTTTTATCCGTATATAAAATAATCTGCTTTTGAGTGAATGTAACCTAAGCTTGATTCAACTTCGCTTTATTTGTTTATATTTTATTAATTAAACACTACCTGAACTAAACACAAGTTGCTTACTTACAGAAGGTTTATTATAATTTTCCGGGGTGGTTTACTGTAAATTTTAATATTTGCCCGGCATAGAATCAAAAGTATCTTAATAATTTCAGTTACCCGAAATCTGATTTTCTTTATTCTGTTAAACTGGGTGAATATTACATATTTTGGTGATATTCTAGGATGTAAATAACACTTTTATATAATAAAAAAATTAATTTATTTATAACCACAGTATTAATTATTATTAAACTCAAATTTGAAGTAATACTTTACCTGTTTTCTCCACTGTATAAAAGCTTCCCGAGAGGCACAGGGGACTCTAAGCTCCTTTATTTCTTAGAGTGGCGCTCGAGGCATCTCTTTCTGTCACTTTTCTGTAGGAAATTTGACAGAAACCCTGGGACGTCAAAGTAAGGGGAAAACCCAATAAGAGGGATTTTTATATTTTTAATATAATATTAGAAATTATTATAAATTCAACCCCCCAGAGCAAACACCCTCACAATACACATCGGTTCATAAATAAGAAAAACCGCCATTTTGGATCGGCCATTTTTATTTTTTAAGTTTGAGTAAAAAATTGTGTTAAATGACCTTAAGCAATGTAATATTTCAAGTTTTAGACAAATCGGTTAGTAAATAAGAAAATCCGCCATTTTGGATTCGCCATTTTGAATTTTTTAAGTTTGAGGATAAAACTGTATTAAGTGTGCTCAGGCACTGCAAACTTTCAAGTTTTAGACAAATCGGTTAGTAAATAAGAAAATCCGGCATTTTCGATTCGCCATTTTGATTTTTTTTAATTTTGAGGATAAAACTGTTTTAATTGATCTTAGGCACTACAAACTTTCAAGTTTCAGACAAATCGGTTTAAAAATAAAGAAATCCGCCATTTTGGATCCGCGATTGTCGTAATAAAAAACGTAAGTTGTAGTCTTACCAGGTTACCAAACACTACACCTACCAAGTTTCAACACTCGACTTAATGGATTTACCTTTACTTAACAAAACCAAATTTCAAAAAAATTGCGGTTCTGTTCGTTTTGTATAAATAATATATTTTGTTTTTCATCTGCCCATTTTATCAAAAAAAAATTATTTAGTCGGGGCCGAGTTGGCCCGGCGCCGAGTTGTTCCATTCCGGCTACAGTCGCCGCCGGCGGAAGATTACAGGGGTGCCACGAACAATTCGTCTAAAAGACGTTATTGCTGGGTTTATACAGATAAAAATAAATATTAAAATAAAAATAAAAGTAGATTCTATGGGAAAATGTGTGAAAGTCGACACCAAAATGTTTATTTAAGAATATCTAAATTACAGAATGTCAATATGCAAAATGGCAGAATTAAAAAATGTTGAAAGTCCAAAATGTCGAAAGCTTGGGTTATTATATATAATAATAAAAACTAACCTGACCAGATCAAGTGCCTTTTTTTGTGTAATATACCTACTTGAAAACCTAACCTGATCCCCCCCTTAGGTACCACCTTGCACGTTACGTTGTAAGAGTTTTTCGTAATAATATTTTAAATACATATTTAAAGTGAAACCCAACTTGTGAACGGTCCCTTTGTTGGTTTCACTTGCGAACAATGAATTGGCAACAGCAGCAGCATTTCGTAACTGACAGTCCCCTTGGTGTTCTGTGACTGACAGTTGTCAAATGTGCCAGAAAGAAAAACCATTGTATGATGAGGTGCCCGGAAAAATACAATTCATCAAGAACTTGTGGATTATCAGTAGCCGAGTTTCAAGGTAGGTTTTCGATAAAATTTTCCCTCATATTTTACATTTTTAGGTTTTCCAGAATTTCCTAAGTTGGCCCATTACCGTGTGGTGTAAGACGTTTTACACAAAGCTAAAACTTTTAATGTTGTCAAGATTTACAGCTAAAATCTATCGTTTCAAATTTTGTCAAATTGTTTCAAATTTTGAAGAATTGCCCCCAATGTTCGTTAAATTTGACAGAGTTTCTATATTACACGCCCTATTAAATAATTCATAAAGTTCAAAATTTGAACTAGGCGGGATGTAAAGACCACATAAAACTATTTCCACCCCTTTAAAATTAATTTTAGCCCACACATCTTCAACGTTTTTATCCGGACACTGAATAGGTAATAACTTTGCGTTTAAATGCCTCTTTACGGCCACAATAACTCCACCACCAATTTTTTTCTTTGTAAATTCTGAATCTATATCCCTTCTATATATGGTATATCTATTATCAAAAAATTCATAGTGATAAACAGATGAATTAAGCCAGGATTCTGTTAGTACTAAAATGTGAAAGTCCTGTTGTGAAAGTGCAATCTTAAAGTCATTTAACTTAGAAGAAATGAACCGAACCGAACCGAACCGAACTTGGACATTTTGGTAATAAATGGTAAATATACAAGACTTACGTTTAGTGGACATCATTTAAGTTACTTGCCGAATCAATTTTAAATACATTTGCACCATTACTCTTTCTCTAAAGATATTCAAATTTTTCACCCATAAGAATTGAACATTGTTGGACTTTTTGAACTCCCTACATTTGGCGAAAAGCACTCGGTTTTCCGCCGTTAGAGCCTCGTTGATATATATATGCTTCTTGCGGTCAGTGACACCCGGCCATTGAAAATCTATGTCCCCCAAGCTTGGGGTTTTCTTTGTTTTCCTGACCCCGATAAAGCTGTCCCTAGTAAATCTGGACACGAATTTAAGGTGAATTTTTTTTAGGCTCAGGACTAACATTTTTGTTAGAAACCCTGTAGCAAGCATCAATCTGCGACTTATCGAAGGGAAAATTTAATGCTTTACTCACTAGAGAAATAGTGGTTAAAATATTTACCTTTTTGATCTCTGGAACGCCATGGATTTCCACACTATTAAGAAGGCTATATTGTTCCTGCCTATTTAATTTGGCGCGCATTTCTTAATTTTCTCAAGACACGATATAATTTTCTCATCTTAAGCAAAAATCATTGTTTTTGTTTCCTCAATTGCAGCTTAACAGCCCTCCAGTGAGTTCTTCATTTCAGCATTGATGAATTTTATTTCCTTAATTTCTTTTAAAATATCCTTTAAAGAGGGTTGTCTGTTGCAACTAGGGCATTCCCAAGATCCGTCCCCATTCTTTTCATCAACAGGACACATGTGCAAGTTTTGTACATGTACTTCCTGCACATCTCAATCGCTGCCTGGAACTTGAAGAACTTATTGTTTCCTTACACAAAGTGCAAGTGCTGGACATGTTGAACTGGCTTAATATCAACAAACGCAAAAAACCTAAACACCTTCGATCCGTGATAAAAATTCTCGCACTTTTTTATCGAAGTATGCAGTACTATTTATATACTTTTTATTTTAAATAACTACTTATTTCACTATAGCGTAGCTATCTTATATTTTAAATTAATCGAAACGCTAAAATTTTTTGCTAAATATCTTCGTTAGATTCAACTTTTTCTTTTACTATTAACCGAAGTTGTAGTAATTTATTTACGGAGTTAACAAAATCGCGTGTACTCTGTACGACGACACGAACTTAGGCTTGTAAGTAGAATAAATTATTGTTTTACAGTTGAAAATATTACTTAGTCTATAATAGCTAACAATTAGATTTTAGTTTAATTTACTTTACTACTGTTAAAATTGTAGCATATTTGTAGTGTTTGCATATTAGTGAAACGACAAACACACGAATTTAAATTTCCCGCGCCGTGACAAAGTGCTAATGACGTAGGCAATATGGCCGCGCGGCTGACCTATGAAAAAGCAGCATTGGAGTGACGTCACATTTCATTTCATCCATAAATATTTGCGCAATTATAAATAATTACGCGGCTTAAATAACATAAATATTACAATATTTTTGCTAAATAAAGTTTTAAAGTTAAAGTAGCTGTCGCCATGACAACCGATATACAAGTGACTTCATTATCCGTACATGTGTTAATACTAACTTTTTTTTACGTGTATACGCACTCGCAAGGAGATCCCTATCACGCTCGAGAAGCGGCAAGTGCGCGGAAATGTTGGTGTGTGTTGGTTTTGAAACGGTTCAGGTTGTAACCTGCAGGGAAAAATGTCGCAGGGAGTTTATTCCACAGCGATGCTGTTCTCCAGAGATATGAATTCTAATATAATGAGGTTCTTGGTGCCTCTATTTTGACAATAAATTGATGGTTACCGTCTGTTTGACGTGTTCGCCTAGTAGGTGCTACTCCCGGGGGGATCATACGTGCCAACTCTTCAGAGCACTTTCCGTGATAATACCTGTAGAAGAGAGATAGATCGCCCACAGTTCTTCGATGTTCGAGACTATCCAAGCTACGGGTAAGTGCGGGGTCATTGATCAGCTTGATAGCTCGTTTTTGCACGGTGTTCAAAAGCATTAAGGTATGTTTGGGTGCCGCACTCCATATATGTGAGCAGTACTCCATAGTTTGTCGAATCTGGGCTTTGTAGTGTCAGCAGTTGGCTTGGTGTATACAGATGTTGTAACGTGTCATTTTTACGTTAAAGGCAAACGTTACATATTTGTTTTATTTAGGTAAATAATCAAGGCTCTTCGACTCGTCTTTCTGTACACAAATTAAGGGTATTTTATAGAGCTAGGTTTGGAGCTTATATAGTGTCCAGAAAGTTACCTTATAAAGGAGGCATTCCATCGAATTACTGTGGACACTGCGCACATCGTATTATCTGGGCATCGTAATTGGAATTTGAGATCACAGGTTTCGGGAAAAATCACATAAAAACTTTTGATTGTTTTGTTTATCTGTAAAATTTCGTAATTTTCTTTGACGTTCAAGAAGATAAACAGCTGTTCTGCTGGGGAATGGCGGCGTTGCCGCATCACAAATGGTTTCAGTAACAGAAAGAAAACATTTAGACGAACATTTCATTCGCTTATGTTTATTTTCGAGGATATTGGGACAATGACTTCTCTTCCGAACCTCATATCATTCACGGATTAGCTAGTTTTGATAGCACGAAAACATATTTGGGTCCACGGTTTGACCAGTAACAACCGAGGCTCCGCCGAAAATAAAATAAATACGAGTTATGCACTTTTGTAAATGGGAGATAAACGAGGGATAAAAACCAGGACTAAAAGAATAAACAAAATCGTATTTTTATATTATATAAATTTATATATAATCATAGTTAAATAAAGTTAATAGCTAACTCAGTCGGATTGAAGGGTTGTGTAGGGCTAGCTAGTGGTTCAATGTGTATTTTTAGGTTCAAGTTCAGAAACAACTTTATTAATGTAGAAATGTTTTACAAAAATGGCGTCAAACCATATGAATCTTACACAAAGAGCAAAGGAAACTTTTGACTAAAACTGTAACTAAAATGCAACTAAATTCTACACTTATATAGCTTTACTCATATGGGAATTGGTTGAGTGTTCAAATATTCCTGGGTTTGATGCATGCTCTGATCTCCAGTAATTGATTTTACAGTTGATGGTTTCAATGCTGAGCTTCTTATAGTCCGGCTGGTTATTTTCCTCCTACTTGCTATGTTGGCGGGGGTGCGGTGGGCAAATGTTCCGTCTATGTATGGAGGGTGTCTCGATGTCCTTGTTATAAAAATTTCCAACCGTAGAAATAGATCCGACAACACCTCAATGTGCGTTTTACGTATTTTCGATATCCCCTTGGTTGATGCTGGCTCTATAGACCGGTATCGAAGTGCTAGTGTATTTCATCATTGGTTAGTTTGAAAACCGCGGATTTTTTTCTCCAGGCTCGCAAACCGGAGCTAGGGATTTTTCGGCGAGAGCGTTTTTTTATAAATGCATTTGCATTCTTATTTGAATTTAACCGGGAAAATTTGGTTGGTACTGTGTACTGTCCCCACCAGATTTACGAACGATTTCCGGCAACTTCATTTTTTTGTGTTCTTGACAAAGTGTCTTTTCTCTTTTCCTAAAGAGTCGGCGGTGGGTCGACAACAGTTTCTGGGATCGTCATTGTTTTTTTGGTTATTGGCACTGCAGCGATTGCAGGAGATATCCCAGAAACTGTAGAAGTGAGTCCGTCGTGAGGCGTATTCTCGTGGACGGCTCGTATCCTCTTTGAGAGGGACTAAAAGGCGACCTACGCCATTCCTACGGAAAGAAGCGTGGTAAGTTCGATTTTTTTTTGAATTCTTCAAGACAATATTTGCCTCCCAAATTGTTATTATTTTTCGTGTGAAACGTAATTTTTCGACAAAAGACGTGGGGAATTCTTGGAGTTTTTTTTTATTTTTTTTTAACCACGTTTTGGACAAAAACTATATATTGTTTTTCTCCTTTGTCTACAGCCCTGTCCAATCCATTACTGGGACGGTTGTGCTGGACGCTGGTGGGAAGCCGGTGGTAGCACTGATACAACTCTGGGAAAGGTATGTAAGGGTTATTTTAGTTCATCTGTTGAAATCTGCTTTATTTTATTGAGTCGACATGGGGTTCGTGATTTAAGATTCTCGGTGTAGGGGAACCTCGTGCAAAACCGACGAAGGAAACCATGTGCTAAGGGATCTTCAGGGGAGGCGCGAGCAGGACGAGGACCCGGAGTAGCAGGGGAATGTCTGGAAACAACTCCAGGTTTACTAAACAAAACACCAACAATAATTAAATCAAAAAACGAAGGTAGGATCAAGCAACATTTAAATATAATCTTTCCATTAGAATTTTTCAATATAATTTTTACAGTCTATATATAATTTCTTGTAAACGCAAGGTAAAGGTATGACGTTATAACCCCAATTTTGCGGTATAATTAAGCTAAATTTTATTGTGAAATTGCTATTGCGGTTATTTTGGCGCTGACTTGTTCCCACCAATTTCATTGATTTATACTTCATGTTCCAGTATTATTCTCAGGTTTCAATATTTTTTTTATATATTTTGATCAACTTCACTTTCATCCTCTTGTGAAAATAAACAAGATGAACTAATTTTTTTTTCTATTATTTGTACAACCGAATGACCAACTTGCAGAGACAAAAGAGAGATGAGATTATATTTTTTTTAGCGGTTTCCTTACATTGTTTTACCTCATGGGGTGGATCTCGGACTGGGTTGCTGTCTATCTCATTCTACCCAACGTAGAATGATGACAGCGGATATTTGGTCCAGATCTCCCCTATGATGGAATGATTTTGGAAGTATATTTTTTTTACAATCATTTATATTATGGAGTCTTACACTAGACTCAAATGTAGGTACACTGTGACCTGTTGGAAATGTGCATCTACCTATAAAGAACTTTCTATTTGTGTCATTTTGATTCATTTAGGAATCTTTTAGAATTTTATTTTGTCAATGAGTCAATTTTTTTTTGTTTTTCTTAATTACACAAATACTCTGGAAGCCTCGGAAGTAGGTAGAGTTTCATTGTTTGGCTACAACGTTTGGGTTGAACTGTATTTTAATTAAGATCTTCTTTGTAAAACATTGATATTAAAACACTGTGGCACTTAAAAGTTTCTTATTTCTGAACCCCCCCTTCTCCACTGTATAAAAGTTACCGGGCATATCAATGTTTTACCTAGCTGGAAAATACAGTTCTGCTTCCAGATATTTGTTAATTATTCATTAATTTTTTTTTAGTGTCACAAATTGGCACAGCGTTATTGTTCTATTTACAGTGTCACAAAATGGCGGCAACGTCTTTTAGTTTGCCACAAATGTCACCCAACGCATTTTAATTGGTTTTTTAACATCTAATGTAATCTTTTTTTGAATTTGGAAAAAAATATAAAAAAAGTTTTTTGAATTAAAAAAAATATATATATATATTTTTTTGTGGTACAGCCAAAGCCAGGTTAAAGGCTTTCAGTGGCTGTCGGTGGTTTTGACACCCAATCATTTTTTACTATGAATAAGATTTTCCATCATCGTTGGTTTTGATAACACTTTTTAAATATTTTTTAGTAATATTTGAGCGTTGATTTGGAATTCGTTTTGTTTTAGTAATTCTCATAGTTTTTTGTTAGCTTATCTTCACAGGTTTTTTCTTGGAAAATAAAAGATTCATTTTTATTTATTAGGGAAGAATAAGTAGATAAAAAAAACATGGGTGTTTTTATTGAACGTCCAATTCATGTATTAATTCGTTAAAGTTTTTTGTAGGAAAAACATGTTTTAATTTTTTCTTTTAAGAAAAATAAACACAGGAATGTAAATTTACTTCAATTTTTTGTTGATTTATAGGTGGATGGACCTCCAGACATGGTCTTTTTATGTTTTAAATATATGACATAGGTAGTGTGTTTTTCTAACAATTTTTTTTCAACAGGTTGCCAACTACTATTATTTTATTATTTCCTGCTTGTGATAAGATAGAAATTGTTTCACCGATTATTTTTTAGTGTAGTCAATTTATGTAGGTCAACAAGTTATTTTTTTGGTGATTTTAATTTTTGTTGGATATCACCACTTGGAAGTTGGAATATTTTTACAGGGTTTCACACAAATTTTTCTTGGCTGAGTTGTTTTAAAGTAAATATAGCCTAACAGCTGGTAATTTTATTTAGTTGAAAGTATAAATTAATGAAAATGAAAGAAAAGGAAAATGAGTTTATTTTGCTTTGTCATTTTCTTTTCTTGTTTTTGGTGGTAACTGTTGATGACAATTAAGATCTTACGTCACTCAGTTACATCGGGTCAGAGGAGGGTACTACTACATAGTGTTAGCTCGGAACTTTAGGGAACACAAAGCTAAAATTCCTAGAGCAACACATTGGCTGAAGATCAATGCCAAAAGTCCAGTAACCATTTATTTTTGGGGCAGTTTTTTTAGGTCTTTGGTTGCCAAGTCTAGTTGTGTTTTCGTGACTGGTCAAATTTTTTCTTGGTAGAAAATACAGCGTTGGGCTTTGGAGTGCATTTTTTTTTTAAATGACCTACGGGTATTTCTATCAATTAAAGTTTTTCTGGTTCACAATCATTTTTTTCTGTATTTTTTTCTGCGTTCAGGTCATAGCTTGGTCATGGCCAATGGAGGGCAAACATTTATGTTTGAGCCTTGAGAAGTTTTGCCTGCTTCGGATTGAATACAGAGAAAATGAATTTGAAGCCCTACTAGATATAATACCACAAAAGAAATGTTTAACTGAGACAGATATAGATATAAGATTTTTTTTAGTTCATTTGTAAAGTTCAGTAATTTTTTTTTAAGTAATGTCATTTTGAGGCCGTGAAATTGGTCAGTGAATTTAAGAGAGACTTTCAACTAAATATAAATGTGGTAATTGGTAAAAATATTTCAAAATTTTACTTTTTTTAAATGATTTAATTTTCTTGAAAAGATTATTTTTTGTGTAAAAATAACTTCTCGAATTCTTGTTTTGGTCAAAACGGTTGGTATAGTGGTCGTAGTTTTAAAGGGTGACCAGATAGGTTATATATTTTTTTTGGGGGACCAAACAGGAATTTCTTGAGTTACAACAAAAGGTGAACTTTTTTGTCTTATTTTATCAGGCAGGAATAAATAAATCTTTTACTTCCAAATCATATGTTTAAATAACAAGATTTATTGGTTAGGTGTTTGGGTCTTATAATGAAAAACGTTTTGTTTTTGAGGATACTGGTGAATGAATTATTTTATTACATGCTAAAATTTGTTTGACGGCAGCTAGGCTAGTCTTCAGATTTTTTTTTTGATAGTCTACATTTCAGGACAGTGGCGTGTACTTAAGGGGGCCTGTCATCTGCGCCCATTGTAAAGCAACTTCCAACTTACTTGCTTAGCTTTTTCACTTCATCTTCGTTTTGTTGCTTCTGAAATTAAAGCGTTATGTTGGATAAAGATGGATGGTGTTAGACTAAGAAAGTACCTATTTAGGGATGAAGATTTGGAAGTTGTGGACATTTGGGAAATTTTTATTTATTTTTTTTTTAAATTTTAAAATAATTTCATACTGATGACCTCAAATAATGAAGCAAATTTTTAAATTACAATACACTGTTGTGGAATAAATCAGGTTAAACAATAAATTTAAGATCATTGATTTCTAAAAAAAGATTTCAACCTAAGAATAAATTTAAAAACAATAGGTTTTCTTTGATGCGACTAAACATTGATGAGGGCATCTATTTTTTTTTAATCTGATAGTTGTACAGGGTGTAAAGGAGCTTTATTTATATTGCAATAATTAGGGTTTTTTTTTCTCTCGCGAGCTGGGTGGAAATGGAATAAATGTTTGGTTCGGAGTGTAGAAATCGAGGAACGAGGACTTCCTACTAATCTTTTTAGGATTTCGCAACTTCGGTTTTCGCTAAATTAAAATACATTAAAATTGGGCCTACAGGCTGAATTTTACATTTTCCAGGACCTTGTAGATTCGCGGAGAAAGACAAGTTTTGTGATCGGTTTAGTTATGATAGGAATTGAAATAGTAACATGAGGCCACTAGATATATCTAGGTTGGGAATTAGTAAGTTAACACTGATCTGAACAATTTTCCATAATAGTGTTCTATTTTTACAGGATGCTTCAAAATATCATCACCCTTTCTTTGAAATAAGATATCGTTTCGCCTGTGGGCGTTTAACCGTTTAAAAAATATATAGGGTCCAGATGGGATTGGAATGGAAATCACAAGTTTTTGGGTTTATTGACATTATACTTGGGAAATAGGGGAAATGTGTAATAAAAAGTTTTTTGGTTTTAGGCCGAGGTTTGTTGATATAACAAAAGTTTATTTGGGGCCGGGAGGTTATGCTCTTTTAAAATTGATGTAATAGTTTTTGGCTTCTTGATTCTTGTCGTCTGGTTTTTACGCAGGATTATTCCATTTCAAAATGTCATTTGTAGGGATAGGGTCTCATTAGCCCTTGGACATTTGGTAATTTTGCTTTGACTAATAGTTGTGAGAAGGGTTCAACTTAATTTTATATCTCGTGAACACCAGGAATAGGGATCTGAGAATGCATTAAGCAGTAAATTTTTTTTGATTAGATGTTGTGTACACACTAGAGTAGGCAGATTTAGTTTTACAACGGTCTTATAGGTGAACCATGAAATTGTTTTCATATTTGTTTTTTAAAAATGCACACAAGGTAAATCTTTACGGGGTTGAGTGCAAAGTTTGATAGGTTCTTCACATTATAGTGGTACAGTAAATAAGTACTAACGTTGCTTATTTCCTTAAGTAATAATTTTAAACAAATATACTAGCATCGTTTGTTTTTTTCGAACATAAATATTTTTTTTCTTTTCCTAAACTTTTTATACCTTATGATTCTTAAGTAAATTTTATTTTCAATCATCTTTTTTGTATAGTAAATTAATTTTTCTAGCTCATTCACTTTTCACATTCACACAGTTTTGGGAGAGGAAAGGAAATCTACAACTGGTTTTTTAAAGGAAAGGAACAAAAACTGTTGCATGATATAGCTGAAATAAGATTTTTCTAGTGTTGATTTTATGAGAAAATTTTATTGATACTAATAGGAGCTGCAACCCTACTTAATTTTTGAAAAAAAAATTTTGAAATAATAATAATGATTTTTTTTCTTAATATTTAAAAGAAAAAGGGAAACTTGATTCTCTTGTTGCAAAATTTTTTTTTGGTGCATAGTAGTACCTTGCCCCTACAATGGTTTTACCAGTTTATTGAAATATTTTTTTTGTGAATTAAAATATAATTTCATTTCGAACCCTCGCGTTTTCATCATCACCTATCAGGGTAGAGTAATATTTTGAAAATTTTAACGAGTCACTAATAAATTTTTTTTATTATTGGGCTACTGTGGTCGACACCAAAATTTTTTTTTAAATTTCTATTTTTTTTTTACACCTTTCGGTACGATCCTAGGGTCTTTTTGACCATGATTTGCATCAATTTAGTTTAAATTTTGGGGATTTCATTTGAATGATTATCAGAGAGTTGCAGTCCTACCAAGACGTTATTTCTGTAAATTTTTTAATACCATCGGTAATTTTTTTAAATATTTTTAATTACACACAACATCCTTACTAGGCTAATTCGACGCAATTTTAGCGAGCGGATTTTTTTTTAATTGAGCAGTTTTGATTTATTATTTTGGAGAAAAATCATTGTATACGGCGATTTGGGTTTTTTTTGAGGAGTTTATCAGTGGAGCCGTTCTGCAATAGCAGGAGTATACACTAGCGTTAACTGTGTACAACAGCTTTGGGATTTTTGTTATAGGTAGTTTGTTGTACGTTCCATTTAGGGATAAATTTACCTATTCGGTTGCTGAGGTAAACAAACATCACTTTACTTTAATTTTAATCCAGTTCAGCTAGGATAAGCGCAATTATTTTTTTTTTGGTGTTACTCACGCAGGATTGGTACATAAGACCTAAACACTGCCAAAACTCTTGTCTCTCTTTTATTTTTTTTTACTTTTTTATGGCTACTTGTTAATTCTAATTTAGGACTTAAGTAGTTATTTCTCACTGCAAGGTTGGACGTCATAGTTGGTTGTGCAAATACTTAATATAAACTATGATTACATTTTTAAATGCAAATAAATTTTATTTTCTTACTGCTCCGGTGTTTGTCGGTTTTGTTCGTGTCTGCCCGTATTTAAGTTTTATATTTTCTACATTTGTGAGAAAATTTATAGTGGTTTTCACTAGTGAATTTAAAGTGAACTTTGTGTTTGTTATTGCGTGGTTTAGTTTTTATAATTGGGAGGTATAATTGAGAGTTTTAAAGTTTAAAGTTTTAATATAAAAGGCACCATGGCTATTTCTTTGAGTCGGTTTTCTGACATAAGGTACTTAGTCAAGGACGAGTTAATCTACGAATAACATGGAGAGGCATAGCCATTGGATCGGTGAAAGAGATGAAGCAACAGCTCATACTGATTAGACAGAGAGAAAGGACTGATGGAAGTATGAGATACCCTCCGTATCCCTTTAAATTTGGCCAGGATGCTTTTAGCTGCATGAAGAAGCTAGATAGTCTGGTACCGCTGGTAGAGAAGTTCTCTGGTACGAGCAAAGGGGGAGTTTAGGAAAATCGCTGTAAGGTTGGAACATGTATTAGCCAGGATTAACAACATGAATCCGTCCAACTTTGAAGAAAGTCAAACGAAAGGCATACTGGTTGCGGAAACCTTAAGTTTGATTGGGAGATTGCAGAGCCAAGCAACAGATTTACTAAGAGTTGGCGTTGCCTCAGATGATGATGAAGCATCTGAAACCCAATCAACGAGTCGAAGCTCAGATCACTCGACAAATGTTGGCAACACACCCAACCAGTCTCATTTCCCGCAACCACAGCACTCGACCACACAGAGAACAGCTCAACAGTCTACGAACCAACCGTCGGTCATTGCTCCAGTGCAAATAAGCTTACGAACCCAACTCAATGCTAATTCAGAATAACGGTACCACAGCTTTTCATTATCAACAACCGTCTACCGTTCCTTTGAGTTTAGCTGCCCTCCAAAGTAGCATTGCACCAATTGCTCAGTCCCGACCTTTTTCATGTTCGTCGCCAGTACCAATGTCAAGTGATCCTGGTACCTCATATCACGTTGCACCTGTACCTCCGCATAAGTGGAACTTAAAGTTTACAGGCGAGAGGGGTACAATCTCCGTCACCGCATTTTTTGAGAGAGTGGACGAGTTGAGTCAGGCTAGAGGAGTCAGCCAAAAGGTTCTACTGAACTCGGGCATTGATCTTTTTGAAAAGTCAGCCTATACTTTTTATAAAGAAGTCCATACATGGGAACAGCTGGAACAAAGGTTCATGGCAGAGTATCTTTCTTCTTCATATGGCGAGAAGCTATTGAAGGAGATCCAAAAACGTAAACAAGGCCCTGGAGAGTCTAGGGACTGGGCTGTCCTGTTTCTGAAGAGGCAAAATTAGCTATCGTCTTCAAAGCGGACATCTATAAGAATGGGTTGATTGCTACTGAGGTCAATAGCCTATCACATCTAAAAGATTTGTGTCGTAGAATAGACCAGAGATATGGTTTAGAGGAAGAGAACTTTATCCCTAGGAAAAACCAATCTATTGAACCTGACTTGGCATACGTTGACGTAGAGAGCGACAATGACGATTTTCCAACAGGGATCGATACAATTCAGATATCAAGTACCGGGACATCGAGCCAACAGAATTTAAATCATCCTGTTAATAGATTCGACAGAGATAGGCGACAGCCAACAAGCAGTTCCTCTGCTAGAGCTGATAGAGAGAGGCAACAACCAGCTAGTGGTCAGTCTAGTGCAAATGACAGAGATGTACAACCACCACAGGGTGTTAGGTCTGGCAGGGCGAATAGGGACGTTGTTTGCTACAGATGCAATCAAACAGGGCACATGGCGATCGGGTGTGCATTATCTAGAGGTAAGCAGTGTTATTCATGTGGTCAAGCAGGGGTAACAGTCAGAGAATGTCGTAATTGTAATCGTCAGGGAAACGGACCCAGGCGCTCGTAGGCGGTCGACCTTCGAGTCAGCCTGAACAAGCATCGACCGATAGGCTAACGTACGTCTTAGATTATGTGATAAGTCATGCTAGTAAAGATGAGAGGCCTTATTTAGAAGTGGATGTGCTCGAAAATAAGTTACTAGGTTTGTTGGATTCCGGGGCTTCACGTACCTTTTTAGGGAATCATGGTTGGTCAATCATCGAAAAGTTTGGTTTTTCACTTGATACCACGAAGAAGACGAGTTGTATTGTGGCAAATGGTCAAAGCACGAGTAGTATTGGGACGGTGCAGCTTCCTATGCGAGTTCAGGTTTTTAGAGGAATTTAGGTTTATAGAGGTCGTCGTCGTTCCTGAGTTGCCGCACACTTTGATTTTGGGATTAGATTTTTGGATTTCGATGGGTATAGTACCGAACTTAAGTACTAATGAGTGGCACTTTGCCGATAATAAAGATGTGATTTGTTCTTTAGAAACATCAGACCAACAAACTACTCTTACGCCTTATGAATCAGAACGACTTGAGGAATTGGTAGTTAAATATAAGACTATTATGGGTGACTCACTAGGATGTACAGACAGGGTAGAGCATAAGATTACAACAGATTTAGCACCGATAAGACAACGTTCATATAAGGTCTCACCGGTCATTCAGAAACTTATTGATGACGAAATCGACGAAAAGTTGAAACTTGATGTTATAGAACGGAGTAGTAGTTCATGGGCTTCACCAGTGGTAATGGTACAAAAGAAAAACACATAGAAATATCGTTTCTGCGTAGACTACCGCAAATTGAACTCAGTGACGGCGCGTGATAGTTATCCTTTACTACTCGTATCCGAGACTCTTGACAAGTTGAAAGATGCTAAATACTTGTCAACTTTAGATATCAAAAGCGCTTATTGGCAAGTACCAATGGAAGAATCATCGAAGCCACTAACAGCATTCATCTGTCGACGAGGTCTCTTCCAATTTAAGCGTTTACCTTTTGGTCTTCATAATGCACCTGCAACTTGGCAGAGACGATTTAGACCCCTACGTGTACGTATATCTCGATGACCTCGTAATTGTCACACAGAGTTTTTCTGAACATCTTAGAATTCTTGAGGAAGTCCTACGAAGATTGCAGAATGCAAAGATAACGGTAAGTTGGGAGAAATGCCAACTGTGTAGGCCAGAAATGACTTATTTAGGATTCGTAGTGGACCGTCGAGGCATCCGAGTTGACCCTATTAAAATTAAAGCCATGTTAGAGCTCCAGAGGCCAAGAACTGTAAGAGAAGTCCGTAGAGTTGTGGGTACAATTTCATGGTATAGACGTTTCATAGAGAATTTTTTAGCGATAATAGCTCCAATTACAGCTCTAACTAAGAAAAATCAAAAGTTCGATTGGACTCCAGACTGCGAAAAAGCATTTATTAAGATTAAGGAACTTTTAGTGACTGCACCGATTCTTACATGTCCAGATTATACCAAAGAATTTGTCATTCAAACAGACGCATCAGGATATGGAATAGGAGCATGTTTAACGCAGCCTTATCCTGAAGGAGACAAAGTCATATGCTATTTGAGTCGATCTTTGACTAAGCAAGAACGTGTTTACACGACCACGGAGCGAGAATGTTTGGCTTTGGTTTGGGCGATAGAGAAGCTCCGGCCATATATTGAGGGGATCTCATTTAAGGTCATAACAGATCATTTTAGTCTAAAATGGCTTCATAGCTTGAAAGAGCCCAGTGGAAGACTTGCTCGTTGGTCTGTAAAACTGCAGCAATATGACTTTGAAGTAATCCATCGGAAAGGGAAAGATTTAGTTGTCCCGGACATGTTGTCTCGTGCAGTACCTATGATTGATACAATTTCGCAGCCCAGAGACGTTTCAACAGCAATTAAAGATCGATGGTACCAAAAGATGGTAAAGAGGGTCGTAGAATCACCGTTAAAATTTATGAATTGGAGATAAACTGATAATAAGTTGTATAAATATGTCAAACAAGAATACCCTCAACTTTCACCATCTAACGAATATTGGAAAGAGGTAGTCCCCAAAGATCATAGGCGTAGAATTATAGGAGAAGCTCACGATCCTCCTACCGCAGGACATATGGGTGTCTATAAAACCTTCCACAGACTAGCAGAAAAATATTATAGACCAAAAATGCGCCAGGACGTGGCAAGTTTTGTAAAGAAATGCTTGTCTGTGCAGCTCATAAAGGTGATACACAAGGTGTATCTGATCAGATGATATCTCACCCAAAACCAACTCGTCCTTGGGAAATTATTTCGACGGATTTATGTAGACCTCTACCTCGTTCGACAAAGGGTAATTGCTGGATTCTCGTCGTTACGGACTATTTGAGTAAGTTTTCCTTAGTTTTTCCAATGCGAACAGCCCCTACTCAAGCAGTTGTCAAGCATCTTGAGGAGCAAGTATTTATGGTCTTCGGAGTACCCCGTTTGATACTTTGTGATAATGGCCCTCAGTACAAAAGTAATGAGTTTAAGCGTTTTGCTGAGAGTTATCAGGTTAAAATTCAGTATAATCCGTATTATCATCCCAGAGCTAATCCAACGGAGCGGACGAATCGTACGTTAAAAACTATGTTATGTTGTTATGTGAAAGACAACCACAGGAAGTGGGACGAACAAATACATAAACTTGCCTGCGCGATTCGTACTGCAACCCATGAGACAACCAGGATGTCCATATGTGTCTGTCAGGAAAAGATTACTCCAACCCAGTTTTGTTATCTGAAGAGAATGGTGTACAATCTGCAGCTGAAAGTAAGAACGAAGGTTTCCGGAAGCTCTATGCGGATGTTAAGAGAAGGTTAGAGGTGGCAGGAGAGAAAAACGTAGTTCAGTATAATTTGCGTACAAGGGTACCCAACTTGGTTGTGGGTCAGCGTGTTTGGAAGAAGAATTATGTGTTGTCAGATGCTGCGAGTTTTTCTCGAAGAAGTTAGCACCGAAATTCGTTGATCCTTATGTGATTAGGAATAAAATTTCTCCATGGATATTTGAGCTTCAGGAACCATCGGGTAAAGTACTACCAGGGAGTTGGCATGCCAAAGACCTTAAGTCGGCAGCGGACCTCTCCGACTAACCTTTTTAATTTAATCGTCTTGAAGTTGGGGGGGATTATGTAACGTGTCATTTTTACGTTTAAGGCAAACGTTACATATTTGTTTTATTTAGGTAAATAATCAAGGCTCTTCGACTCGTCTTTCTGTACACAAATTAAGGGTATTTTATAGAGCTAGGTTTGGAGGTTATATAGTGTCCAGAAAGTTACCTTATAAAGGAGGCATTCCATCGAATTACTGTGGACACATCGTATTATCTGGGCATCGTAATTGGAATTTGAGATCACAGGTTTCGGGAAAAATCACATAAAAACTTTTGATTGTTTTGTTTATCTGTAAAATTTCGTAATTTTCTTTGACGTTCAAGAAGATAAACAGCTGTTCTGCTGGGGAATGGCGGTGTTGCCGCATCACAAATGGTTTCAGTAACAGGAAGAAAACATTTAGACGAACATTTCATTCGCTTATGTTTATTTTTGAGGATATTGGGACAATGACTTCTCTTCCGAACCTCATATCATATCATCCACGGATTAGCTAGTTTTGATAGCACGAAAACATATTTGGGTCCACGGTTTGACCAGTAACAACCGAGGCTCCGCCGAAGATAAAATAAATACGAGTTATGCACTTTTGTAAATGGGAGATAAACGAGGGATAAAAACCAGGACTAAAAGAATAAACAAAATCGTATTTTTATATTAAATAAATTTATATATAATCATAGTTAAATAAAGTTAATAGCTAACTCAGTTGGATTGAAGGGTTGTGTAGGGCTAGCTAGTGGTGCAATGTGTATTTTTAGGTTCAAGTTCAGAAACAACTTTATTAATGTAGAAATGTTTTACAAAAATGGCGTCAAACCATATGAATCTTAGAGAAAACATATATAAAGAGCAAATGAAACTTTTGACTAAAACTGTAACTAAAATGCAACTAAATTCTACACTTAGTATAGCTTTACTCATATAGGAATTGGTTGAGTGTTCGAATATTCCTGGGTTTGATGCATGCTCTGATCTCCAGTAATTGATTTTACAGTTGATGGTTTCAATGCTGAGCTTCTTATAGTCCGGCTGGTTTTTTTCCTCCTACTTGCTATGTTGGCGGGGGTCCGGTAGGCAAATGTTCCGTCTATGTATGGAGGGTGTCTCGATGTCCTTGTTATAAAAATTTCCAACCGTAGAAATAGATCCGACAACACCTCAATGTGCGTTTTACGTATTTTCGATATCCCCTTGGTTGATGCTGGCCCTATAGACCGGTATCGAAGTGCTAGTGTATTTCATCATTGGTTAGTTTGAAAACCGCGGATTTTTTTCTCCAGGCTCGCAAACCGGAGCTAGGGATTTTTCAGCGAGAGCGTTTTTTTATAAATGCGTTTGCATTCTTATTTGAATTTAACCGGGAAAATTTGGTTGGTACTGTGTATTGTCCCCACCAGATTTACGAACGATTTCCGGCAACTTCATTTTTTTTGTGTTCTTGACAAAGTGTCTTTTCTCTTTTCCTAAAGAGTCGGCGGTGGGTCGCCATTGTTTTTTTGGTTATTGGCACTGCAGCGATTGCATGAGATATCCCAGAAACTGTAGAAGTGAGTCCGTCGTGAGCATATACGTAATATTCCAATACACCCGGTTAGCTATTTACTCTATAAGTGGTTTTTGAGTATCACATTAAAGGATGACAATACGAAAATTGCATAAGTCTGTCCTTTACACATACACGAAAACGGCCAACCCCTGGACACGCCTAATTGAATCAGCGCCGTCACTAGGCTATGGCTATTCCCTTGAAGAATAGTTTTTTAATTATGTTTTAAAAATTCCATAAAGAATATAAAAAAGTTTATAGAATTAAATTTGTTGTAATTATTAGATTCAAAATTTTATAGACGCTACAGATACACTATTGTCTTTAAAATGGTGCTGTGTGGCCGAACAACGCATTAGTGGTTAGTGGTTTAACCAGCAATCAAGTGAAAAATAAACTACTGCCTCTAGTAAATATCTCTCTGAAAAATTAATAAATAATATTGTTTTGTATCATCATGCATTTTGGGTGCGGAAAATTGCACTTTTCCGCACTAATTCGGAAAGAAACCTTCCCGTAGCAACAAAGTTATAGTCATAAAAATCACTAAAAACCCCAACTTGACAAAATTTAATACAAAGAAATCTCCCCTTTGGTACACTAAGAGCGTAAGTCACATTCATTACACACGTAGCCTTCGCACTTATTGTACCAAACAATAAGGACGTCAGTTGCGTGTGTAATGAATGGGACTTACGCCTTTAGTGCACCAAAGGGGAGAAATACAATTTAAGGTTTTTTCCATATATATTACGTATTTGGTTGCGCCTAAGAAGTTCGGTCAAGCAGTCGTGTGTGGAAAAATAAGAATATAGAATGTAAGTAAACTTATGCAATAAACTTGTTTTAATATTGCGGTGCACAAAAATTTATGAGATCAACTTGTTTTGACATTACGGTGCATAAAATAATTTACCTACTCGCGTAAAGTAATTACTTTACCGCACGCCGATCGGTAAAGGTACTTTACCGAACCCGCACCATTTGGAGACCTTAGCAACGCGGTTATAAGGCAACTTCAATATTTGCTTACATTTCAATTTCGTCTAATTTGACATGTTTATTTATAAATTACATTAATTTTTTTGAAAAAAAAAGGTACTCATAGGTAAAATATTGTACCTAACACAGGCGGAAAGTGTCTTTTCAACCCTTGACGGCTTGACCGTCCAACTGCCGTCACGTGCGGTAAAGTATCACCTTCCACACTTGTTAGGTAAAATTTTTACACTGTACCTACAGGGTGTCTCATTATATTTTTCCCCACCCTTTTAGACCAATAATAATTGATTAACGAATATAAAAGAAATTGTGTTCGAATTCGCGAAATTTTTACTTTTAAATTGCAGCTTAACTTTATTCCTGATGCTTACTCTATTTGACAGGCGCTCAAATTTATAGTTTTTGTAAATGTTATTTAATTAATAGATTAGGCTTGTAAGATGCCTTCCGAAAATACCCTATATATCGCAGTTTTATTAAATAGTTTCTGAAATACATATTAGCGATAATTTTTTAAATGACAAAAAATAACATTACCACTTTTGTGATAATTTCAGTGTCCTTATTTCGAACCATGTTAGTTCCCATGTATAAACAGTGAAAATGACAAATATATATATATATATATATATATATATATATATATATATATATATATATATATATATTTTTAATGACGCTCAAAATGACAACAAAGTTTATATGTCGTGTCACATCATGTCATTCTCACTGTTGATACATGGGGACTAACGTAATTTGGAATAAGGATACTAAAATTAACAAAAGAGTGGTAGAGCGGTACTGTTACCTTTTTATCAGTTTAAAAAATAATTGCTAATATCTCAGAAACTATGGCTATAAACTACGGCATATCGGGTATTTTTGGAAACTATTGGAATATAGTCTCTTAAATATATAGCCTAATCTATTAATTAAATAATATAAGGAGCATCCAATTTACAAAAACTATAAATTTGAGCGCCTGTCAAATATGGTAAGCATTAGGACTAAAGTCAAGATGCAATTCAAAAGTAAAAATTTCGCGAATTCGAACACAATTTCTTTTATATTCGTTAATCAATTATTATTGGTCTAAAAGGGTGGGGAAAAATATAATGAGACACCCTGTAGGTACAGTGCAAAAATTTTACCTAACAAGTGTGGAAGGTGATTATTTACCGCACGTGACGGCAGTTGGACGAACGACGCAAAGTGGAGTTAGGTACAATATTTTACCTATGAGTACCTTTTTTTTTTTAATTTAATGTAATTTATAAATAAACATGTCAAATTAGACGAAATTGAAATGTAAACAAATATTGAAGTTGTCTTATTACCGCGTTACTAAGGTTTCCAAATGGTGCGGGTCTGGTAAAGTACCTTTACCGAACGGCGTGTGGTAAATTAATTACTCTACCGCACGACGCGAAGCCGAGTTCGGTCAAGCCTTCAAGGGTTGTAAAGACACTTTCCGCCTGTGTTAGGTACAATATTTACCTATGAGTACCTTTTTTTTAAAAAAAATTTCATGTAATTTATAAATAAACATGTCAAATTAGACGAAATTGAAATGTAAACAAATATTGAAGTTGTCTTATTACCGCGTTGCTAAGGTTTCCAAGTGGTGCGGGTCCGGTACACCCAATATGCAAAATCATCTTTTTGCAAAATGATTTAAACACACATTATATAGTTTCTCTTTATTTTATTAAAAATTATAGCAGACTATTTAATTATTGTGTCAGTTACTCCCTAAAAACTAACTTCTTGCGCACAGAATGGAGTTTTCCACATCCTAGTAGAAAATAGTAAATTTAACAAGTGCAAAAATATTACTTTGCCGCATGTAATTGCAGATGGCCGAATAACGCGCTTAGATGGCCGGGCCAGCAATTAAGTGAAACAAAATTTTACAAGTATTTATTTATATTAAATTTTGACAACGTATATCGTTTTGTCTGACACGTTTATTTTTAATTTTTTGTTATGGTGTTTTGTTTCGCACTAGTGCGGAATAGGTTTCTTTCCTCAAAAAACTATTTTTATAGTTTTCCTCGGGCGTGACGAGAGCTGAAGCTGCTCGGAGGCGAAGTGAAAGCGCAAGGCACAGTGGTCTATGCCAGAAATGCGTTACCTACTATTAATATTTTAAATCACAGAAAATTCAAGTTTTAAAAGGTAAAGTGCTATTGTGAGATATCAATATGGTAAAGCGGTATTTTATTTGTTTATCCAAAAAGGGCCTGGAAATTCACTTGCACACGTAAGTATTGATAGTTTAGTTAGTTACACCATTGTTTCAGTGTAAAGAGTTGTTAAAAGCAAAGGATAAAAATATAATTAAAGCATTGGTGCACCTAGAAAGGGGGCTCGGGGTCCGGCCACCTCCAAGCCTAAGGATTCTTAGATATTTTCCACATATTTCATAAATAGAAAAATAAAATAGCATAAAATACAGTATCATGGGCTCTCGCCCTACACCTCAAGACATATTCATGGTTACGACACCAATTAAAGCAAACTAAAAAATCAAAATGGTTTTCAAGAGCGCTTATTATTCGAACAGCTTGGACACGTTTTTGTGGTTTAAATGAAACGGTTGACGTAGTAACGCGAGCTAACAGTTTAAATTGATATAAAATTCAAGACATGCAATGTGTCAAGCAAAATTCTATTGTTGATATATTTGACGTTTAGAAAAAGCTACGAAGGTCGCTCAATTATTTTAAAAAATGCATTTTTTTTAATAATTACTAAAACGTCATAAAATATTTAAAAAAAAATACATTAAATAACATAAAAAACCTTATATTTAAACATTTAAAAATTCCGGTTTATAAAGACAATTCCACGAATAAAAATTTGTGCGGGAATTCGAATTCTCGCAGCAAATGAGGGCAAGAAGTACGTAATTCTCGCACGAAAGTAGAAAAAACTTTTAGAAGTCGAATAAGGCATTAACATTTTTAAAAATAATTTTTTTCCAACCCTTTCTTTTTTAAAATTTTTATGTTAAGCAACTATTTTCTTTTAATGGAATACACTTGTAATAAATAAACTAGCTATTCTTAAACCATTCAAATAAGAAAGCCAAAATTATATTTATTAGTATGATATAAGAAGTGAAACCAAAATAGGTTTGGGACAGTCACGTGATGATGATGTGTTTATTTTTTAATATAATTTTTTTGTGACAAGTTTATTTATTACTCTGTCTTAGTCATTTTTTTTCTTCGACTTGTATATCTCAGAAATCTCACCACGACTTTCGCAGGCTGAAATAAGCTTTCAGTGCCAAACAAGAAGCACAAACAAACCACGCCTCTGCCATAGTCTGCCACAAACCTACATTGGTTTCACTCTTTCCAATCACCCCGTTTTTAACTTAAGGCCTGCGCAAATACATTATTTGGCCCGATAAGCCTAGGCAGTCCATGTGAAAGATAGATTTGTGCACACTCGATACTTCTTTTCTATATAAACTTTGCATCACACATTGAAAGTTATCGTTACTTGTTTAGAAGCTTTAAAAAATAGTTGTAGGTATACCATGTATCCCAGATAAAAGTTATTACACGGTTTCTTATGCGAATTTTGAAAACAGTAATACAAACAAATTTGGATTATTGGGTAAACATTGGCGCTATTCCGAGCCCAGTCTATTTCAAAAATAAAAATATCTATAAAGACTTTTAAAATATCAAGCAATAAATAAATTATTTTTATTAAAAGCAGTTTTTAGTTTTTGCTTAATATTTGGAAAACCCTTGTAGATATTTTAAATTTTAATACAGCACCTGATTGGGCTCAGAATATCGTCAATTTTTTCCATTTAACCAGAATTATAATATCTCTTATCATTTCCAAAATCCTCATAAGACCCCATGTAGTTAATGTTATCTGGGACACCCTGTATAGTAAGTATTTTTTGAATATTATCTATTTGTAAAAATTATACTACCCGCAACTTAATGAATTATATACGAAGTAACTGGAACGACCATGGCTATATGAGACACTGAGACAAAAATTTAAGAGTTTTTTAGAGTGACAACATAGAATAAATGCTAAGCATTGCAATCTTTCTCTTTCTAGTTCTAATCACCTGTGGTATTCTGTGAACTTAATACTTCAAGGAGCTGGTCATTTGTGATTTGTCATTAAAGTGTTTGTCAATGTTGTCAGTAGCACCTCCTGCGCAGCGTGCTCTCTCTACAAAAAATTTCAATATTTTTGCCTCACTTTGCATATAGAGATTATTGCCGTTAATAGGTCTTACGAGAATCTCTCAGTTTAGTGCCCTCTTTAGCCTATTAACCTTCCCATAATTTTTGACGTTGGTCAAAGCTGTCACATTATTTATTGATCCAGGAGACGATGTGAAGCCTTCCAAAAAGGCGCCACAAATGAAATTGCCTTATTTGAAAAAAACTTGCTTGCGATTAAACACTTTAAAAAAAAATCTCTATATCGTTATTTAAAGTTGTAGGAGTACATTTACATAGATAGGGTTTTTGGCCACTGTGCGCCGATAAATCAATGTGACGACACGGGTCAAATGTGTGGGGACGATATACACCAATAAAATAATATGCATGAGTAAAATAATGCATCTGTTTAAAAATAACCAATCAGGACATTTTATACTAAATTCTACAAGAAGGACACTCTTATGTACATTTGATATTGCCATTTCTTAATGTTTTCATCAAGAACTGGAAATTACCGTGGGTATTGGAATATTACGTATATGGTCGTGAGGCGGAATCTCGTGGACGGCTCGTATCCTCTTTGAGAGGGACTAAAAGGCGACCTACGCCATTCCTACGGAAAGAAGCGTGGTAAGTTCGATTTAAAAAAAAAATTTGAATTCTTCAAGACAATATTTGCCTCTCAAATTGTAATTATTTTTCGTGTGAAACGTAATTTTTCGACAAAAGACGTGGGGAATTCTTAGAGTTTTTTTTATTTTTTTTTAAACCACGTTTTGGATAAAAACTATATACAGTCGAACCTCTATAACTCGAACCTGAAGGGACAACCAAAACAGTTCGAATTATGGAGAGTTCGAGTTATAGAAACTCGAGTTACATAGGTTAAAATACATGTAAAAAGTGCAGGGACCGTTTAAAAGGTTCGAGTTATAGAGGGGTTCGAGTTATAGAGGTTCGAGTTAGAGAGGTTCGACTGTATTGTTTTTCTCCTTTGTCTACAGCCCTGTCCAATCCATCACTGGGACGGTTGTGCTGGACGCTGGTGGGAAGCCGGTGGTAGCACTGATACAACCCTGGGAAAGGTATGTAAGGGTTATTTTAGTTCATCTGTTGAAATCTGCTTTATTTTATTGAGTCGACATGGGGTTCGTGATTTAAGATTCTCGGTGTAGGGGAACCTCGTGCAAAACCGACGAAGGAAACTGAAATATTTCATTTTCCACGGGGTTTTTACGCTCGGGCAAGGATCCCACAACCTTTTCACGACCATGTGCTGCCCTAGTACCATGTGCTAAGGGATCTTCAGGGGAGGCGCGAGCAGGACGAGGACCCGGAGTAGCAGGGGAATGTCTCCAGGTTTACTAAACAAAACACCAACAATAATTAAATCAAAGGACCAAGGTAGGATCAAGCAACATTTAAATATAATCTTTCCATTAGAATTTTTCAATATAATTTTTACAGTCTATATATAATTTCTTGTAAACGCAAAGGTATGGCGTCATAACCCCAATTTTGCGGTATAATTAAGCTAAATTTTATAGTGAAATTGTTATTGCGGTTATTTTGGCGCTGACTTGTTCCCACCAATTTCATTGATTTATACTTCATGTTCCAGTATTATTCTCAGGTTTCAATATTTTTTTTTAATATATTTTGATCAACTTCACTTTCGTCTTCTTGAGAAAATAAACAAGATGAACTAATTTTTTTTTGTATTATTTGTACAACCGAATGACCAACTTGCAGAGACAAAAGAGAGATGAGATTATATTTTTTTTAGCGGTTTCCTTACATTGTTTTACCTCATGGGGTGGATCTCGGACTGGGTTGCTGTCTGTCTCATTCTACCCAACGTAGAATGATGACAGCGGATATTTGGTCCAGATCTCCCCTATGATGGAATGATTTTGGAAGTATCTTTTTTTTACAATCATTTATATAATGGAGTCTTACACTACTGACTCAAATGTAGGTACACTGTGACCTGTTCGAAATGTGCATCTACCTATAAAGAACTTTCTATTTGTGTCATTTTGATTCATTTAGGAATCTTTTAGAATTTTATTTTGTCAATGAGTCAATTTTTTTTGTTTTTCTTAATTACACAAATACTCTGGAAGCCTCGGAAGTAGGTAGAGTTTCATTGTTTGGCTACAACGTTTGGGTTGAACTGTATTTTAATTAAGATCTTCTTTGTAAAACATTGATATTAAAACACTGAGGCGCTTAAAATTTTCTTATTTCTGAACCCCCCCTTCTCCACTGTATAAAAGTTACCGGGCATATGAATGTTTTACCTAGCTGGAAAATACAGTTCTGCTTCCAGATATTTGTTAATTATTCAGTAATTTTTTTTAGTGTTACAAATTGGCACAGCGTTATTGTTCTATTTACAGTGTCACAAAATGGCGGCAACGTCTTTTAGTTTGCCACAAATGTCACCCAACGCATTTTAATTGGCCACAATGTCTTGTACGAAATAGCACCCCAAGCTTTTGGGACGCCCTTTTAGCTATATCTGCCACGTGACTGTGCCAAGACATGTTGGTCTCTGCAGTGACTCCTAAGATGTTCAACTGGCTCTGCAATGCGACAGCACTTCCAGATAGCATGATGTGCTTTTTTGAAAACAGGGCTGCTTGGGTTTTCTGCGCGTTGAACTGTACAAGGTTTTTGTTGCCCCAGTCCTCTATTATCTCCAAGTCGTTATTTATCTGTGATATTTCAGTTAGTCTAAGGTAATGGAATTCACGTGCGGAGAGACATGTGGGTGGTATGACTGAGGAGACTAAATTGCCATCATCTGCAAAGGAATAAAATGGATTTACTGTTTTATCTATGAGGTCATTTATGTAAATCAGAAAAAGTGTTGGCGAAAGGGCACACCAGCATTTATTTGGTAAGAGTTGGAGTTCCGGCCATCCAGTGCAACATAAATGGATCTATCCTTAAGGTAACTTTCAAACCAAGTGCAAAGTCTCGGCGACAATCCCGTTGCTTTGAGCTTGTTGAGCAGATTTCCATGCCAGACTTTATCGAATGCTTTAGATATATCTAAGGCAATTGTTCTTGTTTCACCTCGCAACTCAATCGCTATTTGCCATAAGTGAGTGACGTATGTAAGTAAATCGCCAGTTGACCTATATTCTCGAAATCCGTATTGCTTGTCGTTGATAATTTTGTACTTTTCCAAGTACTTGGTTAGGTGATTGTTCACAACTCTTTCCATTACTTTTGATATCACCGGAAGTAGAGCAATTGGTCTATAGTTTAACGGATCTGTCTTTTTCCTTTCTTTGGAATGGGTTGTACTGCGGCAGACTTCCATGATGATGGATATACTCCTTGCCTATAAGATAAATTGAATAATTTTGCGAAAGTTGGGGTGAGTTCGCTAGCACAATTTTTGAGTACTATCGCGGGAATGCCATCTGGACCCATTGCTTTGTTTGTATCCAACTTTTTAAGGAATTTTCGTATTTCTCTGTGACAAAAGGGTACCTCTGGCATACTGTGGGAAACCCTTTCAATGAACGGTGGAGTTTTTCCATTTGGCACTGTTAGGTTTGAGTTGGAGGAAAAGATTTTGGCCAGCATATTGGCTTTTTCCTCTGATGTTGTGGATAGGTGAGTATTTTTATGTAAGTGGTGTTATGGATGACTTGGTGAAGTTTGATCCAACGGCTTTTGCAAGAGACCAAAAGGACCTAGAACTACTTGGACAATTCAGCAACCTGTTTTTTATTCTTTGATTGTATGTTTCTTTGGCGGCGTCAATAGTAATTTTGCAACTATTTCTGGCTTCTATAAATTCTGTGTGGTTTTGAGCGGTTTGTTGTCGTTTCCAAAGGTTATATGTTCTGTGTTTTTTCTGTACAGCCGTTTGACACTGGCTGTTGAACCAAGGTTTTGCATTAGCTCTGCGTTTTATTGTATGTGGGATATATGCATTCATTCCAGATAAGATTACTTTTGTTATTTCATTACAGCAAATAGTGGGATCAGCTGTTTTAAAGCAAACCTCTTGCCATGGAAAATCCAGGTAAAACTGTTTAAGGTCATTCCATTTTGCCGATTTATAGTGCCACATTTTACGAGGAAGTGATTGTTGGCTTGGCGGTATGAACATTTCGCACTTTCTTCTTATAAGTTTATGATCGGATGAACCAAGTGGGGGATCTACTTGAATTGTGTACAAGTCAGGATTTGTAGTTAGGAACAAGTCTAAAAGCGCTCCAAATTCACCCCTTTCTGAGATACGGTAGGTTCATCGACAAGCTGCGTTAGACCACAACTTATGGCAAAAGCTTCTGCTTCCCTGCCTTCATTATCTGTTTTGTTGTAGTGTTTTAGCCAGGGTATATTGTGGACCTTGAAATCGCCTAAAAAAACAATTTCCGCATGTGGATAGTTAGACTGTATACTATCACAGTTTTCGGATAATATCGCAAAAAAGTTTTGATACTCGGTGTTACTTGGCGGTCGGTAGAGGCAGCAAATGAACTTGGTCGATGACTTTGAGGTGAATTTCAGCCATATGATATCGAGGTTCGCTGGTTCTAGCTTCTCCTCTCGATGACATGAAAGGTCATTTTTAATGTACACACAGATCCCAAAATTATGTCGAAATCGGTGGTGTAGGTCATAGCCGGGATAAAGATAGTTCACAATAGGTGTTGCAGAACTGATTTTAGTTTCAGTGAGAACAAGGATGTCAGGTCTTTGTTCTTCAAGATGTTGGTGAACTGAATTCATGTTGGTACTTAAACCTCTTATATTGCTAAAATCAATTCTGAGTTGAGTTTTTGGTCTTCTTTTAATATCTTTGCATGAAGGACCCCCAGGATCACCCGACGCCCGGAGATCCGAGTGGTCGGGTATTTTACCTCCGGAATATTTTGATCCTGGAGGCGCCATCAAGCTATCTGTTACTCATTGTTGGAACCGGACTGCCAGCGCAGTAGCGAAACGTGGTGATACCACTTAGCGCTACTCACTTCTGGCATGGTGGTATCTCACCGGTCGACGCCCAATGAGTAAGAAGCGTCTACCACCAGGAACTTATTAATAATTGTTAAGTTATTTTGGTTAAATAAAATGCAGAACAAAGCTTCCACACATGGAGAAAATCACAACAAAGTATGTTTACATAAACAAAAATAATAGTAATTTAATTTTATAGAAAAATCGTTAAAAACGGATATGGAAAATGTAGCTAGGTACATTGATGGAATTGCATCTTTTACTTGGAGTTGTGAATACAGTTAACTAAGTTAATATGTTAAAAGCATTTAAAACAGAAGATTTTGCATGGACTGAACAAATGGAGCTGAAACTCTTGGAGCACGTTGTTTTCTACGCAGCGTCCAAAATCTGGGCGTGATTTAACATGTAGTTTTTGATGATTTAAAAAAAGTTGTCAACTTCTTCTTTTAAAAGTGATCTAAATTCTATCACTTAAAAAAAGTTATATATGGACTTGGAAGTAAGCACTACAAGCCGTATATTTTCACATAGAGCAGTTTTGTGAAGAAAAAGATGTAGGTCTGGGGTTCTTTAGCGAACATGCTATGCATGCATTTTGATTTTAAGGCTTGCTGGGATATGAACAAAGTGGCGTAAAAGCATTCAGATTATGCATAAAAGCTTTTGCGCGCGGTATGCCACTACAACAGTTCCGTATATTTGATATAAAAACTGTAGTTAGATTTACGTTATTAGACCAGAAACGTGAACATTACAGGTCGACTCAGGAAATTAAGTTAATTTCCGGTCGTATATCGTACGTGTTTTATTTTAAAACCGACATAAATCCCCAAAAACATACTCCATATGTAATTATAAATTTTTTTCACCGAGATAAAATGCTACAAACACACTTTTTATGTAAATATTAAGGTACTTACCTAAAAGCTAGTGTATTTATAACTGCTAGAAAAACAATAGGCTACGTTATAATTGACTATTTTCCAATTTAAGCTTATTTTTAATATAAAACACTTTATATTTTAGATTGCGTTAATGGAAATGTCAAATCCATCAAAACAAACACAAATTCAAAAAGTTGTCAACAAAAGTCATGACCACTTTGACTTCGTTCTTTTCCGGTAGCTGTTAAGACCGGAAAGAGCTTGTTTTCCGGTCGGTATAAAAACAAATTAATACGTTTACCCCGACAAATAATTGAGACGATCCATATCAAAACTCGCCTTATCAATTTTTTGTTAAAATCAAGTTTGGTGCTCTATATTCTTCTTTGTCCCAATACCTATGCAGCCTGCATGGCAAAACCGAACAAAACTCACCATTACATTATATGGTTAAGTTAAGTATCGCCAGTGAAACCAAAACTCGTCTTATCCACCTACATTGCCATTTCAAAACTCGCTTTATCCACAAAGACATTTCAAAACTCGCCTTATCCAAAATTAAAATAAACGTGCGTCGGTTCGGAACTGAAAACATTGAGTTAACAAAGTATGAAAAGCAACTTCAAAGGGGTATAGTCGGACACCGGTGTTTCGGAATAAGGCATCCTCAGTGTGGTTTGTCAAACTGTAGATCAAACTGACTACAAGATACTTGTATCTTGTCCTCAGGCAAGCCACACTGAGGATGGAAATGCCTTTTTCCGAAACACCGGTGTCCGTGGTTTTCTATAAAGATGAACTAGGAATGAGTCGGAAGATCCTTTAATTACCGGGACCCCGAATTTGACATCTTATAAGGTCAAGAAAAATAATAAATTGGGGTTTCCGTTTAAAAAAAAGTTAGTTGAACTCAAAGTAACCTACAAAGAATGTGCCAATGTTAAACTCAAGGTTTTGCTTAAAACATTTTGTTCTAAAATCGTTGATTTTGAGATATTTAAGGGTCCTGCTACTAATGGAACACATAGCAGTGCAGTGGCGGACCCAGAAATATGTCTTGGGGAGGGGGGCCGAAGCCTCATGATTTTATTTTATGCTATTTTATATTTTTATTCATGAAATATGTAGAATATCTAAAAAAAATCTTAGGTTTGGGGAGGGCCCCGAGCCCCGCCCGCTTCCTTGGGTGGGTTATTCAAGAGCGAGGTTTTGGTATTAGGAACAATATATTAAAAAATGCACATTTTAGATATAAACTTTAATAAATTAATCATTTTTAAATAATAATTTACTTAAAATTAAATATTAGTAAGTAATAATAATTAAACAAATATTATAATAGTTCGATATATCACATAACCACATCGAGAAAAACTACCCTACCCTAATTTAAACTAGAGTTGTTTTTTAAATAAAATAAATACACCACAAACCCATTGTTTAAATAAAGAAAGTAATAGATAATATTGATTATCAAGATTATTAATAAATTAACTATCAAGATTATTAATAAACTAATTATCAAGATTATTAATAAATTAATTATCAAGATTATTAATTAATTAATTAACTAATCTAGACTTTGTGTCACGCATTTTTGCGATTGGGTGTCCCAGCTTTCCCACTGTATTTGAATAAGATGTGCAAGAAATCTGCATATTGGGAATGCAATGGTGCATAATATCTTTGCAAAGGTAGTTCAGAAATATCTGGTTTAATAATGGGCTTAAATTCAGTTTTAACATATGTATTTTGTAATAAAATAAGAACATTATGAGTAAATTTTGCCTATGTTCCTGAAGGGAGGGGGCCTTTTAATATGTTTAATGGGATCCCAATCGCTAATATTGATTGCGACAAATCTTGGTTTTACGCCTTGAAAAACTATTTGTTTTAAAAAACTTTTCACTTTTGGCCGCCATCCTGAATATTGCAAAATGCTAAAAGTAGAGCTTAAAGAAGAACCCTTGGGCTACCAGAATTAGCAAGAAAAACTCCTATGTCTTCCTGACTATTCCGACATTCATAAATCTCAAAAATTTACAACTATTTTATTTGGGACTGCCCCTTTAGATTTTGTTCAATATATTCTTTCTGAAGATATAATTATTTATAATATGTACTACTAATACCCACTAATATAATAATAGGTTATATAATATAGTTTTCTGCTGATAGCTTCAAAACTATATAAGCTACTTAGGCTAGATCCCCAGTGTATGGTACTGCTAGTTTCAGACAAAAAATATGAAGTAAAAAAATAAGTTTATGTAAAGTTTTGCAAATGTCATATGATTTTTATTTATTCTTATAGCATATTGATTTGCATACTAAAATCATATTTTTTGCAATTTTTTTGTGTTTTGCACTGTATAAACAATTTAGAATATAGGCCATAGGCAGTTACACTTTTGTGGCGTTTCCAACCTTTTTATTTATCATATGAATTCTAACAGCATTTTATCTGCACGTTTTTTTGTCAACCTAGTCAGCATTTTTTCATCCAGGCACAGTCACCGTTTTACCTTGAATGTATTTTTGGTAAGGCAATTATGTTTATTAAGTTATATTAAAGTCACACAGACAAGGACTATACTTTCGCTCTATAACGAACAATAAACTCGCAAAAGCCGAAGGCTGGGACACTCAAAGTAGATTTCTACAATGTAATGAAGAAAATAAAAGTTACTTTAAAAAAACTAAAAGTCAAAAATAATATACTGTTTGGACAATTGAAAAAAAATCCTGCAAAAACAGAACTGTTGCGTTTTCAATGATCCACTCTATATGCTTTAAAGAAGGCATTTTTAGAACATAGTTTAACACAATTAATTAAAATATTAGTACAACTAACTATTAAATATTATGCACTCTTTAATTCCAATAACCACTCACAAAATATCTTTTTTGATAGCCTATTTAAAAGTTTTTTTTCCCCATGCAAAAATTTGATTTTTTAACTATAGAGCTGCCGTAGCTATGGTGATATGACCTTACTTTACTATTCCCTAATGGGTGTTAGCACGCCACGGTTCTCCAATAGACTGGTATTTTATGTTTTTGGAAATTTTGAGATCGTTTTTTTTTGTATATCCCGCTTTCTTTCTTCGGCATCGGTTTAGTTTTGATACTAAAACGATTGCATTTTCTTTCGGCTTCTAAATATAAATCACGCTCAGAAAAAACTAACGCACACAACAAATTATTTTATATCGATACCTTACCATATAAGAAAAAGCTATTACTAGCCATAGAGACGTCTGCTTATAAAAAGGAAAACTAATTTAGTAGGTTTTTAGATAAGAATAGAAATATAAGGGTTTACGCCGATCTTAACAAATCAGGGCGGACTGTGATTTAAAAGTTTAAAGGAGAGGGGAAGTCCCGGAGGAGAAATTGTACACCAGGATTGGCGGGAGAACAAACGAGATCGCGTTACATCGAAATTGTATTTTCATTTAAATCTTCGTAGTAGATAATGCAATGAAATTCATTTCGACTCGGCATGCCAGGAAGGAAGAATCGGAAAGGGATGAAGAGAAGAATTTGCATCGATTCATATTTAAAAGCCAGTATAGCTTTTTCCTATATGGTACATACTAAAGAACAATTTAAAAATTGCATTAAAAATCAACTGGTCATTTGTCAAAAAAAATCATTACTGTCAAATAATTATTTTAATTTTAAAAATAAAAGTTTCAATAATATGGAAACCAAATAATAAATGTTCAGTCATTACATGATCAGGATAATTGACACTTCATGTGTGACATGTTGTCAATATTATTGGTCAGTTTACTACGCCATTTAACAGAATTTAAATTAAAAAAAGAAAATAAAACTATAAGGTAGGTATGTTTTTTTTATATAGATATGCAAAAGCAAGCACATTGATTTTCTTGAATTATAATTTAATTTTTAAATATTTTTTTTTGAACTTGTCTTCTTTAGGTATATGTCTAAATGTGTTAATTAGGTACTTACTTGTTAAATTTTAGTCATAATTTTGTTTAATTTAAATCTGTCGCAAAGATGAATCCTTGTTGTTGGAGAACAAATAAGCGTTTTTCTACGGCGTCCTTATCTGAAAAAAAGCGAAATAAGGGTTTTTCAACAAGTGAAATTAAAGAAAGAAAAATCAGAAAAAAGTTGTTTTCGGCCGGGACTCGAACCCGGAATCTCTTGCTCTGTATGCAAACGCTCTTTCATTAAGCCACCAGACACATGATATAATTTAAATTTTGAGTTACACAACCACCTGGACTGCAACCTCAGAGTAAGAAAAAAAAAGAGGAGCGGTAAACTCGTTTTCGGCGGTCATTCATTTGTTGGTAAACAATGCATGCGTTACGCTGTTGTCGCCTCCCGTATCTTCTTTAAGTTGTATAAATAATAAATCAGGTTCAACTTGTGACCAGTTGCAAAATATGTAGTGCTTTGATTTTGTTGACCTATTCAACCCTCGCGATCTTTTGTCCTATGCTGTTTGGTCCGCGTCGCGTCGATAACTTTTCATTTCAAGAACATAATTTATGAACGGTCCCTTTCCCCACAACTTATACAAGACGTGGCAACAGCAGTATGGCGTCATATTACGGATTTTGTGTTAGCAGGGCCGGATTTGCTTTTGTGCTGGGGACTACATTCCCATGGAAAAGGGGGTTCTCTATCTTATTGTAGAGGACCCTAAATTATAAATCATTGATCAAACTAGTCTAACCGATATTAAGGATATTTTATCGTATTATTTAATACGCGGCTTAACTGTTTATAGAGTTTAAGCACTACTAACCATCAAAATGGAAATTTTAGTGAGCACTTAATGCTAGACATATGTAGTAATATATTCAGGGTGACAATTTGAAATGGTTTCACCCGGAATATTTTGAAAAGAAAAAGGAAGATAATTAAGTAATTTTTAAAAACATATAAGGCACTCCGAGGCGATCATTATGGATTTGCAGACTTGGCGGCGCCCACCCCCTCGGCGCAAGTCACGCCCCAGTTTTTCGTAAATTGGAACCTTTTAGTTACGAGACCGTGTTGGAAATCTGTTTGGGTATCTTTTTTGAGATATTAGCTGTTAAATAAAATACTATTTTATTTCTAACCGAAATCGGCAATACTGCGTCAGCTGATGACGAATTAAATCTATATATTTTTTTAAGTTTTGCCAGTGGCGTCAGTAGAGTAGTAAGGGGGCTTCTGGCGCATTTTAACATAATAAGAAAAAAAGCTGGTAAGTTTTTGGATGTATCACAGAATATTGCTTAACAGACAGTAATTTTTATGTGACATATCTTGTGCTACTTAATATAACCTTTTAAAGGTTCTGAATTGACAACTTACCTGTTTATTTTTTACTTGACAATTCGTATAATTATTGAGCTGTACTGCTACTCAATATCCTACGCTTGCGGAATTTAAACCCAAACAGTCGGCTACTTGATAAGCGGTTATAATACTTTAACAAATGCCAATTTAGTCATACCAGGCCCGCCATACAGATTTTGGTTTTTTTGTACAAATTATTTTATTTTTACCTTGTTTTATTTTAGTATTTAGTACTATATACTTCTGCTATATTAGCCAGTTAAAGATTAGAATTTTGTTTTACTTTCTAATTTTTAGTACTGGGTACTTGGGACAGGTTAATAGTAATTACACCAGATTATGTTTTATTTGTCTATTATAAAAAAGTATTACATAGGAATACAGTTATTCATAATTCAATACGGTATAGATGGAGACTCACAAATTCTATTTAACATTATAGTAGGTATATTATAATAGGTACTACTTATAATTATTATTAAAAAAGTTTATATATTTATTTTTACAATAAATTATATTAGGTCTTACCCTATACATATGCTAACTTAAATTACATACTTAGAGTTTGCTAAAAATATTTAAACAAACACTATATAAACAAATACCACATTATTAAGATTACATTAAAACTAAGTTTTCACTTAATACTATAGTGCCCCGACGGCAACGTTTCATAAGACTCTTTTGAAATAGACCGTTTGTCATCCAGGGGACTTAGTCCGATTTTTATCTGTTTTACAGAGTAGAGTCTATATTTTTCGGATCTTATAAGATTTTGCGTAACCATTGTTTCTTGATAGTTATTTAGGCAGTCGACATAGTCATCGAATGATATTTCTGATTTTACAATATTTTGCTTTACGCCTTTAGCTTTCTTAGTCACTTTTGCAGCTTCACTTTTAATACCAGCTACTTTTGTAGCGTACATTTTATTTTATCTTCAGCATAGTCAGATGTATCAAAGGTGTGACAGCAGTCGCGCCGTATGGACTCGTAAATGTCATGATTTTGGACGTTATAAACTAAACTATCAGTATCTGTATATGCCACAGTACAATCCTTACCAAAAGCCGGTACCATGTAGTTATAGTGAAAATCATATATAGTTGTTTTGGCAATGTCCAAAATACATATATCGGTTTATTGAATTATACTTCTGTTTTTTCAAGTTCAACGGCAACCAAATTTTCATTAAATATGGTTATACTTTTAAACTCTGGTCGAGAGATTAGAGCTTCGGCTCCGAATCGTCCGTCCCAGTTCTTAATTAATTTTATGTTACTGTGATTTCTAATATTTTCCATTGTTTTACCAAACACGGCGTTATTCATTAATTTAAAAAGGTTTTTCTCAAACTCATTTTTAGCATCCTGCCTTAATTGAGTATTTAAGTCAATATAGGGTTTCAGCCATGCGGACTGCTTAAAGCATAAAATTTTATGAATTTTTTCAAGTTGTATACCAAGTTTTAATGCTTGCTTTAAATTTCTATAATGAATTACATAGCCACTTTTATTATACAGTGTAGCCATAAGTTTTTTATTTTTAGTGTCTTTAGTGCCAGGTGGGCACTGATGCTCAGGACATAGAGGCAAGTCAGAGAAATAGTCGTGTAGTTCCACAGGAATGCACAAGTCGACTTCTAGAATATATCCATTATTCGAGTCATCTACAATTTTATTAACATCAAAATTGAGCATTGTATTACTTTCTAACCAATAAAAATTTCCATAAGGCAGAAACTGACTCATGCTAAACCCATACTGATTGTTTATATCAAAATACAATAGAAAAGATGTTTCTTTAGTTAAGTCGTAGTTTGGCATATATTTATTATTTGCCTCCACATATCTTTTAGAACATTGACTTAACCCTCCTCTAATACCGCGTTCTATAAATGTGACCATATTGTAGTATGTCAAGAGTTCTAATTTTTGTTGCGTGCGGAACAGCATGCAATCCCATGTATAACCGGGAAGGGTAAAATAGTTCGCAGGGTCCAAACCATACGTTTTATGACAACTTTCCATAAATTGCTGAAATACCTGCATTAAGAGGATTATGTCAACTTTCATGTAGAGTTCCATATAATCTTGTATGGTTTTACAACCAAAGGTTTTCCACACGTTCTGTGCATATTTATAATGAATTAACAAAATTTCTTTATTTTCTAGAGAATTGAAAAAATGGAGTTTTTTCGGTAAAGATGTTTCTCTTAGTTTTTCCCAACTAGACTAGACAGTTTATGAAAACATTATTTTGCTTTTCGAACCGGACAACCTGGTTTAAGTTCATCGGAAACTTAATACCTTTTAGGTTTAAAACATCTTCAGGATGTGGATATGATGAAGTTCTATTTGAGCTTTGTTCAACAGGAAACAATGCTGATACGACCGCCCAGCCAAAGCACAATTTATCAATATTTTGTACATTCACACAAGCTTTTTTATCTAAAATAATCTTAGGTAGTTCCAAATGACGCCCTGCTCGCTGTGCGTTATATTTATTAAAATTGATCATAAGATTATTTATTTTCATTAGGGACCAACCAGATTGGTTATGCTCAAATTCTTCTATTTTTGTCAAAAGTAGATTCTTAACGTTCGTGTCAAACCAGTTCTTCAAATTGGTTTGATTATCAATCACGGCATTAGGAGTACTAAAATGTTTTGTTTCATTAATTATTTGCTTTTGCTTTGGAATTTGAAAATCTCCACTTAAAATTGTGTTTACTTTCACCATTTCTTGTTTTTTTAAAACGTTTTTAATTCTACGTTTAAATAAGCTGAAGCTATCCATCAGAAATTAATGGGCATCGGTGTTTTTTAAATTTGTAATTACACCACTTCTTACCCTACTGTCAAAGGCTGACTTCACATCTTCCCATCTAACCCGTTGTTTTGCGGTGTTCTTGTTGATGACATTACCACCTCCCTACTTTATGTTTGTCTTCAAGTGATGCTTAAAGCCTTTCACTTCTCCAAGACAGGCAGTTAGATGGGCTTTTTCATAAACCGTCCGGGACTTTTTTAGGGCAATGCTTATTCTTCGACTAGCGTTGGCACAGTCCTTCAAGATTTTTGATATTTTTGTCGCTTGATTAACACTTTCTAATTGGCATTTTATTTCATGGACTAACTTAATTGCAAAACTCATCTTCAGATCGATTTGATGTAATAACACTACAGAGAGTTCGGATTTTTCCAACTAGCAATTTAGTTAACAAATGCAAGTTTTTAAATGCTTATGTTAATTAACGATTAACAGATTTTTGAATAAACACTACACTTTTTTTAAAATTCACTAACCGCAAACTAGCAGAGGAAGAATCGTTCTTTAACTCGCACGTTTAGCTATAGACTGACAGAAAAATGACTTGCAGGAGCTTTTGTAAATGGGATGCCCCTTTTTTTTGGCACAGTGTTGCCAATGTTTTTACATGAATAAAAGCTATTTTGTTAGAACCCGGTCAAAGTGTTTACAGGACATTTTAATAAATAATTAAATAATTTCCCGCTTTCAGTATTTTCAATACGGATTATTAGAACCAGTGTCTATAGAAGTAAACTGAATACTTTTTAAAGAAATTGAAAGTCTTCAGTCACCTTTTCTAATATAATATAAATGTTGAGCAGCTATTTATTACAACCTTAAATTTGATTACATTAATTTTATTAAAATTAAATTAAATATTCTTACAAATTAGTTTTTTTTTGTTTTGTAATGTTCTATTAATGCCAGCTGAAGAATTATTTTATAACTAGCTCTGTGGTGAAAAGAATCCTAAATAAGGAAGCATGGGGTAGCCAAAGAGGAAAGAAAGGGAAAGAAAGACGGAAAAAAGGTAGAAATAAGCTTGATTTAATAAATTAACCAAATAACTAACAGACAAAGAACTAAAAGTTAAACGAAGTAAAAACTGAAATCAAAATGAGATAAGCATACTATAAAAAGAAATGCTTTAAAGCGCTCTAGTTATGAATGTTTATTATCGTAAAACTAAGTATTCAAAATAAAATCAGACCTTATGCCTAGTTTGTCAACCATGTTCTTCCTTAACCCGAATAGCGAACAGACACGTGAAGACAAGCAATTTTACCCTTTTTTTTCAGGTTTTAACAAGTTAAGAAAGGCAGATGTTTTCCTTGGCTTTACCTACTTTATGTAATCTTTAACATAAAGTTTTTAGAGTTTTGATCACAAGTTATTATAAAAAGAATTACTAAGATTAAATATTAAATATCTACGTATTACATTTTTATAGATTGCATGTACTTATATTTTTTATTTGTTGAGTTTTTGTACAGGTATAACAAAAAACTATCACAAAGCTTATTTATTTAAACTCCATACCATAATTTTTGCGATAACTTTTTGACAGTTATCAGCTGTTTACCATAACAAATAGCATAGACCAACGAAAAAAAGTTGTCTCAAAAATAATGATATAGGGTTTAAATTATCTTATGTTATAACCCTTGCGGGTGTTTACAGCGCCCTGTAGAACTGTACATATTTTCTTCGAATCGCAGACTTCTAACTACTTATATTCTATATTTTCTGGTTCTAATCACACAGAAAAATTGTATCCCTATGTGCTTGTGAGCTTAAAGAAATCAAGTTATGCGTACATTTTCTACTAGTATTTATCCCAAGTAGGCATCAGGTAAGTGCGCGACTAACGTAATGGGTCATTTTTATACCTAGGTTACCCAATTCTTACAGGACAGACAGCATGTGCCACCATTTCACTTTTGTGTACACACAAGTTCCTACTTTTCATTAAAATAACTACATTTAATTCACATTTTTATTTTTCTTCAATATTACATATTATGTACTCGTTTTAGTCAAAGTCAATATTTAATTTTAATAATGTTTTACTATTGCTTCTTCTTATGTTTCTTTTTTAGCGATTACAAATAATACTAATTGTTCATAGTATTGTAAGTTTTATATTAATCCATCCACACGTGCCCATGTCAAATTCAGATAAGCCGAATCTTGGGGAATCACCAGAAGCTAATATTAATATTTAGTATTAAGATTTCAAAAACCAAATACAAATTTGTATTTTGTTTTAGAGATTTAGTAATAAAAGCAAGTATTTCATAAATTAAATAGACTCAGAACCGGTCTCTATTTTTCTCTCTGTTCATAATTTTTGCATGTAGTATCATTTTTCGAATATGCTCCGCAACGCTCCTTATACACACACTCTATTAAGTTGATTATTTAGATACCACCTGTGCGCGAATAGGCACAAAAAGACAGATATCTGACACCTTTTTATTACATCAGCTTAGTTCATTACCAGTTTAAAACTTATGTACTAAACACGCTATTTACACTTACTACTTGCCTTAGAAGCCGTAGGTGTTTCCCTTAAAACTAACCTGACCTTACAGGTCGTTTCGATCCAATTTTTTAACAATACATATTTATATGTAGGTGTTTAAGTTTTTTCTTAACTAGGCGTTAGAATGCGTACGCACTTGGGCACTGCGTGAATAATGATCCACATTTGGATCCAAGACAATTTTTTACCTTGACGCACAGCCTCCCCTAATTAAAAATAAGTTAATGGGATTGTACTCTATAAGCAATAACATTGATAATTTTTTATCAATATTTTAAGTTTTTAGCCTAGAACACATATTTTTAAGCACTTAACGGAGTTTAAACCATAAACTAGTTTTGCTATTTAGTACACTTATAGAAGTATTTTTTAAAATACATTTTTTACAGAATAGATTAGCTGGGAGACGTTTTGAGCTAATCAAATGTTGTCAAGCCCTCTAGACAGGGTAATAAGCACACTCACCAAAGATATAGGTCATAGGTCGAAGGACATAGGACATTAAACAAATGCTAGTGGACATAAACCAAATGCCAGTACCGCCATACGCCGAATGTCATAGGGCATAGTTTGAGTGTCATAGGCCATTTAAAACGCGTGCAATTCTCTGCACGGGGGGAGCCTTAGCTAGCCCAAATAATAGCTAATTGGTAACACGACATTGCTGATTTGACGCATATATTCGCTGATCGAAGGGGAGCTTTAGATAGCTAGCGAGAGAGGTATATGGAAGTAAAGGTATTTAAATCCAGAATTATTCGTTTTTTTTATTTAAAGAGAAACAATTAAAAAATTTGTACATATCAAGTTTTTAACATTTAGAATATACGAGTAAATCATTTTTAATTTTAACTCGATCTTTTAGTTTTTAGTAAACATCTTATATTTTCTTCTTTTCCTTGCGTGCGTTAATAGGACGTGTATTAACGAATAAATTTAGCTTTTCAAGGGGATTACGTGTTACAGGTCAAAATTTCAGGTAACACACATTTTTATTTCAATTTATCTAAAAGTTTCTTAACATTTAGAATATACGTGTAAACCCTGTATAATTGTTCTAGGTATTTTATTTTTTTCTTGCATTAATAGGATACCTATTAATGAATAAATTTAGATTTTCAAGGGGAAAAACACACACTTTTATTTTAATTCACTTAATCTAAAAGGCTTTATAAAGAAAATAATTTCAGAATGCTATAACACTAAATTCAAATTTTCATTAACTCCTTATTAAATTTTAGAGAAACCAGTTCTAGAGTAGTTGATCCCTACTATGTTGGGCTGTGTATTAAATGCAATTTGTAGGTCTATATGATACTTTAAAATCTTAATTCCCGATAGTTTAGGTCCATACCTAACTATATTTAATTTTCCACGGACAAATATGCATTGTGAACGTCTGTATGTACGTAATATTTTCTAGATAACAATACAAAGTATCAAACTTTGTGATTGCACCTTAAAAGTTATCGGACTTCTAACAGTTTATAATTTCTTCCAACCGTTCATCCTTTTGTGTGAATGACAAACGCTGCAGTATGCTTGGGATCTGCCGGGGGCTGCTGTTTAGAACCGCTTAACAACTATACAAATGTTTAATTATTTTAAAAATTTTATCTATCTATTTTAAGGGATAACAAAGGAGATTAGTAGGGATAATTTACAGATTTGCTTAGATTCTAAACACTTTTGAACCAAAGTTTTCACTTCACTCCGAGTCAATTTTGCAAAAACAATCTTTTAAGAAGCAGGATGGACTTTAAAAAATTGCCTGTTTTAAAGCCAAACAAGACGGCCTCTAAACAAAAAAATTGCAAAGGAAATTACTTTTACAGGAGAGTACAAATGCATTGCCAGAGCAAGACAAAAATCACCTAGACTGCGGGAGAGAAGAAGACAAAAACGCCAAAACTGTATGTATTACATTATTAAGAAGATAGGAAAGGCCAAAGTATTGGCATAACAGAAATGGTCACAGTATTGACCAGACAGAAAGGGTTTACGAATGCCAGGCATTAATATAAAACCCTGTTTTACCAATATAAGCTTTTTTTGAATATTTAAGGTTGAAAGTATTAAATATTTAAAAATTACAAAGTGCATACGCAGTACTTTTCCAGGAGAGTACCAACGCATTGCCAGAGCAAGACAAAAATCACCTAGACTGCGGGAGAGAAGAAGACAAGAACGCCAAAATCGTATGTATTACTTTATTAAGAAGATAGGAAAGGCCACAGTATTGGCATAACAGAAATGGTCACTGTATTGACCAGACAGAACGGGTTCACGAACGCCAGGCATTAATATAAAACACTGTTTTATCATTATAAGCTTTTTCGATTATTTACGGATGAAATTATTAAATACTTAAAAATTGCAAAGTGAATACGCAGTACTTTTTTAAGTACCAACGCCTTGCCAGAGCAATGCAATAAATGCTAAAATCATCTAAACTGCGGGAGAGAAGAGACAACAACACTAAAATTGTATGATTTAGTTCGTTAAGAAGATAGGAAATGTCACAGTATTGACATAATAAAAATGGCCACAGTATTGGTCAGACAGGAAGGGCTTACGAATGCCCGGTATTAATTTAAAAAAGCCCGTTTTACCACTACCACTAAACAATTTTGGTACCTAATATTTTACTATTACATGTTCAAAGTTCTTTTACCCCACTTTATCATCAAAAAAGTTTTAAACACAATATGAAGAATTTCCTAAATATTTAACTAATAAATTGAATTTAAATAACAAATTTTATTAGGATTATCTAATAAACTTTCTAGTGACAGCTATTTTGAAATAAATTAACCTTAAAATTGGACTATCAATAAAAAAAATTATTCATGTAGACACAAATATATAGGTTTAGGTGCTAAATGGAATCAGCACGTTACATTAAAATATTTTATATACTTTAATGCTACAAATATTAGGTGTACATTAATTTGGTCAAATTTAAAATCTAATATTTTATGTCATTCCATCTTAAAGAAGCAGGACCTAAATTATTTTTAACACTACGAATTGTTTTGTTTCAAATATCATTGTCAACATATAGAGAAACGGAATAGGAAAATTAGAGATTAAGCGGTAAGCCAGAGGCCTGACACAAAGGCCTATGAGGCGGCCTACTTGTTTAATCTTAAGGCAATCCTTCAGTATAAAATGCATACAAAATTGAAGTCAACACAGCATAAATGCTGTGAATATACTAAAAACCAAGCAGCTAAGAGCTATTTTAATACATGTTTAACGTATTTATTTCCTAATAGTTCAAAAAACCAACTAATTAAAAAAGTTTCTTAAAAAAAAACCAGTGCCTGGTTAAAACCATGTGTATATTAAAGTGCGTGTAACTTTTTACTTAATCACATACTGCAGACACATGAGTTCATTTATATTTAATATTGAGCTTAAGTTGAGATTAGCACGATTATTTTTACGTGTATTACTGAAAAATACGCTACATTTCAAATATTAACAAACCTTTTAAAACAACAACAACTTTAGCTCGATTTTTACTTATAATAAACAATCCAAAAAAGAGTCATCAATTAAAAATTATGATTTAGGGATAGAGTTGATTATGGATTTAATATATTTCATGTTAATTATTTAAACAGTTGCTTATTTTTTAGTAACATACACATTTATTTATACTTCTACCAATACCAATACTGTGGCATTTCCTATCTTCTTAACGAACTAAATCATACAATTTTAGTGTTGTTGCCTCTTCTCTCCCGCAGTTTAGATGATTTTAGCATTTATGGCAAGGCGTTGGTACTTTCCTAAAAAAGTACTGCGTATTCACTTTGCAATTTTTGATTATTTAATAATTTCATCCTTAAATAATCGAAAAAACTTATAATGATAAAACAGTGTTTTATATTAATGCCTGGCATTCGTGAACGTCAATACAGTGACCATTTCTGTTATGCCAATACTGTGGCCTTTCCTATCTTCTTAATAAAGTAATACATACGATTTTGGCGTTCTTGTCTTCTTCTCTCCCGCAGTCTAGGTGATTTTTGTCTTGCTCTGGCAATGCGTTGGAAAAGTCGGAAAAGTACTGCGTATTCACTTTGTAATTTTTAAATATTTAATACTTTCAACCTTAAATATTCAAAAAAAGCTTATATTGGTAAAACAGGGTTTTATATTAATGCCTGGCATTCGTAAACCCTTTCTGTCTGGTCAATACTGTGACCATTTCTGTTATACCAATACTGTGGCCTTTCCTATCTTCTTAATAAAGTAATACATACAGTTTTGGCGTTTTTGTCTTCTTCTCTCCCGCAGTCTAGGTGATTTTTGTCTTGCTCTGGCAATGCATTTGTACTCTCCTGTAAAAGTAATTTCCTTTGCAATTTTTTTTTTGTTTAGAGACCGTCTTGTTTGGCTTTAAAACAGGCAATTTTGTAAAGTCCATCCTGCTTCTTAAAAGATTGTTTTTGCAAAATCGACTTGGAATGAAGTGAAAACTTTGGTTCAAAAGTGTTTAGAATCTAAGCAAATCTGTAAATTATCCCTTAAAATAGATTAAATTTTTAAAATAATTAAACATTTGTATAGTTGTTAAGCGGTTCTAAACAGCAGCCCCCGGCAGATCCCAAGCATACTGCAGCGTTTGTCATTCACACAAAAGGATGAACGGTTGGAAGAAATTATAAACTGTTAGAAGTCCGATAACTTTTAAGGTGCAATCAAAAAGTTTGATACTTTGTGTTGTTATCTAGAAAATATTACGTACATACAGACGTTCACAATGCATATTTGTCCGTGGAAAATTAAATATAGTTAGGTATGGACCTAAACTATCGGGAATTAAGATTTTAAAGTATCATATAGACCTACAAATTGCATTTAATACACAGCCCAACATAGTAAGGATCAACTACTCTAGAACTGGTTTCTCTAAAATTTAATAAGGAGTTAATGAAAATTTGAATTTAGTGTTATAGCATTCTGAAATTATTTTCTTTATAAAGCCTTTTAGATTAAGTGAATTAAAATAAAAGTGTGTGTTTTTCCCCTTGAAAATCTAAATTTATTCATTAATAGGTATCCTATTAATGCAAGAAAAAAATAAAATACCTAGAACAATTATACACGGTTTACACGTATATTCTAAATGTTAAGAAACTTTTAGATAAATTGAAATAAAAATGTGTGTCCTATTAACGCACGCAAGGAAAAGAAGAAAATATAAGATGTTTACTAAAAACTAAAAGATCGAGTTAAAATGGTCGAAAATTAAAAATGATTTACTCGTATATTCTAAATGTTAAAAACTTGATATGTACAAATTTTTTAATTGTTTCTCTTTAAATAAAAAAAAGAATAATTCTGGATTTAAATACCTTTACTTCCGTATACCTCTCTCGCTAGCTATCTAAAGCTCCCCTTCGATCAGCGAATATATGCGTCAAATCAGCAATGTCGTGTTACCAATTAGCTATTATTTGGGCTAGCTAAGGCTCCCCCCGTGCAGAGAATTGCACGCGTTTTAAATGGCCTATGACACTCGAACTATGCCCTATGACATTCGGCGTATGTCTACTGGCATTTGGCTTATGTCCACTGGCATTTGTTTAATGTCCTATGTCCTTCGACCTATGACCTATATCTTTGGTGAGTGGCTTATTACCCTGTCTAAAGGGCTTGACAACGTTTGATTAGCTCAAAACGTCTCCCAGCTAATCTATTCTGTAAAAAATGTATTTTAAAAAAATACATATTTAAACCGTAACTTCTATACGTGTACTAAATAGCAAAACTAGTTTATGGTTTAAACTCCGTTAAGTGCTTAAAAATATGTGTTCTAGGCTAAAAACTTGAAATATTGATAAAAAATGATCAATGTTATTGCTTATAGAGTATAACCCCATTAACTTATTTTTAATTAGGGGAGGCTGTGCTTCAAGGTAAAAAATTGTCTTGGATCCAAATGTGGATCATTATTCACGCAACTTAAACACCTATGTATCGTTAAAAAATTGGATCGAAACGACCTGTAAGGTCAGGTTAGTTTTAAGGGTAACACCTACGGCTTCTAAGGCAAGTAGTAAGTGATAAATAGCGTTTTTAGAACATAAGTTTTAAACTGGTAATGAACTAAGCTGATGTAATAAAAAGGTGTCAGATATCTGTCTTTTTGTGCCTATTCGCGCACAGGTGGTATCTAAATAATCAACTTAATAGAGTGTGTGTATAAGGAGCGTTGCGGAGCATATTCGAAAAATGATACTACATGCAAAAATTATGAACAGAGAAAAAATAGAGACCGGTTCTGAGTCTATTTAATTTATGAAATACTTGCTTTTATTACTAAATCTCTAAAACAAAATACAAATTTGTATTTGGTTTTTGAAATCTTAATACTAAATATTAATATTAGCTTCTGGTGATTCCCCAAGATTCGGCTTATCTGAATTTGACATGGGCACGTGTGGATGGATTAATATAAAACTTACAATACTATGAACAATTAGTACTATTTGTAATCGCTAAAAAAGAAACATAAGAAGAAGCAACGGTAAAACATTATTAAAATTAAATATTGACTTTGACTAAAACGAGTACATAATATGTAATATTGAAGAAAAATAAAAATGTGAATTAAATGTAGTTATTTTAATGAAAAGTGGGAACTTGTGTGTACACAAAGGTGAAATGGCGGCACATGCTGTCTGTCCTGTAAGAATTGGGTTAACATAGGTATAAAAATGACCCATTACGTTAGTCGCGCACTTACCTGATGCCTACTTGGGATAAATACTAGTAGAAAATGTACGCATAACTTGATTTCTTTAAGCTCACAAGCACATAGGGATACAATTTTTCTGTGTGATTAGAACCAGAAAATATAGAATATAAGTAGTTAGAAGTCTGCGATTCGAAGAAAATATGTACAGTCCTACAGGGCGCTGTAAACACCCGCAAGGGTTATAACATGAGATAATTTAAATAAATAAGCTTTGTGATAGTTTTCTGTTATACCTGTACAAAAACTCAACAAATAAAAAATATAAGTACATGCAATCTATAAAAATGTATGTAATATGTAGATATTTAATATTTAATCTTAGTAATTCTTTTTATAATAACTTGTGATCAAAACTCTAAAAACTTTCTGTTAAAGATTACATAAAGTAGGTAAAGCCAAGGAAAACATCTGCCTTTCTTAACTTGTTAAAACCTGAAAAAAAAAAGGGTAAAATTGCTTGTCTTCACGTGTCTGTTCGCTATTCGGGTTAAGGAAGAACATGGTTGGCAAACTAGGCATAAGGTCTGATTTTATTTTGAATACTTAGTTTTACGATAATAAACATCTATAACTAGAGCGCTTTAAAGCATTTCTTTTCATAGTATGCTTATCTCATTTTGATTTCAGTTTTTAATTCGTTTAACTTCTAGTTCTCTGTCTGTTAGTTATTTGGTTAATTTATTAAATCAAGCTTATTTCTAGCTTTTTTCTGTCTGTCTGTCCTTATTTAGGATTCTTTTCACCACAGAGCTAGTTATAAAATAATTCTTCAGCTGGCATTAATAGAACATTACAAAACAAAAAAAAACTAATTTGTAAGAATATTTAATTTAATTTTGATAAAATTAATGTAATCAAATTTAAGGTTGTAATAAATAGCTGCTCAACATTTATATTATATTGAAAAAGGTGACTGAAGATTTTCAATTTCTTTAAAAAGTATTCAGTTTACTTCTATAGACACTGGTTCTAATAATCCGTATTGAAAAACTGAAAGCGGGCAATTATTTAATTATTTATTAAAATGTCCTGTAAACACTTTGACCGGGTTCTAACAAAATAGCTTTTATAAGCCATATACAAACATTGGCAACACTGTGCCTAAAAAAAGGGGCATCCCATTTACAAAAGCTCCTGCAAGTCATTTTTCTGTCAGTCTATAGCTAAACGTGCGAGTTAAAGAACGATTCTTCCTCTGCTAGTTTGCGGTTAGTGAATTTTAAAAAAAGTGTAGTGTTTATTCCAAAATCTGTTAATCGTTAATTAACATAAGCATTTCCGAAGCAAAAATCCGAACTATCTGTAGTGTTATTAAATCAAATCGATCTGAAGATGAGTAATAAAATGCCAATTAGAAAGTGTTAATCAAGCGACAAAAATATCAAAAATCTTGAAGGACTGTTCCAACGCTAGTCGAAGAATAAGCATTGCCCTAAAAAAGTCCCGGACGGTTTATGAAAAAGCCCATCTAACTGCCTGTCTTGGAGAAGTGAAAGGCTTTAACCATCACTTGAAGACAAACATAAAGCAGGGGGGTGGTAATGTCATCAGAACACCGCAAAACAACGGGTTAGATGGGAAGATGTGAAGTCAGCCTTTGACAGTAGGGTAAGAAGTGGTGTAATTACAAATTTAAAAAACACCGATGCCCATCAATTTCTGATGGATAGCTTCAGCTTATTTAAACGTAGAATTAAAAACGTTTTAAAAAAACAAGAAATGGTGAAAGTAAACACAATTTTAAGTGGAGATTTTCAAATTCCAAAGCAAAAGCAAATAATTAATGAAACAAAACATTTTAGTACTCCTAATGCCGTGATTGATAATCAAATCAATTTAAAGAACTGGTTTGACACGAACGTTAAGAATCTACTTTTGACAAAAATAGAAGAATTTGAGCAGAACCAATCTGGTTGGTCCCTAATAAAAATAAATAATCTTATGATCAATTTTAATAAATATAACGCACAGCGAGCAGGGCGTCATTTGGAACTACCTAAGATTATTTTAGATAAAAAGCTTGTGTGAATGTACAAAATATTGATAAATTGACCTTTGGCTGGGCGGTCGTATCAGCATTGTTTCCTGTTGAACAAAGCTCAAATAGAACTTCATCATATCCACATCCTGAAGATGTTTTAAACCTAAAAGGTATTAAGTTTCCGATGAACTTAAACCAGGTTGTCCTGTTCGAAAAGCAAAATAATGTTTCCATAAACTAGTCTAGTTGGGAAAAACTAAGAGAAACATCTTTACCGAAAAAACTCCATTTCTTCAATTCTCTAGAAAATAAAGAAATTTCGCTAGTTGATTATAAATATGCACAGAACGTGTGGAAAACCTTTGGTTGTAAAACCATAGAAGATTATATGGAACTCTACATGAAAGTTGACATAATCCTCTTAATGCAGGTATTCCAGCAATTTAGGGAAAGTTGTCATAAAACGTATGGTTTGGACCCTGCGAACTATTTTACCCTTCCCGGTTATACATGGGATTGCATGCTGTACCGCACGCAACAAAAATTAGAACTCTTGACAGACTACAATATATGGTCACATTTATAGAACGCGGTATTAGAGGAGGGTTAAGTCAATGTTCTAAAAGATATGTGGAGGCAAATAATAAATATATGCTAAACTACGACTTAACTAAAGAAACATCTTTTTTAATGTATTTTGATATAAACAATCAGTATGGGTTTAGCATGAGTCAGTTTCTGCCTTATGGATTTTTTTATTGGTTAGGAAGTAATGAAATGCTCAATTTTGATGTTAATAAAATTGAAGATGACTCGAATAATGGAAATATTCTAGGATTCATAGCTAATCCGTGAAGGATATGAGGTTCGGAAGAGAAATGATTGTCCCAATATCCTCGATAATAAACATAAGCGAATGAAATGTTCACCTAAATGTTTTCTTCCTGTTACTGAAACCATTTGTGATGCGGCAACGCCGCCATGCCCCAGCAAAACAGCTGTTTATCTTCGTGAACGTCAAAGAAAACTACGAAATTTTACAGATAAACAAAGCAATCAAAAGTTTTTATGTGATTTTTCCCGAAACCTGTGATCTCAAGTTCCAATTACGATGTCCAGATAATGCGATGTGCGCAGTGTCCACAGTAATTCGATGGAATGCCTCCTTTTTAAGGTAACTTCCTGGACACTATATAACCTCCAAACCTAGCTCTATAAAATATTCTTAATTTGTGTACAGAAAGACGAGTCGAAGAGCCTTGATTATTTACGTAAATAAACAAATATGTAACGTTGCCTTAGACGTAAAAATGACACGTTACATAATCCCCCCCCAACTTCAAGACGATTAACCTAAAAAGGTTAATCGGAGAGGTCCGCTGCCGACTTAAGGTCTTTGGCATGCCAGCTCCCTGGTAGTACTTTACCCGATGGTTCCTGGAGCTCAAATATCCATGGAGAAATTTTATTCCTAATCACACACAAGGACCAACGAATTTCGGTGCTAACTTCTTCGAGAAAAACTTCGCAGCATCTGACAACACATAATTTTTCTTCACACGCTGACCTACAACAAAGTTGGGTACCCTTGTACGCAAATTATACTGAACTACGTTTTTCTCTCCTGCCACCTCTAACCTTCTCTTAACATCCGCATAGAGCTTCCGGAAACCTTCGTTCTTACTTTCTGCTGCGGATTGTACACCATTCTCTCCAGATAACAAAACTGGGTTGGAGTAATCTTTTCCTGACAAACACATATTCCTACCGAAATTAACAAAGAAAGGAGACATCCTGGTTGTCTCATGGGTTGCAGTACGAATCGCGCAGGCAAGTTTATGTATTTGTTCGTCCCACTTCCTGTGGTTGTCTTTTACATAACAACATAACATAGTTTTTAACGTACGATTCGTCTGCTCCGTTGGATTAGCTCTGGGATGATAATACGGATTATACTGAATTTTAACCTGATAACTCTCAGCAAAACGCTTAAACTCGTTACTTTTGTACTGAGGGCCATTATCCACAAAGTATCAAACGGGGTACTCCGAAGACCATAAATACTTGCTCCTCAAGATGCTTGACAACTGCTTGAGTAGGGGCTGTTCGCATTGGAAAAACTAAGGAAAACTTACTCAAATAGTCCGTAACGACGAGAATCCAGCAATTACCCTTTGTCGAACGAGGTAGAGGTCCACATAAATCCGTCGAAATGATTTCCCAAGGACGAGTTGGTTTTGGGTGAGATATCATCTGATCAGATACACCTTGTGTATCACCTTTATGAGCTGCACAGACAAAGCATTTATTTACAAAAGTTGCCACGTCCTGGCGCATTTTTGGCCAATAATATTTTTCTGCCAGTCTGTGGAAAGTTTTATACACACCCATATGACCTTAAATGAGATCTCCTCAATATATGGCCGGAGCGTCTCTATCGCCCAAACCAATGCCAAACATTCTCGCTCGGTGGTCGTGTAAACACGTTCTTGCTTAGTCAAAGATCGATTCAAATAGCATATGACCTTGTCTCCTTCAGGATAAGGTTGCGTTAAACATGCTCCTATTCCATATCCTGATGCGTCTGTTTGAATGACAAATTCCTTGGTATAATCTGGACAAAAGTTCCTTAATCTTAATAAATGCTTTTTCGCAGTCTGAAGTCCAATCGAACTTTTGATTTTTCTTAGTTAGAGCTGTAATCGGAGCTATTATCGCTGAAAAATTCTCTATGAAACGTCTGTACCAGAAAATTGTACCTAAAATTCTACGGACGTCTCTGACAGTTCTTGGCCTCTGGAGCTCTAACATGGCTTTAATTTTATTAGGGTCAACTCGGATGCCTCGACGGTCCACTACGAATCCTAAATAAGTCATTTCTGGCCTACACAGTTGGCGTTTCTCCCAACTTACCGTTATCTTTGCATTCTGCAATCTTCGTAGGAGTTCCTCAAGAATTCTAAGATGTTCAGAAAAGCTCTGTGTGACAATTACGAAGTCATCGAGATATACGTACACGTAGGGGTCTAAATCGTTTCCTATGATGCTGTCTATGAGTCTCTGCCAAGTTGCAGGTGCATTATGAAGACCAAAAGGTAAACTCTTAAATTGGAAGAGACCTCGTCGACAGATGAATGCTGTTAGTGGCTTCAATGATTCTTCTATTGGTACTTGCCAATAAGCGCTTTTAATATCTAAAGTTGACAAGTACTTAGCATCTTTCAACTTGTCAAGGGTCTCGGATACGAGTGGTAAAGGATAACTATCACGCGCCGTCACTGAGTTCAATTTGCGGTAGTCTACACAGAAACGATATTTCTTTGTGTTTTTCTTTTGTACCATTACCACTGGTGAAGCCCATGAACTACTACTACGTTCTATAACATCATGTTTCAGCATTTCGTCGATTTCGCCATCAATAAGTTTGTGAATGACCGGTGAGACCTTATATGAACGTTGTCTTATCGGTGCTGCATCTGTTGTAATCTTATGCTCTACCCTGTCTGTACATCCCAGTGAGTCACCCATAATAGTCTTATATTTAACGACCAATTCCTCTAGTCGTTCTGATTCATTAGGTGTAAGAGTTGTTTGTTGGTCTGATGTTTCTAAAGAACAAATCACATCTTTAATATCGGCAAAGTGCCACTCATTAGTACTTAAGTTCGGTACTATACCCATCGAAATCCAAAAATCTAAACCCAAAATCAAAGTGTGCGGCAACTCAGGAACGACGACGACCTCTATTAACCTAAATTTATCCTGAACTCGCATAGGAAGCTGCACTGTCCCAATACTAACCGTGCTTTGACCATTTGCCACAATACAACTCGTCTTCTTCGTCGTATCAAGTGAAAAACCAAACCTCTCGATGATTGACCAACCATGATTCCCTAAAAAGGTACGTGAAGCCCCGGAATCCAACAAACCTAATAACTTATGTCTTACTGGATCGTCGGTATATGGGATAAAATAAAACTGGATATTTCAAGCTAAGCCAACGTTTCGATGTTTATTAACACCTTTATCAAGGCTAAAATGACAAAAAAATACACGTTAAAACTGATCTCTAAGCATTAATTAAGAAATATTTGAAAATTGATAGGTTTTTTAGTTAATAAAATTTTTACAAAAATAGTTTTTTAAAGGTACATTACAACCAGAAATAAAATACGCAACACACAAATAAACAATTAAAAATAAAGAATATACAGAATAAAAAGGGGGTGATGAGCACACTTACCTAACTTGATGCAATCCTAGAGTTGTTAAGTATAATCACCTTCGTACTATATGATATATATAACCACATCACAAATGACAAATTTGAACTGTTAGAGTAGGTATATGTCAAACACGTTATTAAAAAATATAATTTTGAAAACGAATTTACGAACGAAAAGATAAAATATACCAAACTCTGGTTAAAAAACTGTTTTGTATGGAAAACAAAGAAAATTAAAAAGAATTTCGCGTTAGACGGTCAGTGACACAGAATTGGTAGTCTTTAAAATTTTATGAAACTTTTAATTATGTTATTGTAAACAGAACTTAAATTGTCAGTGTCCGTTTTTTTGTTGACTGTATTATCATGTGATTGGATGCACACCATCTCACTGATCAACCTTTTTTGATAGTTACTTTCTTTGTCAAGTATCTTGACTTCGTTGAAATTAAATTGGTGGTTAACAGTGAAACGGTGTGCAGCCAAAGCAGTTTGTTCTTTTTTATTTCTGTGTTTTTCTTCGCAAGACCGTCTATGTTCAGCTACTCAATTTTTTAGTAGTTGCTTCGTTTGCCCAACATAGATCTTACCACATTCATACTCGCACGGGATGCTGTATATAACGTTAGATTCATAATCTTTATTTAGTTGGTCTTTTAATAAAGAGTATAAATTTCTTGCAGTTTTTTTATGATAAAAGACAATTCTATGGGAATCATTGTTTAACAATTGTTTTAATTTTTGGGACAGCCCATTCACGAAGGGAACCTTAAAATACTTGGTAGGTAGACTATTATTAACAATTCGTGTATTTTCAGCGGAATTTTGATTCAAAACAATGTTACAGATATTTTCAGGATATGCGTTTAGTTTCATTTTTTGTTTAAATTTTTGAAGATTATCATTTAGAAATTGACTATCGCTAAGTTTTACGATTTTATCTTTTAAGGATTTCAAAATAGCTAATTTTTGATGCAAAGGGTGTCTTGAATAAAAGTTTAATACTCTACTTGAGCTGATCTCCTTTTCATACCACGTTGTAATTACTTTTTGCTCTGTGGTTCTTATAACCAAAGTGTCTAGGAATGGAACTTTGTTCTCAGTCTCGTTTTCAAGTGTAAATTGTATATTATGGTGGTAACTCTTAAAGTAACTCAAAATGTTATTAACTTCCGACTTAGGTATCGCCATAATTGTGTCGTCTACATAAATTTTGAGCAGAGGTACTGTAAAGTTTACCTTATTTAAAACGGCTTCTATTAGGTTTTCCATTACGATATTAGACAATATGGGGCTTGCAGGATTGCCCATTGCTGTGCCGAATTTTTGCTCATAAAAAATGTTATCGAACACAAAATAACTCGTATCAAAGCACAGATTAATCATTTCAAGGAAAATTGACAAGGGGAAGGGGCAAAAAGACTGAATTTTAGGCCAAATTTCATTAATATTACTGAGAACCAGATCTTTGGACACATTTGTGAAAAGGCTCACAACATCAAGACTGACTAGTATGTAATTAGGCGGCAAAGTAAGATCTTTCATCGATTCGACAAACTCTATCGAACTTTTTACTGAATGTGTAAGATGGAGAGCGAATACAGGGTACCACTGGTCTTAATTTGTTGTTTTTGTGAACTTTTATAAGTCCATAAATTCTAGGAGGTTGTGCATTATAACATTTTAGAGACTTATACTGTATTTCATCAATAAGTTGATAATCCTTGAGTTTGTTTATTAAATTATTACACATTGTTTGATATTTTTTGGTTGGGTCATTTTTAAGTTGTTCATACGTGCTCGTATCAGATACTAATTCCAACATTTTTTGTTTATATTCAATTTTTATTCATTACGACAGTCAGACCACCCTTATCAGATGTTGTGACAAAAATATCTGGATTATCTTTTAAAAAATAAGAGGTTTGTTTGTATGTATCAATAAGGAATTTACTTTGGTAATCTAGTTTTAATGGAGTTTGCAAAAAATTTGTAACTATATTTGTTGCCTGACATCTCAGCAAATTCTTACTAACGGCTGGGTCAGTATTGTTTTGAATACAAAATTCTACATCTTTTATTACATCTAGTAAAGGTAATTCCTTTTTGCTACAATAATCAACACTAAACTTTGGGCCCAAACTTAACAAACATCGAACATCAGACGGAATCTCAATGTCTGTTAAATTAACTAATGCTTTTTGATTAGTACTCAAAGCAAAAGTTTTTTGTTTATCTAAGAGTTCGTTAAACTTTTTAATTTGTCTGTTTTTTGTGCGGGAAAATATTACTTCATACGATTTTGTTTGTCTTTTTTGGAACTCCTCAATTGTGTGTCTCGGAACCTTTACACTGAGGTTTGATTTTATTATTGTAATTCTGTTGTTGTAAAAGTTTTGATACCAAAATGCAATTTTTATCTCTTTTTGAAGAGTGTTTTTTTGGAAATCCTTAATAAGTTTAGCTATCTCGTTGTGGTAAGGGTGCCCACCATCTAACAGTGAAAACAAGTTATTAAAATTATGCGTTATGTGATTAGGAATAATATAATTGTAACGACATTGTAAAAGAAAAATTGTAATCCTGTTATTAATTGACGCCAATTTTTTCAGAGTCGTAGCCCAATCTTTGAAATATTTCTCATACTCAGCTCCAAGCTGTGTTCTCATGTCGTTGTAGAAACCCATGTTGATGATGTAGAACGTCAGATAACCGATAGATTTTAATTAAATGCAATTCGTATCCCTTGGAGTTATTTATGTTTTACTGGATCGTCGGTAAATGGGATAAAATAAAACTGGATATTTCAAGCTAAGCCAACGTTTCGATGTTTATTAACACCTTTATCAAGGCTAAAATGACAAAAAAATACACGTTAAAACTGATCTCTAAGCATTAATTAAGAAATATTTGAAAATTGATAGGTTTTTTAGTTAATAAAATTTTTACAAAAATAGTTTTTTAAAGGTACATTACAACCAGAAATAAAATACGCAACACACAAATAAACAATTAAAAATAAAGAATATACAGAATAAAAAGGGGGTGATGAGCACACTTACCTAACTTGATGCAATCCTAGAGTTGTTAAGTATAATCACCTTCGTACTATATGATATATATAACCACATCACAAATGACAAATTTGAACTGTTAGAGTAGGTATATGTCAAACACGTTATTAAAAAATATAATTTTGAAAACGAATTTTACTTGTTTTCTTGTCAAATGGAGCTTTGCAATAAGATAAAATATACCAAACTCTGGTTAAAAAACTGTTTTGTATGGAAAACAAAGAAAATTAAAAAGAATTTCGCGTTAGACGGTCAGTGACACAGAATTGGTAGTCTTTAAAATTTTATGAAACTTTTAATTATGTTATTGTAAACAGAACTTAAATTGTCAGTGTCCGTTTTTTTGTTGACTGTATTATCATGTGATTGGATGCACACCATCTCACTGATCAACCTTTTTTGATAGTTACTTTCTTTGTCAAGTATCTTGACTTCGTTGAAATTAAATTGGTGGTTAACAGTGAAACGGTGTGCAGCCAAAGCAGTTTGTTCTTTTTTATTTCTGTGTTTTTCTTCGCAAGACCGTCTATGTTCAGCTACTCAATTTTTTAGTAGTTGCTTCGTTTGCCCAACATAGATCTTACCACATTCATACTCGCACGGGATGCTGTATATAACGTTAGATTCATAATCTTTATTTAGTTGGTCTTTTAATAAAGAGTATAAATTTCTTGCAGTTTTTTTATGATAAAAGACAATTCTATGGGAATCATTGTTTAACAATTGTTTTAATTTTTGGGACAGCCCATTCACGAAGGGAACCTTAAAATACTTGGTAGGTAGACTATTATTAACAATTCGTGTATTTTCAGCGGAATTTTGATTCAAAACAATGTTACAGATATTTTCAGGATATGCGTTTAGTTTCATTTTTTGTTTAAATTTTTGAAGATTATCATTTAGAAATTGACTATCGCTAAGTTTTACGATTTTATCTTTTAAGGATTTCAAAATAGCTAATTTTTGATGCAAAGGGTGTCTTGAATAAAAGTTTAATACTCTACTTGAGCTGATCTCCTTTTCATACCACGTTGTAATTACTTTTTGCTCTGTGGTTCTTATAACCAAAGTGTCTAGGAATGGAACTTTGTTCTCAGTCTCGTTTTCAAGTGTAAATTGTATATTATGGTGGTAACTCTTAAAGTAACTCAAAATGTTATTAACTTCCGACTTAGGTATCGCCATAATTGTGTCGTCTACATAAATTTTGAGCAGAGGTACTGTAAAGTTTACCTTATTTAAAACGGCTTCTATTAGGTTTTCCATTACGATATTAGACAATATGGGGCTTGCAGGATTGCCCATTGCTGTGCCGAATTTTTGCTCATAAAAAATGTTATCGAACACAAAATAACTCGTATCAAAGCACAGATTAATCATTTCAAGGAAAATTGACAAGGGGAAGGGGCAAAAAGACTGAATTTTAGGCCAAATTTCATTAATATTACTGAGAACCAGATCTTTGGACACATTTGTGAAAAGGCTCACAACATCAAGACTGACTAGTATGTAATTAGGCGGCAAAGTAAGATCTTTCATCGATTCGACAAACTCTATCGAACTTTTTACTGAATGTGTAAGATGGAGAGCGAATACAGGGTACCACTGGTCTTAATTTGTTGTTTTTGTGAACTTTTATAAGTCCATAAATTCTAGGAGGTTGTGCATTATAACATTTTAGAGACTTATACTGTATTTCATCAATAAGTTGATAATCCTTGAGTTTGTTTATTAAATTATTACACATTGTTTGATATTTTTTGGTTGGGTCATTTTTAAGTTGTTCATACGTGCTCGTATCAGATACTAATTCCAACATTTTTTGTTTATATTCAATTTTTATTCATTACGACAGTCAGACCACCCTTATCAGATGTTGTGACAAAAATATCTGGATTATCTTTTAAAAAATAAGAGGTTTGTTTGTATGTATCAATAAGGAATTTACTTTGGTAATCTAGTTTTAATGGAGTTTGCAAAAAATTTGTAACTATATTTGTTGCCTGACATCTCAGCAAATTCTTACTAACGGCTGGGTCAGTATTGTTTTGAATACAAAATTCTACATCTTTTATTACATCTAGTAAAGGTAATTCCTTTTTGCTACAATAATCAACACTAAACTTTGGGCCCAAACTTAACAAACATCGAACATCAGACGGAATCTCAATGTCTGTTAAATTAACTAATGCTTTTTGATTAGTACTCAAAGCAAAAGTTTTTTGTTTATCTAAGAGTTCGTTAAACTTTTTAATTTGTCTGTTTTTTGTGCGGGAAAATATTACTTCATACGATTTTGTTTGTCTTTTTTGGAACTCCTCAATTGTGTGTCTCGGAACCTTTACACTGAGGTTTGATTTTATTATTGTAATTCTGTTGTTGTAAAAGTTTTGATACCAAAATGCAATTTTTATCTCTTTTTGAAGAGTGTTTTTTTGGAAATCCTTAATAAGTTTAGCTATCTCGTTGTGGTAAGGGTGCCCACCATCTAACAGTGAAAACAAGTTATTAAAATTATGCGTTATGTGATTAGGAATAATATAATTGTAACGACATTGTAAAAGAAAAATTGTAATCCTGTTATTAATTGACGCCAATTTTTTCACAGTCGTAGCCCAATCTTTGAAATATTTCTCATACTCAGCTCCAAGCTGTGTTCTCATGTCGTTGTAGAAACCCATGTTGATGATGTAGAACGTCAGATAACCGATAGATTTTAATTAAATGCAATTCGTATCCCTTGGAGTTATTTATGTTTTACTGGATCGTCGGTATATGGGATAAAATAAAACTGGATATTTCAAGCTAAGCCAACGTTTCGATGTTTATTAACACCTTTATCAAGGCTAAAATGACAAAAAAATACACGTTAAAACTGATCTCTAAGCATTAATTAAGAAATATTTGAAAATTGATAGGTTTTTTAGTTAATAAAATTTTTACAAAAATAGTTTTTTAAAGGTACATTACAACCAGAAATAAAATACGCAACACACAAATGAACAATTAAAAATAAAGAATATACAGAATAAAAAGGGGGTGATGAGCACACTTACCTAACTTGATGCAATCCTAGAGTTGTTAAGTATAATCACCTTCGTACTATATGATATATATAACCACATCACAAATGACAAATTTGAACTGTTAGAGTAGGTATATGTCGAACACGTTATTAAAAAATATAATGATGTGGTTATATATATCATATAGTACGAAGGTGATTATACTTAACAACTCTAGGATTGCATCAAGTTAGGTAAGTGTGCTCATCACCCCCTTTTTATTCTGTATATTCTTTATTTTTAATTGTTCATTTGTGTGTTGCGTATTTTATTTCTGGTTGTAATGTACCTTTAAAAAACTATTTTTGTAAAAATTTTATTAACTAAAAAACCTATCAATTTTCAAATGTTTCTTAATTAATGCTTAGAGTTCAGTTTTAACGTGTATTTTTTTGTCATTTTAGCCTTGATAAAGGTGTTAATAAGCATCGAAACGTTGGCTTAGCTTGAAATATCCAGTTTTATTTTATCCCATATACCGACGATCCAGTAAAACATAAATAACTCCAAGGGATACGAATTGCATTTAATTAAAATCTATCGGTTATCTGACGTTCTACATCATCAATATGGGTTTCTACAATGACATGAGAACACAGCTTGGAGCTGAGTATGAGAAATATTTCAAAGATTGGGCTACGACTCTGAAAAAATTGGCGTCAATTAATAACAGGATTATTTTTCTTTTACAATGTCGTTACAATTATATTATTCCTAATCACATAACGCATAATTTTAATAACCTGTTTTCACTGTTAGATGGTGAGCACCCTTACCACAACGAGATAGCTAAACTTATTGAGGATTTCCAAAAAAACACTCTTCAAAAAGAGATAAAAATTGCATTTTGGTATCAAAACTTTTACAACAGAATTACATTAATAAAATCAAACCTCAGTGTAAAGGTTCCGAGACACACAATTGAGGAGTTCCAAAAAAGACAAACAAAATCGTATGAAGTAATATTTTCCCGCACAAAAAACAGACAAATTAAATAGTTTAACGAACTCTTAGGTAAACAAAAAACTTTTGCTTTGAGTACTAATCAAAAAGCATTAGTTAATTTAACAGACATTGAGATTCCGTCTGATGTTCGATGTTTGTTAAGTTTGGGCCCAAAGTTTAGTGTTGATTATAGTAGCAAAAAGGAATTACCTTTACTAGATGTAATAAAAGATGTAGAATTTTGTATTCAAAACAATACTGACCCAGCCGTTAGTAAGAATTTGCTGAGATGTCAGGCAACAAATATAATTACAAATTTTTTGCAAACTCCATTAAAACTAGATTACCAAAGTAAATTCCTTATTGATACATACAAACAAACCTCTTATTTTTTAAAAGATAATCCAGATATTTTTGTCACAACATCTGATAAGGGTGGTCTGACTGTCGTAATGAATAAAAATGAATATAAACAAAAAATGTTGGAATTAGTATCTGATACGAGCACGTATGAACAACTTAAAAATGACCCAACCAAAAAATATCAAACAATGTGTAATAATTTAATAAACAAACTCAAGGATTATCAACTTATTGATGAAATACAGTATAAGTCTCTAAAATGTTATAATGCACAACCTCCTAGAATTTATGGACTTATAAAAGTTCACAAAAACAAAAAATTAAGACCAGTGGTACCCTGTATTCGCTCTCCATCTTACACTTTATCAAAATTAATAGCTCAAACATTGTCACCATTGATTCCAACTTTCAAACATTCAGTAAAAAGTTCGATAGAGTTTGTCGAATCGATGAAAGATCTTACTTTGCCGCCTAATTACATACTAGTCAGTCTTGATGTTGTGAGCCTTTTCACAAATGTGTCCAAAGATCTGGTTCTCAGTAATATTAATGAAATTTGGCCTAAAATTCAGTCTTTTTGCCCCTTCCCCTTGTCAATTTTCCTTGAAATGATTAATCTGTGCTTTGATACGAGTTATTTTGTGTTCGATAACATTTTTTATGAGCAAAAATTCGGCACAGCAATGGGCAATCCTGCAAGCCCCATATTGTCTAATATCGTAATGGAAAACCTAATAGAAGCCGTTTTAAATAAGGTAAACTTTACAGTACCTCTGCTCAAAATTTATGTAGATGACACAATTATGGCGATGCCTAAGTCGGAAGTTAATAACATTTTGAGTTACTTTAATAGTTACCACCATAATATACAATTTACACTTGAAAACGAGACTGAGAACAAAGTACCATTCCTAGACACTTTGGTTATAAGAACCACAGAGCAAAAAGTAATTACAACGTGGTATGAAAAGGAGATCAGCTCAAGTAGAGTATTAAACTTTTATTCAAGACACCCTTTGCATCAAAATTTAGCTATTTTGAAATCCTTAAAAGATAAAATCGTAAAACTTAGCGATAGTCAATTTCTAAATGATAATCTTCAAAAATTTAAACAAAAAATGAAACTAAACGCATATCCTGAAAATATCTGTAACATTGTTTTGAATCAAAATTCCGCTGAAAATACACGAATTGTTAATAATAGTCTACCTACCAAGTATTTTAAGGTTCCCTTCGTGAATGGGCTGTCCCAAAAATTAAAACAATTGTTAAACAATGATTCCCATAGAATTGCCTTTTATCATAAAAAAACTGCAAGAAATGTATACTCTTTATTAAAAGACCAACTAAATAAAGATTATGAATCTAACGTTATATACAGCATCCCGTGCGAGTATGAATGTGGTAAGATCTATGTTGGGCAAACGAAGCAACTACTAAAAAATAGAGTAGCTGAACATAGACGGTCTTGCGAAGAAAAACACAGAACAAACTGCTTTGGCTACACACCGTTTCACTGTTAACCACCAATTTAATTTCAACGAAGTCAAGATACTTGACAAAGAAAGTAACTATCAAAAAAGGTTGATCAGTGAGATGGTGTGCATCCAATCACATGCTAATACAGTCAACAAAAAGACGGACACTAACAATTTAAGTTCTGTTTACAATAACATAATAAAGAAAAAGTTTCATAAAATTTTAAAGACTACCAATTCTGTGTCTCTGACCGTCTAACGGGAAATTCTTTTTAATTTTCTTTGTTTTCCATACAAAACAGTTTTTTAACCAGAGTTTGGTATATTTTATCTTATTGCACAGCTCCATTTGACAAGAAAACAAGTAAAATTCGTTTTCAAAATTATATTTTTTAATAACGTGTTCGACATATACCTACTCTAACAGTTCAAATTTGTCATTTGTGATGTGGTTATATATATCATATAGTACGAAGGTGATTATACTTAACAACTCTAGGATTGCATCAAGTTAGGTAAGTGTGCTCATCACCCCCTTTTTATTCTGTATATTCTTTATTTTTAATTGTTCATTTGTGTGTTGCGTATTTTATTTCTGGTTGTAATGTACCTTTAAAAAACTATTTTTGTAAAAATTTTATTAACTAAAAAACCTATCAATTTTCAAATATTTCTTAATTAATGCTTAGAGATCAGTTTTAACGTGTATTTTTTTGTCATTTTAGCCTTGATAAAGGTGTTAATAAACATCGAAACGTTGGCTTAGCTTGAAATATCCAGTTTTGTTTTATCCCATATACCGACGATCCAGTAAAACATAAATAACTCCAAGGGAAACGAATTGCATTTAAACCTAATAACTTATTTCCGAGCACATCCACTTCTAAATAAGGTCTCTCATCTTTTCGAGCATGACTTATCACATAAACGTTCGTTTGCCTATCGGTCGATGCTTGTTCAGGCTGACTCGAAGGTCGAGCGCCTGGGTCCGTTTCCCTGACGATTACAATTACGACATTCTCTGACTGTTACCCCTGCTTGACCACACGAATAACACTGCTTGCCTCTAGGTAATGAGCACCCGATCGCCATGTGCCCTGTTTGGTTGCATCTATTACAAACAACGTCCCTATTCGCCCTACCAGATCCAACACCCTGTGGTGGTTGTACATCCCTGTCACTTACGCTAGACTGACCACTAGGTGGTTGTTGTCTCTCTCTATCAGCTCTAGCAGAGAAACTGCTTGCTGGCTGCTGCCTATTTCTGTCGAATCTATTAGCAGGATGATTTAAATTCTGTTGGTTCGATGTCCCGGCACCTGATATTTGAATTGCATCAACCCCTGTTAGAAAATCATCAATATCGCTCTCTACGTCAACGTAGGCCAAGTCAGGTTCAATAGATTGGTTTCTTCTAGGTGTAAAATTCTCCTCCTCTAACTCATATCTCTGGTCTATTCTACGACACAAATCTTTTAAATGTGATAGGCTATTGACCTCAGTAGCAATCAACCCTTTCTTATAAATGTCCGCGATATTCCTGAAGACGATAGCTAATTTCGCCTCTTCGGAGACAGGACAGCCAAGTCTTTGGAAATACGTGTTCATGACAGCAATGTAGGTCCCTATAAACTCTCCAGGGCCTTGTTTACGTTTTTGGATTTCCTTCAATAGTTTCTCGCCATATGAACCTCTGTAGCTGTTCCCATGTATGAACCTCTCTACGAACATCTTTATAAAAAGTATAGGCTGACTTTTCAAAAAGATCAATGCCTGAGTTCAGTAGAACCTTTTTGCTAACTCCTCTCGCCTGACTTAACTGATCCACTCTCTCGAAAAATGCGGTGACGGAGATTGTACCCCTCTCGCCTGTAAACTTTAAGTTCCACTTATGCGGAGATACAGGTGCAACGTGATATGAGGTACCAGGATCACTTGACATTGGTACTGGTGACGAACATGAAAATGGTCGTGACTGAGCAATCGGTGCAATGCTACTTTGGAGGGCAGCTAAACTCAAAGGAACGGTAGACGGTTGTTGATACTGAAAAGCTGATGTACCGTCATTCTGAATCAGCATTGGGGGTGGTGCCTGTATTGGTGCTTGAGTTGGGTTCGTTAGCATTTGCATTTGCACTGGCGCAATGACCAACGGTTGGTTCGTAGGCTGTTGAGCTGTTCTTTGTATGCTCGGGTGCGGTGGTTGCGGGAGTTGAGACTGGCTGGGTATGTTGCTAACATTTGTCGAATGGTTTGAGCTTCGACTCGTTGATTGGCTTTTAGATGCTTCTTCATCATCTGAGGCAATGCCAACTCTTAGTAGATCTGTTGCTTGGCTCTGCAACCTCCCAATCAAACTCAAGGTTTCCGCAACCAGTATGCCTTTTGTTTGACTTTCTTCAAAGTTGTTAATCCTGGCTAACACGTGTTCCAACCTTACAGCGATTTTCCTAAACTCTCCCCCTTTGCTCGTACCAGAGAACTTCTCTACCAGCGGTACCAGACTATCAAGCTTCTTCATGCAGCTAAAAGCATCCTGGCCAAATTTAAAGGGATACGGAGGGTATCTCATACTTCCATCAGTACTTTCTCTCTGTCTACTCAGTATGAGCTGTTGCTTCATCTCTTCCACCGATCCAATGGTTATCCATGTTAATTCGTAGATTAACTCGTCCTTGACTAAGTACTTTATGTCAGACAACCGACTCAAAGAAATAGCCATTGCCTTTTATATTAAAACTTTAAAACTCTCAATTATACCTCCCAATTATAAAACCTAAACCACGCAATAACAAACACAAAGTTCACTTTAAATTCACTAGTGAAAACCACTATAAATTTTCTCACAAATGTAGAAAATATAAAACTTAAATACGGGCAGACGCGAACAAAACCGAAAAACACCGGAGCAGTCAGAAAATAAAATTTATTTGCATTTAAAAATGTAATCATAGTTTATATTAAGTGTTTGTACAACCAACTATGACGTCCAACCTTGCAGAGAGAAATAACTACTTAAATCCTAAATTAGAATTAACAAGTAGCCATAAAAAAATAAAAAAAAAATAAAAGAGAAACAAGAGTTTTGGCAGTGTTTAGGTCTTATGTTCCACTCCTGCGTGAGTAATACCAAAAAAAATAATTGCGCTTATCCTAGCTAAACTGGATTAAAATTAAAGTTAAGTGATGTTTGTTTACCTCAGCAACCGAATAGGTAAATTTATCCCTAAATGGAACGTACAACAGACTACCTATAACAAAAAAATCCAAAGTTAACGCTAGGGTATACTCCTGCTATTGCAGAACGGCTCCACTAATAAACTCCTCAAAAAAAACCCAAAGCGCCGTATACAATGATTTTTCTCGAAAGAATAAATCAAAACCCACTTTAACCTACTTACCTATCCCGAGGTTACACGAACCATGCTTAAGGCAACATCATCCCTTAATATTGTTACAAATTTAAGTTATTTAAATTTTATAATTGGAATTTATTTAGGTTTAGTGTAGTATTAGGTCGATTTATCTTAAGGTTGTATTCTTAGTCTAGGTTTTAGTTGCGTTGTCTGTGGCTTGCGGTCGCGGTAGTGCGGGAACTTTCCGGACGTCGAAGGCTGCCGGAAAGTTCGAGAGAGATGGACGATCCTATATATAGGGCCGGGGTCGCGCACCAGGCAGTCAGTCACAGATAACCTGCTGTAGTGGTCGTGAGATGTTAACACGAAGTTAATAGACCGATTATAGTAGTGAATTATTAGCAAGTTATTCGTAAGTTTAAGTGCGTGTTTTTGTACATAATTTGTCGAAATAAATTGACGTATCGTTTTCAACAATTGCGAGTTTTAATTTGTCGTTGTGAACCCGTAACAATTGGTGTCAGAAGTGGGACTAAAAGAAATAAATAGTGCAAAGACTATCCTTACACAGTACCACCGGCTAGGACAATTAAAAAGAAGAACAGTAAGTGATTTTGCCAGAATATTTGGAACTGAATAGTGCAAAGACTACCCTTACATATTACCACCGGATAGGACAATTGGACAGAAAAACAGTAAGTGATTTTTCTAGAATATTCGAAGAAGTTCGATATTGTTTTATTCAAAAACTAAAAGACATATTTAAGAACCGACTTCGACATTAACTTTACAGTCCAAAAATTGATAATTATAGAGATTTTCTAGAATATTCTATAGCATTCTACGACGTTCTATTCAAAAACTAGAAGAGATATACAAATACCGATTTCGACATTAGTTTAGTTATTTCAAAAGTAAGAATTAGAAAGAATTTCTAGAAGATTCCATAACATTCTACGACGTTCTATTCAAAAACTAGAAGAGATATACAAATACTGATTTCGACATTAGTTTAGTTATTTCAAAAGTAAGAATTAGAAAGAATTTCTAGAAGATTCCATAACATTCTACGACGTTCTATTCAAAAACTAGAAAAGATATACAAATACCGACTTCGACAGTAGCTTAGTTATTTTAAAAGTAAGTAACAAGAGAACCAAAAGAGATAATCAAAAAGTGACTTCTACATTTGCCTAGTAGCAGAAAGAGTAGCATCTACCAGTATATTCCAGAACATTCCATTAGGTTCTATTTAAGAATTGGAAGAGATATTGAAAAACCGACTTCGACATTCGCTTTATAGCCCTAAAATAGACGTTTTAAGTGATTTATCAGGAAGCTTGCTTACTAGACAAGGATCGGCCAAGATGGAAGATTTAACTAAAATGATGCAGGCTCTAGCAGCTCAAATGGCTCAAAACCAGAACGACATGAAACAGACCATTGAACAAAACCAGGGCGATATGAAACACACCATGGACGACATGAAGCAGACCATGGAACAAAACCAGAACGACATGAAACAGACATTTCAGCAAAGATTAGATGGCATTCAAGAAAACATCGATCAAATAAAGAGCAACTCTGAACAGCTGAGAGAGGAGTTCAAGACAGCAACCGAAGACCTTAAGGAAGACATAACTCATAGAATGCAGAATGTAGAAGAAAAAGTGGAGACCAAACTACAGAAAGTTAGAGAAGAAGTTTTTCAAACCATGGAAGAAAAATTCCAAGACGTGTCAAAACAGCTTATACAGCTCCAAAAAGAACACAACAAAATGAAAGCTCAGGGATGTGTTGTGAATTCCAACCAAAACATTAAGCCTCCAAATTTTGATGGTACGTCTTCCTGGTCTACCTACAAACAACAATTTGAAGCTGCCGCCGCTGCAAATAGTTGGAACGATGACGAAAAAGCTAGAACGAGAACCTGCTCTTGGACTTTTACGGTCTATTCCAGCGGAACAAAAACAGAGTTACAATGCTTTAGTGGCAGCTTTAGAAAGAAGATATGGAGATGAACATTTACGAAATTTGCATTGGTCAGAATTAAATATTCGCCAACAAAGAACAGGGGAGTCATTACAAGAGTATGAAGCGGATATCAGGAGGCTGATGTACTTGGCTTACCCAGAAATGCCAGAAAATTACAGAGATCCCTTTACGGTAGATCGCTTTATTAACGGCTTGCAAGACACGGACTTAGCAAAGTTACTTCGTCGAGAACGCTTCCAAAACAGCAGTGAAGTGTTGATTCGAGCCCTTGAAATTGAATCATCAAATAATATGTCCAGGCCAAAAGTAAGAGCTGTTTCAATTCAGGAGGGAGAAGAAATGAGCACTGGAGAGGAGGTCAACTTAAAAACGCTAAACCAACTGTTTCAGTCACTGATAGAGAAGATTGATTCTTTGAAAGAAAGCAGACGATCCCCTCCAAATGTAAAGTGTTTCAGATGCGGACGTACAGGGCATATTCAACGCGATTGTCGTGTCCAAATGAGGTCTCGCTCACCATCTACTGGGACAGAGTACCGAAGAAGAGATCAGGAAAACTAAAACTAGTCAACGCAGAGGGGCGGGTGTTGGCTAATGGGAATTTAGCCCCCAAAATTTATTCTATCAAGAGCTTAAAACATACTGCTGACAGTCTTAACATCGACGGACTTATTAATGGAAGAAAAGTTAATATAACAGTAGACACTGGTGCTGCCATATCATTGCTTAAGTTCAAAATTGCAACGAGATATAAAATTCGACCAACAGAAAAGAAAATAACACTTAAGACTGTGACTGGAGAATTTGCCGACGTGTTGGGGCAGACAGACATAGACCTACAGCTGGGGAGGTTGAAGATTCGCCACTCGGTATTAGTTGCAGACATAGAAGACGAATTTATTTTAGGAATGGACCTGATAAGTAAACATGGATTTGCGTTTGATAATAAACTTAATACTCTAAGATTTGGGAACGAAGAGTTCATTTTGTCAAATAGTCACATCAATAAAGAACCAATAAAGGTGGTGGCAGTATGCACAACAAGACTAGTCGGTAACAGTGAGACCATAATTTTTGGGAGGCTAGAAAGTAAAACATCAAGCTGCGTCGGACTCATAAGCCAACAAAACACACCCAACACCTACCTCGTTGCAAAATCACTAGTTAAAACCGATAAAGACATCCCGATTAGAGTCGCCAATATTTTCCCAAATAGTGTCAAAATTAATAAGGGGGAGGTGGTAGCATTATTTGAACCAGTACAGAAAGTAACAAGATGTGAAGAGCCAACTTCCGAGGATACAAGCAAGTTACCAATGGAGGTACTTCAGCAATTTGAGTCAACTTGGCAACATCTCACTCCAGAAGAATTTAGTAAAGCGAGAGAGTTTATAGAAGAGCAAAGTAATATCTTCGAAACTAGGAGTAGTTCGGGACGCACAAACCTTATTCAACATGCTATCAACACTGGCGATGCCCAACCGATAAGACAACCCCCAAGAAGACTACCAATGGCCAAACAAGAAGAAGTTCACAATCTCATTAATAAAATGCTCAGCGACGGTGTTATTGAAGAGTCATCAAGTCCTTGGTCATCTCCTGTAGTGTTGGTCACTAAAAAGGATGGAAGTACTAGATTTTGTGTCGACTACAGGAAACTTAACGATGCGACCAAGAAAGATAGTTACCCACTGCCAAGAATACACGACACATTAACAACATTGGCAGGATCATATTGGTTTTCTACTCTTGACCTGAAAAGTGGGTATTGGCAAGTAGGAATCTTTGAAAGAGATAAAGAGAAGACTGCATTCTCTGCTGGAAGTGGACTTTATCAGTTTAATGTGATGCCATTTGGCCTGTGCAATGCCCCAGCTACATTTGAAAGACTAATGGAAGTCGTTCTACGAGGCCTTACTTGGAAAACCTGCCTAGTCTATTTGGATGATGTCATAGTAATGGGGAAATCATTTCAAGATCATCTAGATAATTTACGAGAAGTATTCTCAAGAATCAGGAACGCAAATCTTAAACTGAACTCAAAGAAATGTTTTCTGTTCCAAGAAAAAGTTGAGTTCCTGGGTCACGTCGTTTCCCGAGAAGGCATCCATACCGACGAAAAGAAGTTACAAGCAATAAAAGAATGGCCTCAACCTCGTGACAAACATGAATTGAGAAGCTTTTTGGGTCTGTGTACATACTACAGACGATTTGTAGAAGGATTCGCCAAAATAGCGTCTCCATTACATAGACTTACAGAAGATAAAGCTTCTTACAAATGGAATACCGAATGTGACCAAGCATTTAGAAGACTAAAAGCAGCATTATGTTCTAGTCCGATTCTTGCATATCCCATTTCAAAAGGAAAATTCATATTAGATACTGATGCGAGCAACGATGGCATAGGAGCAGTAGTCTCCCAAGTACAAGATGGAGAAGAACGGGTCATCGAATTTTTCAGCAAGAAGCTATCCAAACCAGAGAGAAATTATTGTGTTACTAGAAAGGAGCTCCTAGCCATAGTTAAATCCGTAGATCACTTTCACAAATATCTCTACGGACAAGAGTTTCTGATTAGAACGGATCATGCTGCGTTACAGTGGCTCATGAAAATGAAACAACCTGAGGGGCAAGTCGCGAGATGGATAGAAAAGCTACAACAATACCATTATCAAATAAAGCACCGAGCGGGAAGGGTGCATAATAATGCAGATGCATTGTCCAGAAGACCTTGCCCTGAGGATTGTAAACATTGCAGGAAAATTGACCAGAAAGAAGGAATTACCTACGTGCGCCAGATAAAGTTAGAACCAGATGAAGAATGGATGTCGGCTTCGATTAGAACCACACAACTTAACGACAAAGATGTAGGACCTATCTTGCGATTGAAAGAAGAGAACAAGCCACGACCATCATGGCAAGATATCGCAAACCAAGGGGTGATATTCAAATTACTGTGGGCACAATGGTTATTCACTGATAGTAGAGGGAAACATCCTTAAACGTGCCTGGGAAAGTGCCGATGGCCTTACTGTGGTTAATCAAGTAGTGGTTCCTAGGAGCATGGTAGACAATATAATGGCCGAATGCCATGATGGAAAATCAGGCGCGCACCTAGGCATAAATAAAACCATGGACAAAATTCGAAACCGATTTTATTGGGTCAATTACTTTCAAGATGTGAAAAACTGGTGCCGCCGATGTTCGACTTGTGCAGCCAGCCAAGGTCCCAAAACAAGGTCCAGAGGTCAAATGAAACAATATAACGTAGGTCTACCATTCGAACGCATTGCTATTGATGTGGCCGGACCATTTCCAGAAACTAAAAAGGGCAACAAATACATCCTTGTTGTCATGGATTACTTTAGCAAATGACCAGAAGTTTTTGCTTTGCCTAACCAAGAGGCCACTACAGTTGCGGAAGTTCTGGTAAATGATGTTTTCAGCCGATTTGGCATTCCTTTGGAACTACATTCAGATCAAGGAAGAAACTTTGAATCGAAGCTCTTCCAGAATCTCTGTGACCTTTTAGGAATACATAAAACACGGACTACGGCTTTACATCCGCAGTCAGATGGCATGGTTGAAAGATTTAATAAAACAATAGAAGAACATCTGTGCAAAGTTGTTGATGAGCACCAAACAGATTGGGACCAATATATTCCATTGTTTTTGATGGCCTATAGAACCGCCATTCACAATACGACAGGAGCTACTCCATCTAGTATCCTGTTTGGTAGAGAACTGCGGTTACCATGTGATATCATGTTTGGTTCACCTGAAGAAGAAGACTTAGAGGTTAATGACTATGTCGAACGTTTAAGGCAAAAGCTGCACGATATCCATGAAGTGGTTAGAGAGCGAATAGAAATAGCCAGTGACCGCATGAAAGCGAGATATGACCTGAAACCAAACTCTTCAGGGTTCAAAGAGAATGATCAAGTCTGGCTATACAATCCTCAACGCAAGAAAGGAAGATCACCTAAGTTGACACCACCATGGGAAGGGCCTTATAAAGTTGTTAAGAGAATTAATGATGTAGTCTACCGAATCCAGAGAAGCCCGAAGTCCAAGATGAAAGTTGTTCATCTAGACAGACTAAAACCTTACCTGGGAAATGTTGATCGAGACGATCAAACCTGAAGAGGAGGATAGTGTTACAAATTTAAGTTATTTAAATTTTATAATTGGAATTTATTTAGGTTTAGTGTAGTACTAGGTCGATTTATCTTAAGGTTGTATTCTTAGTCTAGGTTTTAGTTGCGTTGTCTGTGGCTTGCGGTCGCGGTAGTGCGGGAACTTTCCGGACGTCGAAGGCTGCCGGAAAGTTCGAGAGAGATGGACGATCCTATATATAGGGCCGGGGTCGCGCACCAGGCAGTCAGTCACAGATAACCTGCTGTAGTGGTCGTGAGATGTTAACACGAAGTTAATAGACCGATTATAGTAGTGAATTATTAGCAAGTTATTCGTAAGTTTAAGTGCGTGTTTTTGTACATAATTTGTCGAAATAAATTGACGTATCGTTTTCAACAATTGCGAGTTTTAATTTGTCGTTGTGAACCCGTAACAATATATAAGTAAACGCAATAAACATCGGAACAGATGTTCATGTTATAGAAATCGTAAAATATGCTCAATTAAAAAAAAATCCGCTCGCTAAAATTGCTTCGAATTAGACTAGTAAGGATGTTGTGTGTAATAAAAAAAAATTAAAAAAAAAATTACCGATGGTATTAAAAAATGTATACAAATAACGTCCTGGGTAGGACTGCAACTCTCTAATAATCGTTAAAATGAAATTCCCAAAATTTTAACTAAATTGATGCAAACCATGGTCAAGAAGACCCTAGGATCGTACCGAAAGGTGTCCAAAAAAAAATTTTTGTTATCGACCACAGTAGCCCAATAATAAAAAATTAATTAGTGGCTCACTAAAATTTTCAAAATATTACTCTACCCTAATAGGTGGTTTGGAGTAGGGGGAAAAATTAAAACAACTGATGATAGGTTGTTAAAACGCGAGGGTTCGAAATGAAATTATATTTTAATTCAGGAAAATTTTTTTTTAAATAACCCGGTAAAAGAATTGTAGGGCAAGGTACAACTATGCACCGAACAAAAAAAATTTTGCAACAAGAAAATCAAGTTTCGCTTTTTTTTTAAATATTAAAAAAAAATTCAAAAAAAAATTAGAAAATCATTAAGTAGGGTTGCAGCTCCCATTAGTGAACCTTAAAAAAAATTTGAATAAAATTAGCACTAGAAAAATCTTAATAGAGAAATGTTATGCAACAGTCTCAGTTCTTTCCCCTTAAAAACTGTTGTAGATTCCCTTTCCTCTCCCAAAACTGTGTGAATGTGAAAAATGAATGAGCTAAAAAAAAATTAATTTATTATCCGGAAGAAAAAATTGTTGGAAATTAAATTTACTTAAAAATCATAAGGTATAAAAAATCGTAATCGCAAAAAATCAGTTTAGAAAAAGAAAAAAATATATTTATGTTCGAAAAAACGATGTTAGTATATTTGTTTAAAATTATTACTTAAGGAAATAAGCAACGTTAGTACTTATTTACTGTACCACTATAATGTGAAGAACCTAAGTTTCAAACTTTGCACTCAACCCCGTAAAGAATTATCTTGTGTGCACTTTAAAAAAAAAACAAATATGAAAACAATTTCAAGGTTCACCTATAAGAACGTTGTAAAACTAAATCTGCCTACTCAAGTGTATTTACACACATCTTATCAAAAAAAAATTTACTGCTTAATGCATTCTCAGATCCTTATTCCTGGTGTTCACGAGATATAAAATTAAGTTGGGCCCTTCCCACAACTATTAGTCAAAGCAAAAATTACCAAATGTCCAAGGGCTAATGAGACCCTATCTCTTACAAATGATGTTTTGAAATGAAACAGTTGGGAATAATCCTGCGTAAAAACCAGACAACAAAAATCAAGAAGCCAAAACTATTACATTAATTTTAAAAGAGCATAATAACCTCCCGGCCCCGTATAAACTTTTGTTATACTCAACAAAACTCGGCTTAAAACCAAAAAACTTTTTATTAGACATTTCCCCTATTTCCTAAGTATAATGTCAATAAACCCAAAAACTTGTGATTTCCATTCCAATCCCATCTGGACCCTATATATTTTTTAAACGGTCAAACGCCCACAGGTGAAACAATATCTTATTTCAAAGAAAGGGTGAAAAGATCTCGAAGTACCCTGTGAAAATAGGACACTATTATGGAAAATTGTTCAGGTCAGTGTTAACTAACTAATTCCCAACCTAGATATATCTAGTTCCCTCATGTGCATGTTACTATTTTAATTCATCTCATAACTAAACAGATCACAAAATTTGTCTTTCTCTGCAAATCTGCAAGGTCCTGGAAAATGCGAGATTCAGCCTGTAGGCCAAATTTAGCGAAAACCGAAGTTGCGAAATCCTAAAACCAAACATTTCTTCCATTTCCACCCAGCTCGCGGGAGGAAAAACCCTAATTATTGCAATATAAAAGGTAGGTAGTTCTTTTATACCGTCTACAACTTTCAGATTAAAAAAAAATAGATGCCCTCATCAATGATTAGTCGCATCAAGGAAAACATATTCTTTTTAAATTTATTCTTAGATTGAAATCTTTTTTTTTAAATCAATGATCTTAAATTTATTGTTTAACCTGAACACTTTCCCATTTATTCCACAACAGTGTATTGTAATTTAAAAATTTGCTTCATTATTTGAGGTCATCAGTGAAATTATTTTAAAATTAAAAAAAAATTAAATAAAAAAAAATATTTCCCAATTGTCCACAACTTCCAAATCTTCATCCCTAAATAGGTACTTTCTTAGTCTAACACCATCCATCTTTATCCAATATAATATATAATTTCAGAAGCAACAAAACGAAGATGAAGTGAAAAAGCTAAGCAAGTAAGTTGGAAGTTGCTTTACAATGGGCGCAGATGACAGGCCCCCTTAAGTACACGCCACTGTCCTGAAATGTAGACTATCAAAAAAAAATCTGAAGACTAGCCTAGCTGCCGTCAAACAAATTTTAGCATGTAATAAAATAATTCATATTTCATATTACACCAGTCTCCTCAAAAACAAAACGTTTTTTTTTATAAGACCCAAACGCCTAACCAATAAATCTTGTTATTTAAAATTATGATTTGGAAGTAAAAGATTTATTTATTCCTGCCTGATCAACTAAGACAAAAAAAATTCACCTTTTGTTGTAACTCAAGAAATTCCTGTTTGGTCCCCCAAAAAAAAATATATAACCTATCTGGTCACCCTTTAAAACTACGACCACTATACCAACCGTTTTGACCAAAACAAGAATTCGAGAAGTTATTTTATTTATTCAAATTCATTTTCTCTGTATTCAATCCGGAGCAGTCAAAACTTCTCAAGGCTCAAACATAAATGTTTGCCCTCCATTGGCCATGACCAAGCTATGATCTGAACGCAGAAAAAAAATACAGAAAAAATAATTGTGAACTAGAAAAACTTTAATTGATAGAAATACCCGTAGGTCATTTTTTAAAAAAATGCACTCCTAAGCCCAACGCTGTATTTTCTACCAAAAAAATTTTACCAGTCCCGAAACACAACTAGACAACTAAACCAAAGACCTAAAAAACTGTCTTTCAAAAAAAATACCCCAAAAAAAAATGTTAACTGGACCTCTTGGCGTTGATCTTCAGCCAATGTGCTGCTCTAGGGATTTTAGCCTTGTGTTTCCTAACGTCCCGAGCTGACACTAAATACTAGTAGTACCCTCCTCTGACCCGATGTAACTGAGTGACGTAAGATCTTAATTGTCATCAACAGTTACCACCAAAAACAAGAAAAGAAAATGACAAAGCAAAATAAACTCATTTCCCTTTTCTTTCATTTTCATTAATTTATACTTTCAACTAAATAAAATTACCAGCTGTTAGGCTATATTTACTTTAAAGCAACCCAGCCAAGAAAAATTTGTGTGCAACCCTGTAAAAATATTCCAACTTCCAATCCCCTAAAAATTAAAATCACCAAAAAAAAATAACTTGTTGACCTAAATACTAAATACTTCTGTCATATATTTAAAACTAAAAAGACCATGTCTGGAGGTCCATCCACCTATAAATCAACAAAAAAAATTGAAGTAAATTTACATTACTTTTATTTTTCTTAAAAAAAATTAAAACATGTTTTTCCTACAAAAAACTTTAAAGAATTAAGAACATGATTTGGACGCTGTTGAATAAAAACTCCCATGTTTTTTATCTACTTATTCTTCCTTAATAAATAAAAATGAATCTTTTATTTCCCAAGAAAAAACTTGTGGAGATAAGCTAATAAAAACCATGAGAATCAATAGAGCAACAACGAATTTCGAATCAACGCTTAAATATTACCAAAAAATATTTAAAAAGTGTTATTTCCAAAACCATTGTTAAAGGAGAAGAAACGAAAAGTCCTGCTTACTTCACAAATATTTTATTGTCTAATCACGACGCTTGTCAATTAATTGTATTTTATTAAAATTACCTGTTTATGTCCGGTTGACTGATTTTTAATCTGTATGTTGTTTTAGACTGTTTTAAATGTTTTTTAATTTTTTATTTTTGTGTGTTCCAGTTTTTCATTTGTTTCAAAGATGATTCTTAACTGTCTACCAAACCACTTGATAATGGTTTTTTAAAAACCGAAACGCGTCGTGATTAGACAATAAAATATTTGTGAAGTAAGCAGGACTTTACGTTTCTTCTCCTTTAACAATGGTTTTGGAAATAACACTTTTTAAATATTTTTTGGTAATATTTAAGCGTTGATTCGATTAACAATGGTTCAAGGACTTCACCCTGGAGAAATCTACAACTCATTATTTCCAAAAACCAATGATCTTGTTTTTTATTAAAAAAAATGATTGGGTGTCAAAAAACAGTAACACGAAAAAATTTTTCTCAAAAAAAAAATTTTTAAATAATTTTTTTCTTTTTTTTTCCAAATTCAAAAAAAACCAAAAAAAATTTACATCAGATGTTAAAAAACTAGCCAAAACTCACGTTGGGCGCCATTTGTGGCCAATTAAAATGCGTTGGGTGACAATTTGTGACACTGTAAATAGAACGATACCCCTGTGCCAATTTGTGACACAAAAAAATTACTGAGTAATTAAACAAATATCTGGAAGTATTTTTCAGCTAGGTAAAACATTGATATGCCCGGTAACTTTTATACAGTGGAGAAGGGGGGGGGGGTTCAGAAATAAGAAAATTTTAAGCGCCACAGTGTTTTAATATCAATGTTTTACAAAGGAGATCTTAATTAAAATACAGTTCAACCCAAACGTTGTAGCCAAACAATGAAATTCTACCTACTTCCGAGGCTTCCAGAGTATTTGTCCAATTAGAAAAACCAAAAAAAAATTGACTCATCGACAAAATAAAATTGTAAAAGATTGAATTAAGATGACAAAACTAGAGGCACGTTACAGGTAGATGGACTCCTTTAACAGGTCATAGTGTACCTACATCTGAGTCAGTAGTGTGAGACTCAGTTTTATAAACGATTGTAAAAAAAAATATATACTTCCAAAATTATTCCGTCATAGGGGAGATCTGGACCAAATATCTGCTGTCATCATTCTACGTTGGGTAGAATGAGACAGACAGCAACCCAGTCCGAGATCCACCCCATGAGGTAAGTAGGGTATAAATAGGGGAGATCGCTTATCTATCCCATGTATTTCTTATGGCACTTTCGGTCGTTAGTTTCGGGTGCTGCCTCCGATGATTTGAACCAATGAGAAGGTTTGTATGAAAGTAGATGGAGCTTAGATGATGGTGAGTGAGAGAGAGAAAGAGAGATAGAGAGAGAGTGAGAAAGAGAGAGAGAGAGAGTGAGAAAGAGAGAAAGAGAGAGCGCGCGAGCGAGAGAGCGGGAGAGAGAGAGAGAGACAAGTTGAGCTGTGGGACTGTTCCCAAACTAGCGTGTGGTGTAAAATTCTGACCCCAGCAGACTCGACGCCCCGGCTACCAGATGGCGGGTGCGGGCGTCCAGCACGCTGGTGGGGGATCCTGGATGTAGGAGCCTGCGCCTGTTAGTGGGATGTAATTCTTGCTCAATTAACCAATTGAGTGTTCTAGGCTCCTGTCATATTGTCAAAAATTAATTGCAACATTTAGGAAACTGATTTTTAATTCAATTAGTTTTTTATTTGTTTTTTAATTTATTTAAAATAGTACACAAAATAGGATAGAAGTAAAATACAGGATATGGTATTGGTTTGTCCCGTACCACTTTTTTACATAAATACACTTAGTTTTAATTTAATATGTTTTAAGCTTTATAAAATTATCAATATTTTTATAGTCTTAAAGTGCATTCAAAATTCGCGATTTTATCCGTCAAAATGCAGCTATTGCATAACTATTACTTAATTCAATTTGTCTTTCTTCCTTTTTCCGCCCTTGCAATCCTTACCATATTATCCATATTTACTACCCTTGTACCCAACCTTGATCGCGAGTGCATCGAGTTAATGCCATGGTGGGAGGAAGAAACGACGCTGACCAGCTGCCGAAAAACCTGCGAGCGATACGCGGAAGCAGCGCTACAGACAGACAGACCGATCGTTTTCGCCTTGCTGTCAATAATAAACGATATTCTTACGATTACTAAGATACATATAAAACGGGAAATATCCACGTGCTACGCGAGTTTCCTTCTACAAATCCATGTTCCACCAGTGAAACCAGGGTAAGTTGAATTAACTTCCCTTTTTACCTAATTTATATGCGATATTTTTACCAAGAAAGAGTCAAGGTTGTACAGAATCCGAGAATCCAGCTGTTCTGGTGAAACCTATGAAATTATAGTTCATGCACATAGTTCTGGTTAGACTAGTATAAAACTATTTTAACTAGAATTATACAGGTATTCTATATTAAAGGAATCTATATTTATTTCAAGACATTTATGACAAATAGGTTTTCTTAAATGATAAATAGTTACAAAATAAAATACTGTTGAAAATACTACATAAATTAATTCCAGTATAAAAGTAGGATTGTTGTAGTAGGATTGCGAACATGCGTCTTCATAGGAAGAATTTTCAAGTATAGGCTTCTTTTCTTGAGAAAAAAAAGTCATATTGAGGCTGCTGCTGTTACTGCTGCTATTGTTGTGTTTGTTTGAACTGTTTTCATCAGAATTATTTGGAAATGTGTCTGATGTTGGGGGGGGGGGGGTAGCAACTCAGGTACTAAGTCATACTCTTGTCCTGGAACAAACCATCCAAATTCTTCATATCCAGATTTTTTAAGGAATTTTAGTCTTAGTTTAAAAATTGTAATAAATCTACATTCGGATGCGTGGGCTGTGTATTGATAAAATTTTATGTTGCGGGTTTTATTAAAAATGCTTAATCTGTTCCACTCGTCTGAAGGCCAAACCGCATTGTTATCAAAGGTTATGTATGCATCTTGAATATGGTTTGGATAGAATAAAATAATTAACGTACAATTTAAAAAAGTAGACAAAATTAATGGGCCAAACATCTTGTCTGTCTGAATTATAATCTGAAACTAACTATGCTGTCTTTATGTTTGAAATTAAATATTGGGAAGAAAGAGTACCCTCAACCTATTTGTTATCATATTTTCTTATCTGTTTTAAGGTTAGACGCAATACTACTACAGTTAAAATAGGTAATAAAATAAAACTAGCGTAAACTCTAAAATAAAATATTTATTGTGGTAAGCTATTAAAAATATATTTATATAAAATTTTAACATAAGTTTGACTACATGCACATTCCCCAAGAATATGAACACCACAGTGTTCATTACTTTTTTTTAGTACTGGTACTGTGGACTCGAAAACATTCTCTAAATTTATAATAGTAGGAACATTGAGTTGCATGGATTTAAAAATCTTAACTATAAAGTCCTTTTTAACTTCACCTTTAACATAAATAAAGTCAACATTTATTAAATTCTCACAAAAAATCTGATTTAAATTTGTATATTCCGTATTTCCTTGATCATATGGAAGTCCATGGTGCTTGTTCAATAAGTAGTTGACACTCCGTCTCTCTGCGTTGTTTAAAGATGTATAAGGGATCTTGGGGTTAAAGATATAATTTTTTAGGACTTTTCCATCATAGATCGCCAGTTCCTTTACAACAAAATCCAATGCAATCCGGTATCCCTGAACGTCAATTATTTTTATTTTCATCTTAACCGTAGCATGGTGCAAAGGCAACTGATTAAAGCAGACTTCTTACAATACCTGATAAAGGCAAATATTCAAAAACACAGTCGTGTATAATAATGCAATAAGCTACAACTTTTTCGTTAAAGTTTTCTTGACTTTGAAATTCCAGTTTAACGTCAACGGTGCTGCTTTTAAGCGATTCTGTCTGTTTACTACAGTCAGTTACAAAAACAGAATAAGATAGAAATGTATCAAAATCCATCAGAGGTTCCACAAAACGTTTTCCATGGTAGGATCTTTGAAAGTCCAAATACATTCTATACACTTCGCTTATTTGTTTCTCAGGAAAGCTAAGATTTAGTGACTCATAAGGATATGATTCTGAATTCAGATATAATCTTATGTCGGTTATTTTTATGTAATCAAACTGACTACAATCTGCTGTGGGGTTATTAATACGGTCTTTTTGAAAGCCCACAAGGACATATCTAGGTCGCTCTAAATTACTGGCTGTCTTCACCATCCATATATCTTTTTTTGAATTTTTCAGTGCAGGCAAATCAAAATATTCCCATTTTCTAAAGGGAATAAGAACAGGTGTATCATTTTCAACTTTTTCTAAAATAGCCATTTTCAAAGAATCATTTGGAAATATGTGTTTAACTTTGAGTTCAACAGTAGACAGTGTCACTACAGCGGTTTTGGTTCCACTGCTTTTGTAGCAATTATTATCAGTTCTAGCTCTAACTGCAATTACATGTTTATAATCATTAAATATCCCAAAAAGAAAACTAAGTGGAATACGTAAGCTAAACTGACGACTTACTGCTCCAATGGGTTTTAAAATTCCGTCAGGCCAATTCCATCCTGCAGGTACTAATGCTTTGCTTTCTTGTTCGGAAAGACTGAGAAGTGCCCGAAACGTACTTAGCAGACCTGGTTCACGAATTCGTTCTATTTCTTTACCATTCAATTCGTAAGACATGGATTCAAAAAGGAATGCGCCAAAGTTATTTGTCGTGGTAATGCTTCCTGTCAAAGCAGCATCCGTGGATTCTTCAAGTTTACCCTCAAGAATTAACTCGGCTTCACTAATATCCATCCATTGATCAAGTTGGTTTAAAACAATTTCTATCTCGTCGCTATTTTTGAATGATTTTGTATAGGGGTGATATGTGTGCCACTTTTCACGAGCAATACTCTCGTCAGATCTTACAGGATTAAAAATTTGCAGTCTGTAGTAATAAAATATTTCGAAAAGTGAGCTGGTTCGTGTTTGACGGTCGCCGATCAAATAAAACTTGAGCAAAATAATTGTCTGTTCTATATGGTAAGTTATTACGACATTTACTATTGAATGTTAAGCCCATTTCTTCGTAATTCTAATCTAATCAAAATTTCCTCACCTCGGAAATTAACAGGATTTGAATCTTGATCGATAAGATCCAAACTAATCGTGTCAATGATCTTTTTTGCGACAGGTAGAAAAATAGGATTGTTAGGCTCAATATCTATGCTATAGCCGGGATCAACCGAGGGGCTAAATGCAAAAAGTGTGTGTGCTTGCTCGTTTCCGTTGTACGATCCCGATATAATGTTGCACTCTATTCGAATAGAAAGCACTGGAACAATTCTAACGGGTAAATCTGATTTGTGTAGGATATCGGGTTTATATTTTTTTGATGAAAATCCTGCCCAATGCTATCTGGGGGTTCAAAGTCCACTTCGTATATGCTTTTTAACTCAACTTTTAGGGTACTAAGATTCGGTTTCAACAAAAATGGAGTACACTGACTGATATCAACTCTATCCTGACATAAGGCTTGCTAAATATATGATTCAATCCCATCAATTTCGTAGCTACCTGTAGGTATTTCTAAACTTAGGTGTTCTCCCTCACTATTATAGTAAAACTTGTTTCGTCCTGGCTCTATGTTGGGAATGGAATTCCAGGTATTAAGAGAAATCAGTGCAAGCGAATATTCGAATCGAGGATCTAGTTGAATGGGAGGAAAAAAAGTTGCTGAAAGGCAGCTTGTACGACCCTTTAATGTGAACGTATTAGACATGACTGGTTAAGTAAACCTGAGGTTGCTTATTTAATATTTTTATTGCTTTGATTATACAAAAAGGATAGACAAAGATGTCCACAATTAACAGTATTAAACTTTTGATATTGGTCGATATTATACATTATATTACAGTTTTTATAATATCTTATTACTTCTAGTGGTGGGACTATAGCAAATCCATCAAAATATACAGCAGTATTGTTTTTTTGTTTCCAAACAGCTACCCAGTGACTTCCACTTTGATCTTTGGTGTTGAGATTAATAATAAGAGCCTCATTAGACCAGGGACGCTTATTTTTTGAGAGAAGCTCGTCTCTCATAAAAACGCCTCTAAAGTGACGTATTTTAAGCTGCTTTGCGTATTTTTTCAGGTCAAAATCGGTTAAAGGTCGGCTGGGTTGTTTTATTGGAAGTTTTTTGGCTTTTTTTTATATATAATCCGTATCCTGATTTGTATTTATGTAGAAATAGACCGCTACCCCTTTTTCCTACTGCAATGGATTCCATTTGTTTATTATGTCTTTCATCCTCCTGGAGTTTTTGTCTTGCATTTTTGGCGTCTATAATGGTCTTCGCAATGGTGGCTCCGCCCCCAGAAAGAGCTCCTAATGCAGAAAGGGCACTGTCGAAACAAAAATATAAAATCAAAAAAAATCAATTAGGTTAGGTTAGGAATATTTTATAAAATTAGAATAGTATTTACCTGAAAATTGGGATCAGGGGAAGAAATCCACCTGTCCTTTTGCCTCCTGCTTGTTTAACTGTCATTTGTGCAATTTTAAGAGCAGCATTAATTTGTTTGCGGTCCGACAGACCTTGACCCTTGTAAACTTTCATTTTCCTTTTCAGAGGTGCTAAAATTTTGGAAGAAAAAGACTTCTTTTTCTCTTTTCGCACTCCCATGCCCAATTTTTGTTTTAGTTTCATTGCTGATACAACAACAAAGGATGAGGCCTTTTCCCCAAAGCTAGCGTCTCGGGATTTAAAACGTTGCCACGCTTTCTCCTCGAGGATTTTAGACTAGGCAATATCGTGATCTTTAAAAAAATTATCTAATGGATTAATTCATACGTCACCTCTAGCCAACCGCTCTTTTAGACGAGTTCCTGGGCCACAAAACCTTAAAAAAATAAATAATCATATTTTTAAAAAGAGGTAACTATAATTAAATAGACTAAAATAAATGTAATTATTAATATCTACCTGTGAGATGGTAGATGTAACTCAAACGGGAGTTTATTGATTGCAGTATTTAATAGACCTTTACCCTTCGAAGGTGTCATTACGATTGATCGTTTACTTGTGTGACTACCTTTTTTTACAAAGCTTGTTATGAGTCAAATTCAAGCTGAGAAGCAAGTGAACGGGGGTATTGAAATAATCAACCTGGATGAATTTCAAGATCATAATAAGGATAAGTTTCAAAAACATGGAGCTCTGTTACCAAGCACGGTTCGGGGTCTGGTTGTTGGACCATCGGGGAGCGGGAAATCAAATGTAGCCATTAGCTTGCTTCTAGATCCCAATGGACTACGGTTTAAAAATGTATTTGTGTATTCAAAAACACTGTACCAGGAAAAGTACCAGCTGTTAGAAAAAATTTTAAAGTCTATTCCGGAAGTGCAGTATGTACCGTATAGTGAAAATGAGGGAATCCCTGATCCTTCAAACGCTCCACCAGATTCCATATTCATATTTGATGACATTTCATCGCAACAGCAAGACATTATTCGAGATTATTTTAGCAGGGGTAGACATTCCAATATAGACTCAATTTTTATTGCACAGACTTACACTACCATTGAGAAGAGAAATATAAGGGATAATGCAAATATGCTTATCTTATTCAAAATGGATGAACATAACCTTAAAATGGTTTTTAACGAACACGTCTCTCCCGATATGTCATTTATTCTATTTAAAGAATTATGTAGAAAGTGTTGGAAGAACCCTTTTGATTTTATAGTAATAATAAAAGAATGTGATGTATCTAACGGGAGGTATAGGTTTAAGTTTGATGTCTATTTAAAAGTCTAGTTCCACCCTTCTTCAGAGAATCACATATAGCTGTTAAAAACAACACAGCACCGGTTACAAAAAACCCCTTTTTAACGGATTAGGAAGAAAAATCTGTTAAAATCAGCTAATTAAGGGAAATATGACTAAAATAAGTATAAAGAAAAGCGAATTAAAAAGCGCATAATAGAAGCCACAAATGCCATTAAAAAAAAGTACGCAGCTCTTAAATTGGGTATTGAAGCAGAAGATGAATCTCTTAAGAAATTTTTTAAGCCTGTTATTGAACCTATATCAAAAATAACTACAGCTAATTTTGTGTCTTCACTGCCTCCTGTTTCTTCCAAGATACCACCTTCGCCGCAATACAAAATTTTGAAAAAACGCAAGTCATCGCCGAAAACACATACATCTTATCAATATCCTAAATCTTATGAATCTTTTATTCAACCAAGATTGAAAAATGAAAAATTTGACAGATCCACTAGCCGTATTTTGGACTCAACTTTAACAGGCCCCCATTCAATACTACAAACAGAAGATGAAGACGTATTCGAAACGGCTGACGAAGCAAAATCGGAAATCGATTCTCAAACAGAAGAGGATGCTGAAGAACAACATGAGAAATCGTTGGTCCAGTTTCAAGATGAATTTAACCGTAGTGCAGTCACCCAGTCAGAATTTTTAGATTATTTCCCTCAGACTACACGCTTTTACTTGGGTAAATACTTTTCACGCAGCCCGGAAATCGATTACAGCCTGTTAAAGTTTTTACCGGAAAGCAATAAATTTAGTCTAGGAAACAAATCGGTGGATTTTGATAAGAAGGGAAATTTAATTGTTGGATAAAAAATATTCCCTGCTCCACTGGGAGTACTCGATCTATTATTTTTTAAAAATCCCCCAAGACAAGCAATTTCCTATGCTGACAGAGGCACTTTTAAAAAAATTTGGACTACACCAATGTTCACAGAAGAAATTTTACACCTACAGGTCAGTTAAAAGGGAACAAAAGTGAAAAGTACAATGTTTTTATTAGACCTGCTTCAACATCGTCGATCACCGCCGCTGCCAGCACCTCCTCTCCCAGTGAAGTCTACTTGTCATCACTAACCCGACCCAAACCTCCCATAACAACACGACCGAAAAGTTTGAGAACACGCAGTCGTGATGATATTGATAAGGATAAGAAAAAGGGTGGTTCTTTGTTACAATACACTGACACTAAAAAAGAGTATATTCCATACGGAGACGTGAATGAACTTGTCAAGCGCCTACGCACTTTAGACGGATCTCGAGTGGCGGGCAATACAAACACATTGAATGATATTAAGTACATTTTAGAGGAGTTGCAAAGAGTGGGTATTATTGAAATCGAAGACGGTCACTGAAAATAAAACTTCATTCTAGGATTCTTCATACGTAGCATGCAGAATCCCACACGGGGGATTCTACGTGCAGGATCCCAATTGTACCCCTCCACCGCCTCCTGTATCCCATGTCCGTAGAACACGTAGCGCACCTAACTAAAAAAATAATTTGTTTTAAGATTATTTGAATTAGTCTTAATAAAAACATGAACAAGTTTGGATCATCCCAGAAACCGCGTCGTGACCCTATAGGGTCGATGGATATTTTTCGAACTCTAAACCCAATACCAAAAACAAAGGAAGGAAACTATGATACGCAAAATCATAAAATTTGTAACTTGTCATCTCCCAATCAAGATAGTGACGCAGTGAACAAAGCTTTTCTTGACCAATGTCTTACCGATATGAAGGATAATATTTTGGCTTCGATAACAAATACCACACTACATTTTGACGAACATGTTGCCTCTATGGAAAAACAACTGAAGGAGTTAAGAGAATCGCTAAGTAAATTATCTATTTAGTTGTTAGTAAGATGCAGAACAACACACATTCTATATCAAAAATTCAAGTCGATAAAAAGTGGCAAAATATTTTATCAAACGAAACGGTCTACCAGGAAGCTCTTACCAGTCGAATAAATAATTTAAATTTTACTTTTCATTATCGTTATATGGAAAAACGAAGAATTTCAACAAAATTATTATCTGAGCATGTCCAAAATAAAGGAACACATAGTCAACGAGTTGCATCGTGGGGCAAGAAAACATTTTCAGCGATTGAAAACAATTGTTAAGGGCTACGATGACCTGTGGCAGGCCGATTTATGCGAGTTTCGTAATATAGCGAAATTTAATCGAAATTTTAAATATGTTTTGGTTGTCATAGACAGTTTTTCAAAATATGTGTGGACCAGGCCTCTTAAAACAAAAAATGGTATCGAAGTTAGCCGTGCAATGGAGTCAATTCTTAAAACATCAGAACGACGCCCTTCAAATCTCTTAACGGATCAAGGTAGCGAATACTATAATACGCACTTTTCCAAAATAATGCAAGCTTACTCAATAAATCACTACCATACGTATAGTGGAATTAAAGCAAGTATGTGCGAGAGAGTTATTCGCACTCTGAAACATCGCCTGTACAAGTTGTTTAGTTTAAATGGATCATATAACTGGATAAGCCACTTGGATAAGATAACTGAAAACTACAATCAAACCAAACATTCCTCCATAAATCTTAAGCCTGCTGAAGTAACCAAAAAGCATGAAAAAACTCTACTTTCTACTACATTCTCTCGCATTTTACCTACGTTGTTGCCAAGGCGTTCTTTTTATTCAAAAAAAGCAAAATTTCAAGTAGACGATAAAGTTCGAATTTCAAAATACAAGCAATTATTTGATAAAGGTTACACACCTCAGTGGACTGCGGAATTATTTCAAATTACTGAAATACGAAACACTTATCCCAGAACATACCTTTTAAAAGATATGCAAGGTCATCCAATTAAAGGTTGCTTCTATGAAGAAGAACTACAAAAAGCCAAGTACGATGATGTTTATCTGGTGAAAAAGTAGTCAGACGTAAGGGGAAAAAACTATATATTAAATGGTGGGGATTAGATAAAAAATACAATAGTTGGATCGACAAATCTGAGGTTGTTAGCTCCCGCTAAATTTCGCGGTTGTTTATATATTTCTAAAACCACACAATTGTATGAAGGGCAAAGCGCATTTCGCGTATTTGGACATGCGCATCAACAACCAAGAGATCCTTGTCAATCTCCTAGAGAAAATGGCGTGTTAATTTCGTTCTCCAACTATTTCAAATATCTACACCTGAAAGTGCTCGATTTTTGTGTACTGAAGCATAGAACTAGAAACTTCAACCCTTCAGCTACGTGGTGACATCATTAGATCCATTCAGGGGCCCCTTGGAAGTGGAGAATTTGGCTGCAAAAGTGGTGAGTGCATTTGTCTCTGATTACCGTTGTGTGGCACAAATATTTTACCTATGGACCTTATTAATTATTTCGTATTTCATATCAATATATTTATGTTGGTTCGCGCTTTCATTAATTAAAATATTTACAGTCCATTGCATTTAACGTTTTTCTAACCGTGGACTAGCATAAGTGGTCCTTTTCGAGCCGAATTATTTTTAGAATAAATCCATACGACGGTAATAATAATTATTTTCACGCCAAGCCACTTATTTACCTAATCTGTGGCCAAGCCAAACAAGGCGGCCTTGAATTTTCGCATCGTATTTGAAACGAGAAAGTCGTCGGTGCAGTGCACGTGTCTTTCGCGAGCTCGATTCAGTAAACAAAGCGAAGGAACCACAAAACAAAACAAACAAAAACATTTCTCATTTATGTGTTAGGGTGTTTCATATCATTTCGATATTTAAAACAATTTTCATCAATTGCGATAAATTAGTGCATATTTTCGACAATTCGTCATTTTTCTATTTTAGAAGCATTAATTTAGCGTTAATTGTATATTTACCGACAATTTCGTCATTTCAAAGGTAAAATCATGTCTGTCAAAAAAGCCGTACAAAAACGAAAGGGTTTTTTATCTGCGATCACCGAGTGTTATGTGTTTTCACAGACCGCGGCAAAGGATGAAAAAGCGAGAAACGAGTTTCAAGTGAGGTATTCCGATTTGGATGAAACCTTCGATAAATGCATGCTGGCGCATAATGACGTCATTATGTTGATAGACGACTCAGACGATGAGGAGTTTAAAACACAGGATGCGATACTTTCAGAAGCTCGTAAATATTTTTATGCGTGTAAGGGGGTTTACTCTAAAATATTTCCGGTTGAGGCCCCATCCTTTTCGGGATCATATGTTCGACAAAACGAAACTCCAAAACTCAAAGAGTTAGGTATTCCCATATTTCGAGGTGATAAAAAATTATGGCCAAGCTTTTCCGATCTTTTTAATAACATTATAGATCAAAATCAAAGTCTAAGTAACGTTCGAAAACTTCAATATTTATTTTCATATCTCGAGGATGAGCCTTTAAAATTGATATCAGGGATTAGCTTATCTGATCAAAATTATAAAATTGCTTACGACAAATTAGTCAATAGATATCAAAACAAGCGAGACCTCGCAAATGATGCTTTAAGCTCAATTATGAACTCCACCTTAAAAAACGAGTCAGCTAAAGAATTGCGTAATGTAATTGACACCTTTTCTGAATCCCTAGAAATTTTAAAATCACTTAGCTTTGACGTTGACACTTGGGACTTTATTATTTTTTTCATTTTATTAGAAAAATTGGATATTCCAACGCGTTCAAATTTCGAAATGAGTCACGCCAATACTAATACCGAAATTCCCACTTTTCAGTCACTTTTTCAATTTCTAGAAAAAAGATGGAAAGTTTTGGAATCACTTCCTCAATCAACAGCACCCAAAAAGGTGCCTATCTATCAAAAATCAAATTCTATGCAAAATCAGTCTGGGCAAAAGCCTACCTATCAAAATTCAAATTCTATGCGAAATCAGTTTGGGCAAAAGCCTACCTATAAATCATCCAATTCGCCTTTTATAGGACTGGCTGGCACCTCAACTAATTCAAGTACGGGAATAAAATGTTTCCGGTGTAATCAAGGTCACGTGCTTTCGAAATGTCAAACATTTCTTGATCTCTCACCTATAGATCGCCTATCTTTCGTCAAGCAGAAAAAATTATATCTAGCGTGTTTTCATCCCTTGCATGATGTAGATACGTGCAAATCCAAATATTCATGCAGGACTTGCAATAGTAAAAGGCACCACACTTTAACTCATATCTTAGAAACTAATCAAGAGTCTGGAAGCCAAGATACTAGTCCTGTCATTCACACACCACCTGTCAATAATCTTCATGTGTCATTAAATGCCTCAGGACCTTCAGGTACCTTTCTTTTATGCACCGCCATAATAGATGTTATGGACGGTTGCGGAAATTTTCAACCTGTAAGGGCACTGCTTGATTCTGGATCACAGACAGGATTCATCAGTGAAAAGTGTATTCAGCGTCTTAATCTTCCTAGGCGAAGTTACACCACTGAAATATTCGGATTAAATCAGATGTCTTCTTTTACTTACAAAGGGCTCGTTCAATGTCACATTAAGCCACAAGGACAAGTCACTCCTTTACTTAATTTCGAAGCAATTGTTGTTCCACAACTATGTTCCAATATGCCTACATTCTCTTTAAACGATAATCAGTGGAAACACTTGGAAAACCTTAAACTTGCCGACCCATCTTATTTCAAATCTAGACCTGTGGACCTGGTTATTGGTTGCGAGCGCACAGATATTCAAGGAGGGCAGGGTTCTTGGACAGGTAGGGCAGCTTCAGCCCTTGAAACTATCTTTGGCTGGGTCGTCATGGGAAAGGTTGACGAAGTAGGTAGTCTTACGGAACGAACCTGTTGTTTTCTAACGAGTCATTCACCTCCTTTAGAGGTCATTCTCCCTAGGTTTTGGGAAATCGAACATTTGCCTAAAAAACAAATCTTATCAAAGGAAGAAAAACAGGCAGAATCAATTTTTACTGCTAGTGTAGTACGGCAACCGAGCGGTAGATTCATGGTAGATCTTCCGTTTAAAGATAAAATAAACCCTGACCTAGGAAATACTTCTCCGCAAGCTTATCGTAGATTTTTACTTCTAGAAAATAGATTAATCAAAAATCCTGATCTGTACACTGCCTATTCAAGTTTCATGCAAGACTATATCGATTCCAATCATATGAGTTTAGTTTTATCTAGTCAACCAAAGGTCGACGTATCGTGTTTTTTAGCACATCATTGCGTACTAAAGCCGGAAAGCTTAAGTACAAAATTAAGGGTAGTCTGGGATTGTTGGGCAGTCACCCCAAAAAATATTAGTCTCAATGACACATTGTTATCTGGACCGAAACTTCAAAAGGATATTGCTTCTTTACTCCTTACGTTTCGTCTTAATCCTATTGCCTACATTGCTGACATCAAACAGATGTTCCGTCAAGTCCTTATCAATCCTTATCACCGTCCTTATCAAAGGATATTGTGGAGGTTTTCTTTGCGTACCTTAAATGAGCTGGCAGAGAGAGAAAAGGAACGTTTTCCTATGGCTAGTACTGTTCTAAAAACGTCAATCTATATCGACGATATCTTGGGAACTAGCCCTTCGCTTTCTGAAGCTCTCTCCCTTCAAACAGAACTCAATGATTTGTTAAAGTCGGGAGGATTTGAACTTAAAAAATGGGCAAGCAATTGTCCTGAGTTATTGGCAACATTGCCAGAGTCCGATCGTCAAATGCCTCTCTCTTTCGACAAGGAGGAACCCCACTTTATCAAAGTTTTAGGACTTCAATGGCATCCAAAAAACGACATTTTTTCTTATCAATGCCGAATGAAGGACAAACCCCCAACCAAACGTTCTATTTTATCTATCATAGGAACAATCTTCGATCCCTTAGGTTTTCTTTGTCCCTTGTTGCTACAAGCAAAATTTATTTTGCAACAGTTGTGGATATCGAAAATAGGCTGGGACGAAGAACCAGATTCTTCTATTCTTCTAACCGAACCGAACCGAACCGAACCGATCGACTCTTGGAACAAACTTCGTTCTGAATTCCCGCTTCTTTCCAATTTTCAATTACCCCGACAAATCAAACTGTCAAAAACCAATACCTGTCAAATCATCGGCTTCTGTGACGCTTCAATTCGAGGCTACGCAGGCGCCGTATATTTTCGTGTAGAAGAGGAAAACAATATATCTGTTTCTCTCATATCTGCAAAATCTAGGGTCGCGCCTATAAAGTCACAAACTTTGGCTAGGCTAGAACTCCTAGGCGCATTTCTTTTAAGCGAATTAATTGACTTCGTTTTATCTAGCTATGAAGGAAAAATAACTTTTACAAATATCGTTACTTTCTGCGATTCGCAAGTCGTATTGCACTGGCTTTCATCCCCTCCTAATCGCTGGCAAACCTTTGTTGGAAATCGAGTCAGTAGAATCCAAGAAATCATTCCCTCAAACTCGTGGCGCTACATTCCTTCTGCTTTGAATGCAGCCGATATTGCGTCACGAGGGGCCACCCCTTCACAGCTCATGTCACATGATATGTGGTGGAACGCACCGTCGTTTTTGCGGTCTCCCGAAAACGAATGGCCCGATTTTCATAGATCAAAAATGCCGATTGATTTCGGAGATATTAATCTGGAGGAAAAGCCAAAAGTCTGTTGCAATGCGATAATTGACGTTAACTTCTTAGATCAGCTTCTTATCAAATATTCATCTATATCAAAAATTCAACGTATCATTTGTTATGTCCTTCGAATAGTTAACCTTTTTCAAAACCATTCCTATCAAAAACCCACTAAGCCGCCGGACCAAAAAGTTATTTTTGAGAATATTGTTTTTCCTACCACCGGTGAGATGCAAAGTGCGTTACACCTTCTTATCAAACGCGTTCAAGGTTCTTATTTTTCTGAGCTTTTTTCCGCGTTATCTAAGGATAAACCAATACCGAAACCTTTGCGAAAACTTTCACCTTTTCTTGATGAGAATAATATCATTAGAGTCGGTGGCAGATTACAAAAATCTGACCTTTTGTCTTATTCTGCAAAACACCCCGTCTTACTTTCGAGTGACCATCGTTTAACTACTCTTCTTATCGTGTCCGCTCATCGACAATATCTTCATCCTGGGTTTAAAACATTACATACATACAGCTTTTACAGCAATTTTGGATATTATCTGCCAGACGGGCAATTCAAAGAACCATATCCAAGTGTTTTATGTTTTAGAATCAACCCTAAACCCTATAGACCGCCCATAATGAGTTCACTTCCCGCTCATCGAATCAATCAACTTAAACGTTTTCGAGTGTAGCTATCGACTTTTGTGGACCTTTCCTTGTGATTCCTCATCGTTACCGTGGTTGTAAAGCTTTCAAATCGTATGTCTGTGTGTTTGTCTGTACGGCCACACATTGCGTGCATTTGGAATTAACCATGGAACTGTCCACCGAAGGGTTCGTAGGTGCATTCCATCGATTCATTTCCAGACGCGGAAGCGTGACGCAATGCTGGTCAGATCAAGGCAGTAATTTTATAGGATTTCGTAACCAATTACTGGATTACGCAAGAAGTGCTGCCACCAGACTTTCTATTCGTTGGCATCTGGGACCTCCTCTCAGTCCACATTTCAATGGCCTGGCAGAAGCTGGCGTCAAAAGTTTTAAAACTCACTTTGTACGAGTTGTCGGCGACCAGAAGTTGTCTATCATGGAGATGTCCACCCTTACCTGTCGCATAGAAGCCGTACTTAATAGTCGCCCTTTATCTCCTGCCTCTTCAGACCCACACGATCTTCAACCTCTTACCCCTGGGCATTTTTTGACACTTGAACCCCTTAATTCAGAAATTCCGGAGTCAGATTTGTCCGAGGTTCCCCTAAATCGGCTTTCGAGATGGCAACTAATCCAAAAACTACATAATGATTTTTGGAAACGGTATTCTATAGAGTATTTGCATACGCTACAACAGCGACACAAGTGGACTGATTGGTTCCCAAATATCAAATTAAATGATTTGGTTATCATAACAAGTGATCACATTCAATCGCCTTTGAAATGGCCGGTCGGTCGGGTCATCGAACTGCATCCCGGCGGGGACGGTCAGGTGCGTGTTGCGACGGTACAAAAGGTTACCGGTGTTTATAAGCGGCCAGTTGTAAAACTGTGCCTCTTGCCAAATTAAAAGTAATTTTAATTTTCTACCTTTTACCGGGTATTACAATAGGTTTTTTTTTTTTTTATTTTTTTTGAATTTTTTGTTTGTTTGTTTTGCCTTTTTCGGGATTTCGTTATCTCTAAATAAACTTACGACACTTATCTGTTTTCAGTCATTTATATTTATCGGTCGATTCTTTTTCTTATATCTATATCTGTCCGGTTGAGATTCTAAAATTGTGTGTTTTGGAGGGCAGTTATGTTAGCTCCCGCTAAATTTCGCGGTTGTTTATATATTTCTAAAACCACACAATTGTATGAAGGGCAAAGCGCATTTCGCGTATTTGGACATGCGCATCAACAACCAAGAGATCCTTGTCAATCGCCTAGAGAAAATGGCGTGTTAATTTCGTTCTCCAACTATTTCAAATATCTACACCTGAAAGTGCTCGATTTTTGTGTACTGAAGCATAGAACTAGAAACTTCAACCCTTCAGCTACGTGGTGACATCATTAGATCCAATCAGGGGCCCCTTGGAAGTGGAGAATTTGGCTGCAAAAGTGGTGAGTGCATTTGTCTCTGATTACCGTTGAGTGGAACAAATATTTTACCTATGGACCTTATTAATTATTTCGTAATTCATATCAATATATTTATGTTGGTTCGCGCTTTCATTAATTAAAATATTTACAGTCCATTGCATTTAACGTTTTTCTAACCGTGGACTAACAGAGGTGGTATAAGTAAAAAAAGAGAAGAAGGTTATTAGTCAACATGTCTTTCGAATGTGAGGTTCTCGATTTATACTGGAACAAAGTTGATATGTGTCTAAATAAAGTCAAAGAAAAAGTTAAAAGTGAAAAATGTTACTTGCTTCAAATAACCTATTTGTTACCTCAATCTGATATGGGTGTGTCAATAGGAATAAGTACTGTTCGAGATTTTATGGGAGCAATCAAAATTTTTAAACAAGACAAAACTTGTATATCCTTTATCGCTGAAGACTGGACAAGTTTTATCAAGTTTGTTTTACAAGGACTGTATCAAGATTCTACTACATGTGATTGTGTATGTGAACGTGAATTTAAATTCGATGACTACATCATAAGTTATGGAAAATCCATCAACCAATTAAAACTCTGCTATGATGATCAGGTGTTGATTTTTAACAAAAGTGAATTGGATAACCTAATAAAACTGAACCTAGTGTTAAAACCTAGACTAGATTATTTAAATAACTTAAATATGAACAATTTTTATTTTTCGTTATTAAGAAATTTTGCAACATTAAAACATAATTTTTTACCCATAGAGACAGTAATCGAAAATTTTCTTTGTCATGAATTTCCTTTTAATAATGATAATATGATGTGTATGAGAGAGTGCTTCCTGTTTTTTAAGGATAAATTATTACAAGATGTAGAAAGTTTGGATGCAATAAATTAATTATTTTAGAATTTATGTAGTTTTATTATTTCGAATACTATATTTAATTAGGCTGAATCACCCTATATATTAGCGCTTTTGCACTCCTTCCACACAATAGTGTTTTTTGTTGATAAAAATATTGTTGATACAATTGCAGTGTGTAGGTGTCGAAACAAGATGAACCGAAACGCAATTTAAACCGAACCTCCATCATTTGAACATCAAAATATTATTAAAACCTTTTAAACTTATTTGAACATTAAAATATTATTAAAACCTTTTAAACTTTAAAAACTTAAGTTATGTCTGAAAGACAAGAACCAAGCGGTAGTGCTACGTCCGAAAACAGTGCCAATTTACGTAGAATTCGGGAAATATTTTTGGGAGACGAGCCCTCCACTTCCAGTTCGGTTGTAGTAACTTCTTCGACAAAATGTATCGAATTTTTAAATATGCCTTATTACAGAAGCTTAAGTAGAGAGTTTCAATCACTTGTGTCCCCCTTTAATATTCAATATAAAAGATATGGAACCCATTTTGATCCTCGGGGATTACCATGGGAAGAAAATTGTGACGCACTACAGAGGCATAAATGGGTACATAATACAGGTACATCAAATTGTAATATTTATTATCACATTTTAAGCAAGGAGAACAAAGATTGGATATTATGTCCTAAATGCTATTGGGAATTGGTAGATTTGGAGGATATGGACACCTTAAAAATGAAATATAATTTCTTGTCGTGTAATAAGGTTCACTTGCATCGACCATTCCATTATCATTGCATCTACTGTTTGTTAGATACAAAATCTGATAAAAGATGTGAATTTGAGTTCTCAAGTCTTCTATGTAATACAATATCGCTATGGAAAATCCAACATTTAATTTAAATTTTTAAAATCATAACGCACACTGTATAGTGAGATGCACAATCACGTCCTCCCCATCCCACAGATATTTTTCTTTAAGTACAAAACAGGCAAGGGCATAGTTGCAATTTGTTAAGCTAAGTTAAAACCCAAGAAGAATTTTTAAAAATGTGTTGCCCACGCAACAGAGAAAACCAAGTTTACCCAGTTTTTCAGGGACCGGAATTTCCACAGCCGGAACCCGATGATGAAAACATTTTATTTGAAATAGATGTTAATGTTGAAAATATAACAGATGTCTTACCAATATTTAATAATAACCAAGAAAATTTTCTTCAAATGATAGAACAGATTATTAATCTATATTTTAGTGAACCTTCACAAAATAATTAACTTTTTTCTATATCAAAAAACTTTTTATTAAGCAGATACACCCTTATACCCAATAGAAAAATAAGTGGGAGGAAGAGAGATTTTTTAAATTTTTAATAAGACTATAAAGTAAAATTAGTTCAAGTTAAACCATTCAATAGATACAACCGAACAAGAAAAAAAAATGGAAAAAGTTAATGAAGTGGCCTCATGTAGTTTTAAAGAAAAAATTGACGTAGATGAGATGGGAGTAGGGATCCCCTACAAAATTTGCGCTTTTAAAAAAATTAAAACACAGTTTGGCAAGAGCATCTTGTGTGAGCTAGAAGAGCGTACATTGTTTTTACCAAAACGATTAAGTGCAGTGCTAACCGATTCTACTTGTGAAGAATTGTTATCAGGTAATGGATGCAGTGTTATTTTTAAAGCAAAAAAAGTAGTACCAGGAGAGACACATCAACCATCAAACACTTTTGAGTTTATTAAAAATTAAAAAAAATAAAAATGGAAGATATTATCATTAAAACTATTCAAACTTATAATTCTATACATACTCCAGAAGAATATTTACAATTTTTAAAATCTCTTGAGGAGCATATAAATATTTATATCCAAAAGCTTAAAGCATCAAATATTTCAGTTGGAAAAAGACTGCAGTTTGAACACATTATTTCGGTGTTAGAGACTTACAAATTTAGAACTTTTAATAATTTAACTCAATTTAATTTACCAATTGTTGGTGGAGAGCTACCATCAACCAGCACGAGTCACCAGCGTATGGTTCAATGGAAAATTATATCTTCAGCATTCGATTGTCGCATATTGACTGCTCTTATAACCAATCATGGACATTTGGACCAAAAAATTTTTTTGGAAGATTGTAAGACAGTTTTAATTCAAAAGCTTTACGACGTTCCGAAGAAGAAAAAGCAATGTATAAAAGTAAATTTTCGTTTAAATTGCCTTTTTGAATTACCAAGTTCACAGGAGCAAGATTATAAAAGCTTTGGAAAATCGAATTATCAAATACTTTTGACTCCTGATATAAACTCCATTCTAGACAATATGCAGGAAATTCTCATAAAAAAGGTATGTTATTTTTTTTTACTATATTGTATTAGAAAACAAAAACAAACAATTATAAGTATTTTTTGGCTCCTTTTTCGATAAATAAGGATTAAAATAAATTTTAGCCCCAGACCCTTTTTTGAGACACACAGTTTCAATTTAAGATTAAATTTTTGAAATAAAACCAATTTTAATTTTAATATGATTTTTAACTCTATTTTTACAAAATTTTTCAACTAGGCTTTTTAAAAAACTAAAGGGAATAAAATAGTATATATCCCAAGGGTCTAAAGTGTTTTTTAATCCCAGGTAAATTATAATCTTTTACTATAATATCTAGCAAACTAAATTTATTTTTTGTTGTTGTTGTAGATGGAGGAGTTTTCACACAAAGGATCTGGATGGAGATATTTATCAGTATCACATTTGGTAGTTTCAATCAATAAATTTCATCCATTGACTGCTGGCTTTGGAACTTACACCCCGCTTCCTTTATGGTTATTGCGCAAAGGTATAATTAATATAATTAATAATGATAGAAAATGTTTTTTATACTGCTTACTTGCGTTTTTTATCCTGTTTCAAAAAATAAAGTTAAACCGGAGTCTATCCTCAAGATCCGTATCAAATATTTAACTTAAAAGGTATTGAAATGCCACTAAAACTTTCAAATATTTCGAAATTTGAACAACTAAACAATACTATTTCAATAAATGTCTTTGGTATAGACACAAAAAATAAAACTCTTAGTGGGCCTCTTTATCACACTAAATCTAAAAAAAAGCACCATATAAATTTGTTGTACCTAAATAAGAATCGAACTTGTGGTCATTACTGCTTAATTACTGATTTGGCCAAAATTGTTGTTACACAAGTGACTAAAAGCAAAAACAAAATACATGTATGTGATATACTTAGGAGATCTGAAACTAGTATTTTTGGATTCATTTCGATTTTTGGACAAATCCCTAGAGACTCTTATAAAAAATCTTGATTTAAAAAAAATTTCCTCTTTAAAGGAACACTTTTCAAATGAAGAAGAACTAAAGTTGATTGTAAGGAAAGGTGTTTTTCCTTACGAATTTGTGGATAGCTGGGAAAAACTAAATATTACCATGCTTCCACCAAAATTATGTTTTTTTAACACCTTAAAAGAAGAATTTATTTCAGATGATGACTATATTCATGCTATTAAAGTCTGGGATGTTTTCAATGTTAAAACTTTAGGTGAATACAGCGATATTTACCTGAAAAGTGACGTCATGTTTCTTACGTTGGCATTTCAATCTTTCCGCGAGATGACGCTTAAGTATTATGGATTAGATGCTGCTGCATTTTATACTCTCCCAGGTTTATCTTGGTCTGCAGCATTACTTTTTTCAAAAATCCGATTAGAACTTTTAACAGACATAGATCAAATTTTGTTTTTGGAAAAAGTATTAGAGGAGGAATAACACAATCATGCACCCGATATAGCAAATGTAACAACCGTTTTTTTCCGTGTACCTATGATAATTCTAAGCCTGAGGTGTATTTAGCCTATTGGGACCTTAATAATCTTTATGGATTTTGTCAAGCAAAGGCTCTACCCTATAAAGATTTTGTTTGGGTAAATCAACAGAAAATTGATAATATTTTTTATTTATTTCAGAAAAAACCCCTCTCTAATAAGCTCTTGACTCTCTACGGTGAAGACAGTAACACGGGGATAATTTTAGAGGTTGATTTGGAATATCCTGACTATTTCCATGATAAACATAAATTTTTACCATTCTGTCCTTTAAAAGGGACACCACCGTCGGGTAAATATCCAAAACTGCTTTGCACTTTAAATAATAAAGTTAAATATGTGATTCATTTTGAAAATCTTTATCAATGTATCAAAGAAGGATTGGTCCTTAAACAAATTCACAGAATTTTACAGTTTAGTCAAAAAGCCTGGTTAAAATCCTTTATTGATTTCAACACTGATATGCGAATGAAAGCAAAAAATGATTTTAAAAAAGATTTTTTTAAGATGATAATAAATGCAAATTTTGGGAAAACAATTGAACGAGATAGAAAAAAAAGAAAAATTGGCTTGGCCAACTCTTGGAATTCTGCTCGTAAACTTATTTCAAGGCCTGAATTTAAAAATCTTGTTGTATTCAATGAAAATCTAGTTTCTGGTGAATTACATAAAATTGAAATTATTTTTAATAAACCAATCTATGTAGGTTTTTCAATTTTAGATCTAAGTAAAACTGTTTTATATGATTTTTACTATGGGTATATTCAAAATAACATTACTCCTTATTTTGATGTAAAAATAAATTATATGGACACTGATGCATATGTACTAGAATTTACGTCAAAAAAGGATAATTCTCTTACAATTTATGATATAATTAAAAGAGATGCAAATAGTTACTTTGATACTAGTGATTACCCAATAAATAACAATTTTGAAATACATCATGTTAATAAAAAAGTTTCAGGAAAAATGAAGGATGAACTGAAGGGAAAAATTTTAACAGAATTTATTTCCTTAAGAGCAAAGGTATATTCATACTTGGTGAATGGTAAAGAATCATTATCAAAAATTAAAGGGGTGGGAAAGTCTTCAACTCGAAATGTGACCTTTGACGATTTTTCTAAGTGTCTGTTTGAGAACAGAACCAAACATGTTAAATTTAATACCATCCAAAGCAAATCGTGTGTTAATTATTCTTTATCAATTAACAAAATTGCTCTGAATTCTTCAGATGATAAACGTTTTATATTGCCAAATATGATTGATACGTTGCCTTGGGGACATTATTCAATAATGGAAACTTAAATTTTTCCTAGTTTGACTGCATTTGCTATTTTTTACGTATTTTATAAGTATGTAACTGTGTTCTTCCTGTTAAAGGCATAATTTTAAGGGTTTAATAATATAAGTTTAAAAGGTTTTAATAATATTTTGATGTTCCTCAGGACTTTTTTTGTTGTAAAATGTTTATATTTTTACTTGTTTTAAAATAATAAATAAACAACTTATATTTTGCTTAAATTTGTATTTTTATTTCTCAAGGTATAATTTATGCAATCTCAGTTGAATCACCGCGGCAAGAATGTCCAAGACACCGACAAAGCAGTCGGCGCCTTTGACATTTTTTCCTCGGTGATTCAACTGAGATTGCATAAATTTTACCTACCTATTACACATCAATAAAACAAATTAAATTATTTAATATTTTAGCTCCTTTATTCTTAATATTGTAGACCTAAGTAACAACGCGTACTTTTTGTTTTATTGATCTTAGATATAAGTAGGTACTTACCTAATTTAAAAAAATCTATTTTTCTTAAGAAACATGTTGTTTTTCTCAAGAAACAGTATTTTATTTCTACCAAATATTTTTAAAAAGGAAGTTTTATTGTACATTTGCTATTAATAATACTCTTTTTGAAAGGTACCTAAAAAAGGTATAGAAACAGCGAGCAAACAACATAAAAAAGCCAAAATTATTCTTTAAAATATTTAATTTATTTTTTAAAATTATTAAGATATCTTAAAATTAAAATTATTCTATTATAAGAGATGGGAGGATTTCTTAATTTAATAAATTCTTCCTTCTTCAGGTTGAAGATGTTTCTCACGCATTTCTTCAAGAAATTCTTTTCATAAATGTGTCTGATACTTTAAAAGATACTCCCAATCAATAAGCCATTCATGTTCTCGCACAAATTTTTCAGACATTTTTTGATAACGACATAAGAAAGGCTAATAGAGTTCACTTTTAAACATATGCATAAAATCTTCGGATAAGTTTTTCTGATATCTTGAGACATTAGGCCAGTGCATTCTGTTGAGAAACGTTGCCATGAATATTTCCGATAACCTATGTTTTCGACACACGATTTCCCAATTAATTTGTTCACAAAACCATCCTATAAATTGCTCGCTAATTACAGGTGATTCCTAAATTTCATCCCAAATTTTCTTAACACAATCTTTGTTCTCGAGAATCATCTTACTTTCTTCTTATTGTTGATACTGCTCGCTTGAGTGCTCTATCTTAACTAATTTACCTAAAAATTACAAATTTGATCTAGAAAATACATCCCTCAAGCAGGCTCCTACATCCAGGATCCCCCACCAGCGTGCTGGACGCCCGCACCCGCCATCTGGTAGCCGGGGCGTCGAGTCTGCTGGGGTCAGAATTTTACACCACACGCTAGTTTGGGAACAGTCCCACAGCTCAACTTGTCTCTCTCTCTCTCTCTCTCTCTCCCGCTCTCTCGCTCGCGCGCTCTCTCTTTCTCACTCTCTCTCTCTCTTTCTCACTCTCTCTCTTTCTCACTCTCTCTCTATCTCTCTCTCTCTCTCTCACTCACCATCATCTAAGCTCCACTTACTTTCATACAAACCTTCTCATTGGTTCAAATCATCGGAGGCAGCACCCGAAACTAACGACCGGAAGTGCCATAAGAAATACATGGGATAGATAAGCGATCTCCCCTATTTATACCCTACTGAGGTAAAACAGTGTAAGGAAACGGCAAAAAAATATAACCTCATCTCTCTTTTGTCTCTGCAAAGTTGGTCATTGGGTTGTACAAATAACACAAAAAAAATTAGTTCATCTTGTTTATTTTCACAGGAGGATGAAAATGAAATTGATCAAAATACAAAAAAAAAATAATACTTGAATAAACATGAAATATAAATCAATGAAACAAGGAAACAAGTTAGAGCCAAGGGCGTTCAATTTCACAGAAAAAATAATATAATTAAATATGCCGCAAAATCTTGGGTTATGACGTCATACCGTTACCTTGCGTTTACAAGCAATGTTGAAATTATACTGTGCAAAATTATATATAAAAAGTTATATGAAAAGATTATATCAAATGTTGCTTGCTCCTACCTTGGTCCTTGATTATTTTATGTGTGTTTTATTTTGTAAACCTGGTGTTGTTCTCCTCTTGCTACTTCGGGTCCCGTCCTGTTCTGTCCGCGCCTCCCCTAGTGCCCGCTTAGCACATCACGCTAGGCCAGCACATGGTTGTGGAAAATGTTGCTGATTCTTGCCCGAGCATAAAAACCCTGTGGAAAATGAAATGTTTCAGTTTCCTGGAATTCGTCGGTTTTGCACGAAGTTCCCCTACACCGAGAATCTTAAATCACGAACCCCATATTGACTCAATAAAATAAAGCAGATTTCAACAGATGAACTAAAATAAGCCTAACATACCTTTCCCAGGGTTACAACTGGCTCGAACCCCGTTCCACCAGCAAAACTGTCCCGTCGATGGAATGGACGGGCACGCTTCTTTCCCGTAGGAATGGCGTAGGCTGCCTTAAATCCCTCTCAGAGGATGTGAGCGTCACTAAGATTCGCCTAAACAACGACGGCTCACAGTTATACCGTTTTTGGTATAATCTGCAACTACTGCAGTGCCATTAAGTGCCAATAACCACAAAAACAATGGCGACACCAATAGACGGCCACCAGCCCAGCCAAAATTCTTTGAGAAAGAGACAAAACACTTTGTCAAGAACACAAAAAAAATGAAGTTGCCGGAAATCGTTTCTAGATTTGGTGGGGACAGTACACAGTACCAGCCAAATTTTCCCGGTTAAATTCAAAAAGGATGCGAACCCATTTATAAAAAAAACGCTCTCGCCGAAAAATCACTAAATCCGGTTTGCGAGCCTGGAGAAAAAAAACACGGTTTTCAAACTAACCAATGAGGAAATACATTAATACTTCCGTACCGGTCTACAGGGGGCAGCATCGACCACGGGGATATCGAAAATACGTAAAACGCACGTTGAGGTGTTGTCGGATCTATTTCCACGGTTGAAATTTTTATAACAAGGACATCGAGACACCCTCCATACATAGACCAAACATTTGCCTAACGGACCCCCTCCGACATAGCAAGTAGGAGGGAAATAACCAGCAGGACTATAAGAAGCTCAGCATTGAAACCATCAACTGTAAAATCAATTACTGGAGATCAGAGCATGCATCAAACCCAGGAATATTCGAACACTCAACCAATTCCCATATGAGTAAAGCTATACTAAGTGTAGAATTTAGTTGTATTTTAGTTACAGTTTCAGTCAAAAGTTTCCTTTGCTCTTTAGATATGTTTTCTCTAAGATTTATATGGTTTGACGCCATTTTTGTAAAACATTTCTACATTAATAAAGTTGTTTCTGAACTTGAACCTAAAAATACACATTGAACTACTGCTTAAACTCGGCCTAAGAATGTTCAGATGTTAAGTTTGCTCACCACTAGCTAGCCCTACACAACCTTCCAATCCGACTGAGTTAGCTATTAACTTTATTTAACTATGATTATATATAAATTGATATAATATAAAAATACGATTTTGTTTATTCTTTTAGTCCTGGTTTTTATCCCTCGTTTATCTCCCATTTACAAAAGTGCATAACTCGTATTTATGACTTATCAAATTAATAAAGATATCAAAGGGGCGGAGCCTCGGTTGTTCCTGGTCGAACCGTGGACCCAAATATATTTTCGTGCTATCAAAACTAGCTAATCCGTGAAGGATATGAGGTTCGGAAGAGAAATGATTGTCCCAATATCCTCGAAAATAAACATAAGCTAATGAAATGTTCACCTAAATGTTTTCTTCCTGTTACTGAAACCATTTGTGATGCGGCAACGCCGCCATGCCCCAGCAAAACAGCTGTTTATCTTCGTGAACGTCAAAGAAAACTACGAAATTTTACAGATAAACAAAGCAATCAAAAGTTTTTATGTGATTTTTCCCGAAACCTGTGATCTCAAGTTCCAATTACGATGTCCAGATAATGCGATGTGCGCAGTGTCCACAGTAATTCGATGGAATGCCTCCTTTTTAAGGTAAATTCTTGGACACTATATAACCTCCGAACCTAGCTCTATAAAATACCCTTAATTTGTGTACAGAAAGACGAGTCGAAGAGCCTTGATTATTTACCTAAATAAACAAATATGTAACGTTGCCATAAGTGTAAAATGACACGTTACACCCTGGGAAATGGAACATATACAGGTGCTAACTCTCCGGGTTGGAGAGTACCTGGAATTTACGGAGGGCAGGGGTCGATTCATTTCCCCTGATAGACATCTGACGAGGTCTACCCGTACCCTTAGTTTTTGAGATACAGGGTGAAAACTATATGAAACACGTTGAACTTTATTGCAAATAAAAATTCAATTTCTCGAAAACGAAAGCAGCAACAAATTATTTGTTAACACATATTGATAGTACTCTTTAGGTACTGTAAGTCACTAAAAAAATCTGTGGCCCTCTAGTTAGTTTTTGAGATACAGGGTGAAAACTATATGAAACACGTTTAACTTTATTGCAAATAAAATTCAATTTCTCGAAAACGGAAGCAGCAACAAATTATTTGTTAACACATATTGATAGTACTCTTTAGGTACTATAAGTCACTAAAAAAATCTGTGGCCCTCTAGTTAGTTTTTGAGATACAGGGTGAAAACTATATGAAACACGTTTAACTTTATTGCAAATAAAAATTCAATTTCTCGAAAACGGAAGCAGCAACAAATTATTTGTTAACACATATTGGTAGAACATTTTAGGTACTATAAGTAACTGAAAAAAATCTGTGGCCCTCTTGTTAGTTTTTGAGTTCCAGGGTGGAAACTATATGAAACACGTTGAACTTTATAGCAAATAAAAATTCAATTTCTCAAAAACGGAAGCAGCAACAAATTACTTGTTAACACGTATTGGTAGTACTCTTTAGTTTCTATAAGTAGCTGAAAAAAATCTGTGGCCCTCTTGTTAGTTTTTGAGATACAGGGTGAAAACTATATGAAACACGTTTAACTTTAATGCAAATAAAAATTCAATTTCTCGAAAACGGAAGCACAAACAAATTATTTGTTAACACATATTGGTAGTACTCTTTAGGTACTATAAGTAACTGAAAAAAATATGTGGCCCTCTTGTTAGTTTTTGAGTTCCAGGGTGAAAACTATATGAAACACGTTTAACTTTATTGCAAATAAAAATTCAATTTCTCGAAAACGGAAGCAGCAACAAATTATTTGTTAACACATATTGGTAGTACTCTTTAGTTTCTATAAGCAACTGAAAAAAATCTGTGGCCCTCTTGTTAGTTTTTGAGATACAGGGTGAAAACTATATGAAACACGTTTAACTTTATTGCAAATAAAAATTCAATTTCTCGAAAACGGAAGCAGCAACAAATTATTTGTTAACACATATTGGTAGTACTCTTTAGGTGCTATAAGTAACTGAAAAAAATCTGTGGCCCTCTTGTTAGTTTTTGAGTTCCAGGGTGGAAACTATATGAAACACGTTGAACTTTATAGCAAATAAAAATTCCATTTCTCGAAAACGGAAGCAGCAACAAATTATTTGTTAACACGTACTGGTAGTACTCTTTAGTTTCTATAAGTAACTGAAAAAAATCTGTGGCCCTCTTGTTAGTTTTTGAGATACCGGGTGAAAACTATATGAAGCACGTTTAACTTTATTGCAAATAAAAATTCAATTTCTCGAAAACGGAACCAGCAACAAATTATTTGTTAACACATATTGGTAGTACTTTTTAGGTACTATAAGTAACTGAAAAAAATCTGTGGCCCTCTTGTTAGTTTTTGAGTTACAGAGTGAAAACTATATGAAACACGTTAAACTTTATTGCAAGTAATAATTCAATTTCTCGAAAACGGAAGCAGCAACAAATTATTTGTTAACACACGTTGGTAGTACTCTTTAGGTACTATAAGTAACTGAAAAAAATCTGTGGCCCTCTTGTTAGTTTTTGAGTTCCAGGGTGGAAACTATATGAAACACGTTGAACTTTATAGCAAATAAAAATTCAATTTCTCGAAAACGGAAGCAGCAACAAATTATTTGTTAACACGTATTGGTAGTACTCTTTAGTTTCTATAAGTAACTGAAAAAAATCTGTGGCCCTCTTGTTAGTTTTTGAGATACAGGGTGAAAACTATATCAAACACGTTTAACTTTATTGCAAATAAAAATTCAATTTCTTGAAAACGGAAGCAGCAACAAATTATTTGTTAACACATATTGGTAGTACTCTTTAGGTACTATAAGTAACTGAAAAAAATCTGTGGCCCTCTTGTTAGTTTTTGAGTTACAGAGTGAAAACTATATGAAACACGTTTAACTTTATTGCAAATAAAAATTCAATTTCTCGAAAACGGAAGCAGCAACAAATTATTTGTTAACACATATTGGTAGTACTCTTTCGGTACTATAAGTAACTGAAAAAAATCTGCGGCCCTCTTGTTAGTTTTTGAGATACAGGGTGAAAACTATATAAAACACGTTTAACTTTATTGCAAATAAAAATTCAATTTCTCGAAAACGGAAGCAGCAACAAATTATTTGTTAACACGCATTGGTAGTACTCTTTAGTTTCTATAAGCAACTGAAAAAAATCTGTGGCCCTCTTGCTAGTTTTTGAGATACAGGGTGAAAACTATATGAAACACGTTTAACTTTATGGCAAATAAAAATTCAATTTCTCGAAAACGGAAGCAGCAAGAAATTACTTGTTAACACGTATTGGTAGTACTCTTTAGTTTCTATAAGTAACTGAAAAAAATCTGTGGCCCTCTTGTTAGTTTTTGAGATACAGGGTGAAAACTATATGAAACACGTTTAACTTTATTGCAAATGAAAATTCAATTTCTCGAAAACGGAAGTAGCAACAAATTATTTGTTAACACATATTGGTAGAACTTTTTAGGTACTATAAGTAACTGAAAAAAATCTGTGGCCCTCTTGTTAGTTTTTGAGATACAGGGTGAAAACTATATGAAACACGTTTAACTTTATTGCAAATAAAAATTCAATTTCTCGAAAACGGAAGCAGCAACAAATTATTTGTTAACACGTATTGGTAGTACTCTTTAGTTTCTATAAGTAACTGAAAAAAATCTGTGGCCCTCTTGTTAGTTTTTGAGTTCCAGGGTGGAAACTATATGAAACACGTTGAACTTTATAGCAAATAAAAATTCCATTTCTCGAAAACGGAAGCAGCAACAAATTATTTGTTAACACGTATTGGTAGTACTCTTTAGTTTCTATAAGTAACTGAAAAAAATCTGTGGCCCTCTTGTTTGTTTTTGAGTTACAGAGTGAAAACTATATGACACGTTGAACTTTATAGCAAATAAAAATTTAATTTCTAAAACGGAAGCAGCAACAAATTATTTGTTAACACATATTGGTAGTACTCTTTAGGTACTACAAGTAACTGAAAAAAATCTGTGGCCCTCTTGTTAGTTTTTGAGATACAGGGTGAAAACTATGAAACGGGCCGAACGTGTAATAGCTTCTTCGCTAAGGAGCTATGGAGCTACCACTCAATCGGACACCTACTGTAAACAATAGGGAGCGCGAGAACAACAGAACGTAATTTCAGCTGACGCAGTGAGGTGGGGGAACGACCCTTAATGAGTATAAAAGGAGAGAAAAGGAGCTAAAAAAGAGTTATGTTTGAAAAAAATGACTTACCTCGATGGTGTTTTCTTTAAAAAGAAGGGTACCATGGAAATGGAGTAATCCGATGATGATGTCTTCTTTCGGCGTTGTTAACTCTTTTTTAGTTTTTATAGGGTTTATGGTTTTAACCGCACTAATATATCTTTAATGCACTGTTATGTTTTTGCGCGCGCGCGGCTTAACGATTTTGAATTTTTGTTTAATTATGTTTAGTTTGACACTAATTAATTCGGCAAGGGCCGTAGATTGATGCCACAGGGCGGCTATGATCAACCCTTTTTCACTATGCGTTTGGCAGGGACAAACGATTAAAGCACACTGTGTTCTAATTTTTCGTTGTTTTCTTCTCTTGCTTCTTGACTCCACGAATTTATGTAGGTAGGTACACTCGTATTTTTAAATGGGTCAGTTTAAAGGAAATAGGAAAACGGAATATCAGGTGTGATAAACAAGGACACATCGAGATTGGTATGTACCAGAATTGCTCCAGTTTTAATTTTAACATTTTAAAATCAAATAAGCAAAAAACATATCTGGTTTTCTTATCCCAAGGTACCGAGTGTTATTTATTTCTAACACCGGGTTGAAATCAAATTTCAAAAAATAAATAAATAAAATAAAATAAAAATGTTTTGTAGTTCAAAAACTTAACTAAGGGCGTGGAAACGAACCAAACTATATGAAACACTTTGAACTTTATAGCAAATAAAAACCCAATTTCTCGAAAACGGAAGCAGCAACAAATTATTTGTTAACATATATTGATAGTACTCTTTAGGTACTATAAGTCACTAAGAAATATCTGTGGCCCTCTAAATAGTTTTTGAGTTACAGGGTGAAAACTATATGAAACACGTTGAACTTTATAGCAAATAAAAATTCAATTTCTCGAAAACGGAAGCAGCAACAAATTATTTGTTAACACGTATTGGTAGTACTCTTTTGGTACTACAATTAACGGAAAAAATCTGTGGCCCTCCAGTTAGGTTTTGAGTTCCAGGGTGAAAACTATATGAAACACGTTGAACTTTATAGCAAATAAAAATTCAATTTCTCGAAAACGGAAGCAGCAACAAATTATTTGTTAACATATATTGATAGTACTCTTTAGGTACTATAAGTCACTAAAATACTCTGCTAATATATGGTACTATAGTTATTTTGTACGTGTGAGCTAATATAACTGAAATACATTTTATTCAACTTCAGACTAAATTACCTTTTGTTTGATACCACACAAGCCATGTTTTGACTTAAACTCAAATTTTTGAAATCTACCCCCACCCTTAAAAAAAACAAAAACTAAAATCTATTTTGTTAAACTTCGGACTCAATTACCTTTCGTTTGATATCACACACGCCATATTTTCACTTAAACTCTAATTTTTGAAATCTACCCCCACCCTTTTATTTGGTTTGTGTTCGGTGGATTTTGTTCATTTTTAAATGGGACCATCTCGATCCAAGACCCAGCCTAGGTACCAAATTTCATTAAAATCGGCCAAGCGGTTTTTGAGTTATGCGCGTTCAACAATCATCGAAAAAATTAGGATCACCATAGCTCACACTACTATAGTATAGTATATGTGTGAGCTAAAATCTGTGGCCCTCTAATTAGTTTTTGAGTTACAGGGTGAAAACTATATGAAACACGTTGAACTTTATAGCAAATAAAAATTCAATTTCTCGAAAACGGAAGCAGCGTCAAATTTTCCATTTACATACACATTTAGTGCTATTTGAGCGCTAGGAAGTGTATAAACAACTCTGTGGCCCTCCAGTTGGGTTTAGAAATACAGTACAAAATATGTTATTTTTATTTTTTTTTAGTCGTACGATTGGATTTAAATAATTTGTTTTACACGATGAAATGAAAGACTCTTAGCAACAAATTATGCTTTTTGTTTGAGATTTACTCGGTGCACAGTGGTCTTTGACTCAATTTTTTAATATTTTTTTATTTTTGCTTAATAACGCTCTCAGGCGCTTTAAATAGCGGTAACAAATTCGAACGGCCTTTTATAAGGGTACTACAAGTGTTTCTACCTTAATACTATCAAGAATAACAAAAATATTAACAAAAAACAGTTTTTTTCAAAAAAAAAAAGAAAATTAGTCTTTTGGGATTCTTTAATATTGGTTGCACATCCCCATCCCGAGCAACAAATTATGGCGTTTAAATCATCCTCGTATCGCCTTTCAGTCCAGAGTTATGAGGTGGCCCCTTAGCTTTACCGTAAAGTCACAGGGGTCGCGATTTCTCGTTAACGGCTGCAGCAACAAATTTAATTCTTCGGTAACAAATTGGCAACAAATTAGCACCAAATCCTGGCATATGAAATTTGGTGGCCCCTTATAGTGGTCCCCCCAGCTTTACTTACGTGCCAAATGTTTAATAATGCTTTATTTTTTTAAACAAGTACAGGGTGATCGATATTGCTTCTTTTTCTGAAATCAAAATTTATATGTTGGGATTTGGCCTAAACCTAATTTTATTCATTAGCAAAATAATACTTGTTAAAAATAAACGACTGATGGCAACAATCTTATCGCTTGTTCATGTTTTTAAAATCAAAATATTTCAAAAACGAGTGGACTAAATATCAACATTTTATACAACTCATTTCAAAATCAGAAACAGGAGTCCTTTCAATTAAATAACTAAAATAAAGTGTGTTTCATTTAAAAAGTATTTGACATATATGATTTTTCACGTCAAGCTCTGATGATTCAGAAAAAATCCTTCAACTTTACTATTTCAAACGTTACTGTCAGATCAATATTAACGGAGATAACTATTGAGTAAAATGTAAATAAATAAATTGATGTGTTTTGGCGTTTTTTTGTGGGAAGTTTTATTTTTGGTGCTTTTGCGCATGATTAACGAACTTTTTTCGACTCCATTCGCTAAGAGCGCACCTGGTAGGTGCAAAACTGAAATACTTTAGTGGACAGAAAATGCAATAGGGACTTATTGCAACAAAGCCAGGCATTAATAGTGCCGGGCACTATTCTGACAGTTTTCCATTGAAAACTGATTTTTCAAAATATACATACCAAAGACAAATTTATAAATCCAGTCGTTTATTTTCCATTAATAAAGGCAGCACTATTAATTCCGGCTCTTATGATACACAAAGGCCTAATTTTATAAGAAGACAGCTGTTTTTATAATATGAAACTGTCAGAATAGTGCCCGGCACAATTAATGTCTGCAATAAGTCCCTAATATTGCAATAAGTCCCTAATATTGCAATAAGTCCCTAATATCTTTTTTTTAAACCCTGCATATTTTGAAAACCAGAGAGAAAGGAGAAATCTAAATCTAATAATATAAGTGTTGACGGTTTTGAGTTTGGTAGAGCAGCGGGACTGTATGCGCTGGCCGTTTTATAAAATCTGGGTGCAAAAATCCTTAAAAGGACGATGTAAAAATATTAATTTTTCCGAGCCACACAAAGACAATATAGAGGATTGGCACTCACCTTTTCAGCTGTTTCCGTCGTCCAGAGGAGCTCCTCTCGCTGGCCCAGTCGTTGCAGTCGCTCCACACTAGAATCACTTGTTTGTGTAATGGTTTAGTTTGATTTTCTAAGAATTTTATTGGATTTTTTGGTTAATAGAATTTATCACCATGCTGCGTGGTGATCTCGACAGAATACGACAGACGAATCCTTTTTTTTGGTTACGCCTCTTTGCGCAGATTCATTTTTTGTAGATGGCGCTGGCGTTTTGCTTGTGCCAATCAAATTGAAATTGTTTGGGTTTTCCGAATACGGGAATTTGGCGCAAAATTTGAATTTAAAATTAAAGTTGCACGAACATTTTCCGCCCACTTAAAACGAAGTTTTACATTGAGATTAATTGAATAAACAAATGGCTATATAAAAGAATATAAGTTAATTCAAAACCTTAAAGGGTAGGTAATTAAATCCGTTTTAGGTTTATAGATCAAAAGGAAAAAAAATGAAAAAAAAAATAAAATATATTCTAGATAACGACACACGAAACAAAAGAAGTTGCTTGGGAGTTTAGTGCGCATCTAAAGGTAGTGGGCACAACTTGACCACGGGACGAGTGAAAAGTCCGTGTTGTGTTTTAACAGTAGCAACTCGAATGTAATTATCCCGACCAGGATGTACAGATACTATTCTACCCAGCAACCAGTGTAATGGCGGCCTAGTTTCATCCTTAATTAATACAAGCGTATCTAGCTTGATTTCAACCGAAGGGTCCGACCACTTAGAACGCTGTTGTAAAGTATTTAAGTACTCGAGTTTCCAACGCTTCCAGAAATCGGCATGAATTCGTTGGATAAGTTGCCAACGCTTAAGGGTATTAACTTTAAGGGTAGAAAGGTCAGGATCAGGACACGAATTAAGGGGTTCCATTGTGAGGAAATGACCCGGAGTCAAAGACGTAAGATCGTTTGGGTCAGAGCTTTGCTCACAAAGGGGTCGAGAATTGAGTAATGCCTCTATTTGGGCGAGGAGAGTATAGAGCTCTTCGAAGGTTAGTATCTGGTCACCGATGACCCGATACAAATGTGTTTTTATGGATTTGACTCCTGCTTCTGCTAGACCATTTAGGTGGGGGGCTCCCGGACTATTAAGACACCATTTGATTTTTAAGCTCTCAGAAGCTAATTTCGAAAGATTATGGAGCTCCTTAATAGCCCCAACAAAGTTTGAGCCTCTATCACTTGTGATTTGGACACAAGTGCCACGTCTAGCGACAAAGCGTCGTAAAGCAGCGATGCACGCCTCTGTGGTTAAATCCGAAACAAGCTCGATATGGATTGCCTTGACAGAAGTATCGACAAAGACTGCGATATATGATTTACCAACTTGTGCTCCACGACGTCTCTGACCTACAAAGGTTTTGATTGGGCCTGCATAGTCTAAGCAAACGTGTGAAAAACATTTTAATTGTGACGTTCTAAAAGAAGGTAAATCCGACATGTACGGAGTATACGGTTTTGGTTTTAAGCGAAAGCAGGGAATACATTGCAATAAAACCCTCTGAATAGCTCGACGTGATGACATAATCCAAAACTTTTGACGAATTAAGTATTGGACTGTGTTTATTCCGGGATGTAAATTTTCGTTATGAGTTTGAATAATGATCAATTGGGTTAATCTATGAGATTTCGGTAATAATAAGGGATGTTTTGCCTCAAAGGAGAGTTGAGAATGCCGTAAGCGTCCGCCCACTCTAAGGAAACCCAGTTCGTCCAAAAAGGGCGCGAGTTTGCGAAACGGCTTAGGTAATAGCTGAGTATTTTGAATTTTTTGAATGATATCCGAAAAACACTCTTCTTGGACCCTTTTAACTAAAACAAGTAGAGCCTTGTGTAGTTCAAAAGCGGAAAAAACGCCGGATAAAGGGTCAACTGAGGTTTTTCGATTGTGAATAAGTCTTAGAAAATGACAAATGATTTTTTGAATGGTATTTAAATTGGATATTTTATCGATTAGTCTATCAAAAAAGTTTTGATTTTGAATTTCTGCCGTCAGCACCACTGAATTTTCCGGTTTTTCTTCTTTGAGAACCTCGTCCGGAACTCCCAAAGAACGTTCATTTATAAACCTTTGAATTTGCCACTCCGTAGTGGGCAAGGTAATCCATGGAGGGCCGTGAAACCAAAGAGGGTGATTTATTAAGTTATTGGGCGACAACCCTCTGCTAGCGCAGTCGGCAGGGTTCTCGAGTGAAGTAATGTGATACCATGGGACTTCGGGGATTGTTTCTTGAATACGACTTACGCGGTTTGCCACAAAGGTCTTCCACTTGTGAGGTGAAGATGTGACCCAATGATGACCTGTGAGTCCGAGAACGCAAGAATTTCATCGATTACGAGTAATGATGAATAGGTGCGAATAACTAGTTCGAGTAAATCAGCTAATAGAGTAGCTCCAAGTAGTTCCAAACGTGGGATTGAAATAGTGTGTAAGGGAGCAACCCTTGACTTGCCCATGACTAGAGCAGTTTTGATAATTTTATTTGGTAATTCGACGCGAACGTATACGCAAGAAGCGTATCCTAGCTCGGATGCATCGCAGAAACCTAGCAATTGACATCGTTGAATATTATTCGAAAAAATATGTCTAGGTATACAAAGATTCGAAAGAGTGGTTAATTGATTATTGAATTGATTCCAAAGAGTTTTGATTGGATCGGGGGGTATTTCATCCCAATCAGTTTTGCATAACCAAAGTTTTTGCATAATCACTTTGGCTAAAAATGAAACAGGCGATAAGAAACCTATAGGATCCCAAATTTTAGCGATAGCCGATAAAATATTCCTTTTGGTGCAAGGTTTTTCACAAGGGGTACAAGAATAGGTAAAAGTATCTGTAGAAGGGTGCCACTGAAGGCCCAACACCTTAATTGATGTTGAAGAATCGTCTTCAAAGGTAACAGGGATCTGACAATCGGCGGGCGACAAATGTGAAAGAAGTTTCGGATTATTTGATGCCCATTTTCTTAATTCAAATTTTCCCAATTTAAGCAACGCTATGAGATCTTTTTGAAGTGATAAAGCACCTTCTAGAGAGTTAGCTCCACAGCAAATATCGTCCATGAAAATGTTATTCAAAAGGACCTGGGATGCTTCCGGATAATTCTTAGCCTCCAGGATGGCTAGCTCTCTAAGAGTTCTAATAGCTAAATAGGGACTTGAACTAACACCAAACGTCACTGTATTAAGCCTGTATTCCTGCAGGGGTTCATTGGGATCAAATCGCCAAAGTAGCCTTTGGTAGTCCCGATGAATTGGATTGATTTGAATTTGTAAAAAGTGCTGTTTTATATCAGTCAAAAATACGATAGAATAAAATCTGAATTTTAATAGAATTTCGGAAATATCGGCTTGTAATTTTGGTCCTATTAAAAGAGTTTCGTTCATGCTTAGGCCTTTCGAACCCTTAATCGAGGGGTTAAAAACCACCCGGAGTTTAGTCGTTGATTTGTCAAGACGAAGGACTCCGTGATGTGGTAAATAAGAACATAACTGAGGTCTAGGTTCGGATCTTGGAATTAAAGACATGTGCCCGTTTTTGAGATATTCTCTCATAAAATCCGAGTACATACTATAGAAATTTGAATTTTTTATTAAGCGAGATTCGAGAGATAAAAATTGACGATAGGCCACTGAATATGTGTCTCCTAGGTCAGGAGGGTCAATGTGACGAAAAGGCAAATTTACAGTAAATCGGCCCGAAATATCTCTAGTGGTAGTTTTTTGGAAAATCTCTTCACATCTCTTTTCTTCGGGTGAGAGAAACGTTTTTGACTTAATTGATTCTAGTTCCCAAAATCTGCGAATATTAAAGTCGAGAGACTGCTCACAGGAAGTAAAGTACGAATTGACTTGAGGTGAAATATTTATGCTTTGAGTTTGGCCCATCAAGACCCACCCAAAAACTGTCTCAAAAGCGGAGGGTAGGCCGTGAGGTCCTGGAATTCGTCCTGATTGGACGATTTCTGTGTAAAGTTGTGCACCTAAGAGTCAGTCAATTGGACCAGGGTTGTAAAATTGATTATCTGCAAGCTTTAGATTTGAAATATGACTCCAATTGGATGAATCTACCTGTATTGAGGGCATATTCGAACAGAGTTTCGGTAAAACGAAGACTTGAATAGAAAAGGTAGGCTCTTGTTGGCCTAGGGCTCGAATAGTGCAAGTAGAAATGCCGTTAGTGGCCGATGAAGATTGATTTAGTCCCAGAACAGGGATCGAAATTTTGTTTCTTGGCAAGCCTAACCTGTTAAGACAAGCTTCGCTTATCAGGTTAGCTTGGCTACCGCTGTCCAGAAGTGCTCGGACAGGTTGGTAGTTACCCCGACTATCGAGTACCTCTAATTTTATAGTCGCTAGAAGCACTGTCGTACGCGGCGTCAAGGTGGATAACGAAGAGTATTGATTTGTAGATGTATTTGGATTCGAATTGATTTGAATTGAATTTGAACTGGGTTGAACAAAACTAGGGTTCTGTTGGCTAAGAATTGAATTTGAATTCTGGTACGATAAGTTTGTGCCTGTGCTAGGCACGGCCACTTGATTTGAATTAAAACTTTGATTTAAGTTCGAATTTTGATTTGAATTTTGGCTTGAATTAACAAAGGATTGACTTGAATTCTGACGGATTGAATCTGTCGTTTGCGATAGATGAATAAGACTATGGTGCCTATGTCGACATACCCTGCAGTTGTAGGTACTACTGCAGTCAATTACTTGATGATTTGAACGTAAACAGTTGATACATAACGATTGTTGTTTTACATAAGTAAAACGATCTGAAGGAGATTTGGAGATAAAAACACCACACTGCGAGAGTGGATGAAAAGAATTATTGCATAATTTGCACTTATAGGGTTGTTGGTTTTGTCGAAATTGAATATTGGATTGTTTATTTGCTACTTGTGAGTGCGTATGCGCTAAAAAATTTGATGGAGGGCTTGATTTGTACTGATTATTTGAATAAGAATTATATTTGTGGTTACTAGAATTCGAATAATTTGGTTTTTGCTGTTTGGAAGTCGAAGGTTGCATTTGCGTATTTTGGGGAGATAGCTGTACTGTTTCAAGAGCACGGCATTGGTTAATAAGAAACTGGATTAGATTTTGATATGTTGGAATCTCGGTAGTACTATACTTTAATTCGAAAGCGGTTCTTGTGGTTTGATCGATTTTTGATAATAAAATTGAAAATAAACAAAAACACCACGACGTTACTGGAAATTCAAGATTTTCGAGCGCCGCAATATTCTCGGAAAAGGTATCTACCAAGACTCTAAGATCCTTTGCTGACTGGTTTCCCTTTAAAGAATTTGCATAGTAGATTGAGTTCCAGTAGGTACTGGCTAAAAGTCTTTTATTTTGATAGCGATCTGTTAATATCTTCCAGGCGATTGCGTAATTACTTGCCGTTAATTTTATAGAACTTAAAATATTAAGTGGTTCGCCCTCAAGGAAGGTTAGCAAATGTTGAAATTTTCTTATATCGGAATAATTAGAGTTTTCGTGAACCAAACAAGAATAAACATCGTAAAAGGTTGGCCACTTTTTTACGTTTCCATTAAAGCAAGGTACCTTTAAAGGGCCCAGATCATCGCTACGTGAATAGTGTGAAGTTGCGGGGGTGAAATTTGAGTGAACTGAATCGGAACATAAACTCGAAAAAAGAACTTTAGCTTGGTGGTAGAATAGATCCGTATCTTTCCTAATTTTGTCTTGTACTTCGAACTCATCATCGTCGTCGTCTTTCAAGAGACCTATGATGTCATTATGAATGTTTTTAAATTGTTCATAGTGATCATCTAACGATTCGTAAAACGCCTTAAAAATTGGCAAGGAAGAACTATCTGATTTAGCTTTTGTTCCCAAGTTATACGTTTCCGTAATACGAGATATTGAAACTTTGCGTTGATTCTCAAGCTTTTTTAACGACATATTGTTAATTAAAAAAATAAAAAATATTTAAAAGGAATAAAACTAACACTTGACCCCTATTGACTTTAATCAGTCCAAAAGAGTCCGACAGCATATATTTTATTATCGATTTCTCGAATAAATGCAAAAACTTATCAACAGCTGTTCCTAGGTCGCGATCTTTCTCCCAAATAAATGCACAGAAAACAAATTGTACCTACTACCGTTTCTCTTATTATTTACAGGTAAATACTAATTCTACTAGATGTGTTTGTTTACCTGTTAAATAAGAATAAAGCATTCAACTCACAAGCACTTTTGTTGTTTTGAATAACTATAACATATTATTTAAACAAATAACTATTATTTAAACAAATTTCGATTTTTGAATCAAAACAAACGACGTACGAAGTGCCAATTTCGGCTGCAATGAAATGTGGGTGGAGCCACCGTTAAGCCACGCAAGGGGGGACGGAACCTCCTTTCTAAACCGGACACGGCAACAACGAGCCAAAATGGCGAGACGAAAATCCAATATTTTTAGCAAACAAATTTTAAAAAACTATCTGGGTCGTGGGACCAGAAAATGTTGACGGTTTTGAGTTTGGTAGAGCAGCGGGACTGTATGCGCTGGCCGTTTTATAAAATCTGGGTGCAAAAATCCTTAAAAGGACGATGTAAAAATATTAATTTTTCCGAGCCACACAAAGACAATATAGAGGATTGGCACTCACCTTTTCAGCTGTTTCCGTCGTCCAGAGGAGCTCCTCTCGCTGGCCCAGTCGTTGCAGTCGCTCCACACTAGAATCACTTGTTTGTGTAATGGTTTAGTTTGATTTTCTAAGAATTTTATTGGATTTTTTGGTTAATAGAATTTATCACCATGCTGCGTGGTGATCTCGACAGAATACGACAGACGAATCCTTTTTTTTGGTTACGCCTCTTTGCGCAGATTCATTTTTTGTAGATGGCGCTGGCGTTTTGCTTGTGCCAATCAAATTGAAATTGTGTGGGTTTTCCGAATACGGGAATTTGGCGCAAAATTTGAATTTAAAATTAAAGTTGCACGAACAATAAGAAACCATTAAGAATAAGAACTTTTACCAACACAAAAACTATTTACATACAAAACCAAAGCACCACTTATGTATTTTGCAAATAGTCAAAAATAAATCTTATTTATAATTAATCATAAAATTCCGAGAACCGAGAAAACAGGAGGCGGCAACAACGGAAGCTCTGCTTGGCGTGGCAAAAAATAAAAGAATGACCTTGGAACACGAAAAAAGGCCCAAAGTAGGTAGAAGAAATTTGTGGCAAAATGGGATAAAGGTTACCAGGCATCACAGGCTACGTTAGGTAAGGGATAAGTAAATATGATAAAAGTCTAAAACATTATTTTTTCACTTATATAATGGTTAAGTTTAATTAGGTGGGTCCCCAGTCGTGAACGGTTAGCCCAGAATTTCATAAGCTCTAGAGTACATGTGTTTGTATTAAATGCAGTTTTGTCTTGGCCGTCGGACTCGGTGTATTGAATTTTTGATGTTTTAGCTCACACATATACTATAGTAGTGTGAGCTATGGTGATCCTAATTTTTTCGAGAAAAAAAAAGTTGCTCCGATTTCAAAAATTTTTATATATCTTTGCGTTTCAGATGATTTTGAAACTTTTTTGTTGCGCCGTCTGTCTGTCTGTATGTCTGTCTGTAACGACCAATGCGCATAACTCAAAAACCGCCTGGCCGATTTTAATGAAATTTGGTACCTAGGCTGGGTCTTGGGTCGAGATGGTCCCATTTAAAAATGAACAAAATCCACCGAACACAAACCAAATAAAAGGGTGGGGGTAGATTTCAAAAATTAGAGTTTATGTGAAAATATGGCGTGTGTGATATCAAACGAAAGGTAATTGAGTCTGGAGTTAAACAAAATACATTTTAATTTATTTTAAAAAAAGAGTGGGGGTATATTTCAAAAATTAGAGTTTAAGTGAAAATATGGCGTGTGTGATATCAAACGAAAGGTAATTGAGTCCGGAGTTTAACAAAATACATTATAGTTTAAGTCAAAACATGGCTTGTGTGGTATCAAACAAAAGGTAATTTAGTCTGGAGTTGAATAAAATATATTTCAGTTTTTAGTTATATTAGCTCACACGTACACTATAACTATAGTACCTAGTGTGAGCTTAGGGGCCCATATATTGGCAGAGTATTTTACTGTGTGTTGAGTTTTATTTTTGCAAAAAACCACTTAGTTGGACGTAAAAATAATCAAGAAGTGCTATGTTTATGAAAATAAAGTGAAAATTCAGCCTAGTTTGGTTTTTGCAAGAAAATTCCAGTGATGCATAACCTTCTGCAATAAATTGGAGGTTCTACTACGTTTTATCTGTTGAATGAAAATGATTATTTGGACTATTTTTATTCGATTTGGATACAAGAAATTTAAAAAAAAAGTTTGGTTTTTTTTTAAATAATTTTTTAAAAAACCGTTATATACATGTTTTCTTCGACTTGTTGTGGTTGAAAAAAACTAGCTTCTACTGCATCGTCAAATGTTGGACATAAATTAGCTGAGGTTTAAGTATTTTAAATTAACAAATACCTAGATTTCCGTGTTTGTTGCGCTTTTTTAACATAATTTTGAAAATTTGTACAGGTGACCTTCCCACAGCTCTTTTGACACTTTGACAGATCTTTTTTATATTCTTTTCCCTGGGCCGACTGTTTCCAGGACATTCGGCCATATCATATTTCCTAATTCGATTTACTTACGATTACAGGAAATTATTTATTTGGTAATAAACAATCTTCTAAATAGGGCTGTCTAACAAAACATATGATCAAATCCAAGATGTCTTCCATAGGACAAACAAACCGATTTCCCATAAGCCGTAATGTTATAAAAAACGTAAATTTTACAAAAACGACAAGAGCTTTAGTCTCAAAAATTAATCAGTTTTAAGAACAGATCCTTTGTGCATATGGGAAAAATGCGTTTTTCTTAAAAATATTAAACTAAAGTGAGAAAATCTGAAATAAAAGGGACCATGTTTTCTTCAAAAAAGTAGGTTATGTTTTTGTTTTTTTTAACGTTTTTTCTAGTTTTTTCACTTATTTTGAATTATTACATGGGCGCACCAAGGGGGCGGGGGGCTAGGGGCCCGGATCCCCCCAAACCACATATTTTTTTAGATATTTTCTATATATTTCATGAATAAACAGAAAAAAATAGCATAAAGTACATCATAAGACCTCTGGGGGCCCCCCAAAGGTATCAGGCTTCTAAAGGTTTTTGAAGTTTTTTGACCAATGAATCAATGAACAATCAGCCCAAGGTAGGGGAAAGTAGTTCTATTCAAAGAGCTCACTTCAAGGCTCACTTAACAGAGACGAAGTTAAAATAGACTAAACTTTTCTCATCAGATTCAGGTTTTCTATTAGGATCTTTTGTTGTACTTGACTAAACCTTTTGCTAAGTAAAAGGCCTTCTATAGCGTTAAACTGTGAAAAATATTTCACTATGATTTTTAGGTTTAGACAAAGTTTAATTGTTTTAACCCTCCAGTAGTGACCTGAAAAAGAGGCACAACTTATAGGTAGGTCAGTCCAACAGATCAATATGCACATATGAGTTCCAACCGAGGTTGGTCAAGCAAACTTCTAATAAGTACTTTACAAAATATGTTTATTTAAAAAAATATAAGTAAACATTATATAAAAAAAAACTTGCAAAATTAAAATACAGTTTTTCCTTGTCATTGGCCTCACACACCGTTCCGATTTTCCATGAACTATAATACATAGGGCTTAAGTCGGCCAAACCTAAGGTTCATCAGCTCACAACAGTAAGTACTGTTCAAATTTTACAACAGTACAATATTCACTGTTGTATTACTACTCTTACTATTACTTTATTACTGTTTTATTTGCTCAATTATGTATCTAAAAGTTTATGCAAATAAATATATACTCTACTCTACATATGACCCATTAGGAGTATTAGAACCCAAGTATTTTTGAGAGAAATTGAAAAAAATATCTGAGAGAACTTATTTGTTTTTCTTGTGGTCAACAAAGATTACTTTTTTTTCCATCTATTGTGAGTTTAGGTGTCTAAACTTAGACTAAGTTTTAGGTGTCAAAAAGCATGGAAATAAAGGAAAATTTGCACCAAAATAGTTTAAGATAAAAAGAGGTTTGAGTTAGGGAGATTGTCAAATTCACCAGTTTACTCTAAACTGTTTTGAGGTCTGTAAAATAAATATTTATTAAAGAAAAAGAAACTTTGATGATACAGGACTTCACTCGACACTATACAGGATTCTACACTACCAAAAGTTTATTTAAGAGTTCTGTAGGATGGTGTACAAATTTGGTTCAGCTCATTATTCACACTTTAACCTCATATTGTTTTCCTTTTCTTTCTTCTCTTGACCCTTTTTTCAACCATCATTTTTTAAATTTTTCAACCATTTTGAAACAATAATCCATTCAGGAAGACCCAGTCATGATCATTGCTGTGTTCTAGTTTTGAAAGTTGCTTGTCTAGAATAGTAAAAAAATCATAGTGAAATATTTCTTACAGTTTAACACAATTCTATGTTACACTTCTGCAAAAGGTGCACTCAAGCACCAAAAAAGATCCCAATAGAAAATGTTGCCAAAATGGCAGTTACACATTTATCCAAAACAAACGTGCCAAAAAACTTTCGAATATTTCAATTTATCCTCTGTTAAGTCAGGTAATAGAGCACTTATCCACTTTCTTTTCCCTTTTTTGAGCTGATACCTAGTTCATTTAAATCACGATGATTTTTTAAGGTCAAAATAATTGGCATTCCATCAAAACTAACATTATCAAGCTCTCCCCAGCTGCCACAATTCATAACAGCACAGAAACTAATAATAATGATTCAAACTGAGTAAAAAACTGGAAAAAAAGTAAAAAAAAACAAAAGTAAATAAAAACATAACCTGACTTTTGAATTGATTTTTTTTAAGAAAAACGCATTTTTCCCATGTGTACCAAGGTTCAATACTTAAAACAGCATCTTTGTTGTAAGTTAAATCGTTTCACTTTTTTTTAAAATTACGTTTTTGTTAACATTGCGGCTTATGGGAAAACGCTTTGTTTGTCCTATGGCGACCATCTTGGATCGAAAAACAGCTGATCGTGACAGTTCGTTAGACAAGCTAATTGTAGCTCATTGCACACATAAATGTAACCATAGTATAACTTGATTTGGGGTTATGGTCTGACAAGCTGCATGAATCGCTGATTCTTTGGTAATACTAGTAGGTAACTGGTTGCGCCGATTCTTGCTGAATGTTTGTTTTTTGGGTTTTTAGGATAGGTCAAGTTGGTTCGGTTTCGTTCGATTCGGTTAGGTTCCTTTCGGTTTGATTCCATTAGGTTCCTTTCGGTTGTTTTCGTTCGGTTTGGTTCAGTTAAGTTCGGTTCGGCTTGGTCTTAGGTTAGGTTTATTGTGTCTTAAAGTAATTCAGCAGGAGTTAACGCAGCCGATTCCTGCTGAAAAGGTTGGGTTCGGTTCGGTTCCTTTTGGTTTGTTGTCTGCACCGACTTCTGCTGAATTTCTGTTCTTGTAGTCTACTTTATGTAAGGTGAGGTTAGGCTGATTAGAATATTCGGCTGTGCTGAACTTTAAATCATCATTATCATAAATAACAAACTATAGCTTTCATCGTCATTTTTTTCCTTATAAATACTCAAAAGACGATTCTGGACGATTTTACGGAGTCAACAAAGCGTGCCCAATTGAAATCTTGGATCCAGATGTCAGGTAGAACGTTAGATTAAAAAAATATGATGTACCCATTTTTCTAGGCGTAAATATATTTCTAAGAAAACCATAACTTTTTGCCAGACAGTTGGTCATCTTTATTTTTGGCTAAATGACCATTTATTTAAAGCTCAGCCACATCACAAACGTCAAATAAATCCTTTCTCTTTGTGTGAATTTTTACTAATTATTAAATTTTGAAATTTCTAAAAACGCCAAAAATGTGTTATTTTGTGATGTCTGTCTGTGTGTATATTATTTCTATCCGTAACACGATAGCTCCTAAACCGCTGAACCGATTTTCATAAAATTTTCAGGTAAAATAGTGTTTGTCGCTCTTACGAGCCGATTAGATTTTGTTCAAAATCCATTAATGCTAATGACAGTTTTTTGAGAATTAAAAAGTAAAAAAAAATGTTAACTTTTTAACGCAGTATCGTATCAATACACTGTTTTTTGAATATAGTAGACTATATTTTGCTCAATATTTCGTGTTATAACCAAAAACTTCGCAGGAGCTTTAGTTTCTGGGATATTTACAAAAAACTGTTTCAAAAGCCAATACATATATTATCATGGCTTCACTTGAAGTGTGATAATAGGCTAGCTAGGAAGGTGTCAGATCCGTCATAAATCCATTTATTTATAGTCAAACTGATTCAGAAGGTATTGGCTAGTTTTTCGAATTTGGAGTCTGTTTGGGTTCCAAACAAAAGAGTTATTTCAAAGATTATAGAATAATATAATATATATTATTAGGCTCTGCTACAGAATAACGCCCTACAATCACATACGTACAATATAGCGCTGCTACAAAATAGCGTGCATCAAAATAGCGCTGCCACAAAATAGCGCTGCTACAGAATAGCGCCTTACAAAACAGCGCTGCTAGAAAATAGCGCTGCCACAAAATAGCGCTGCTTCAAAATAGCGCTGCTACAAAATAGCGCGCATCAAAATATCGCTGCTATAAAATAGCGCTGAAATAAAATAGCGCTGCTGCAAAATTGCGATATCTAAATTTAGAAAAAAAAACTTTCTAAAAACAAGCTTTTATAAAATGGACTAAAAAGCATAAAATAATTTTTTGAGTGTTCTGATTGATTCATAATCATAATAATAAAAGCGATGGGCGTATTAAAAGAAATTTACCCGTTTTTGTTTTAGCCTTTAATTCGAAGTTTAGTGAAAAACCAAATTCATTATATTATAGCAGAGAAATGTAAGGGTAGACAATTTAACCCAACCCAACCCTACTCAAGCTACCCTTACATTTTTCTGATATGGATGGACATTACGCCTGTGTCATATTAGGCAGACCATCCGCGACCGGCAGTGTGTCGATTTATTTTGTCACATTGAAAAAGAAGAGTCGACCCATCATCGGTTGTGGACGATCCACCAAATGCGCATGGAAAGGCATTTACCTAATATTAAATACGTTCATCATTATGATATCAGAACACTCAAAAAATTATTTTATGCTTTTTAGTCCATTTTATAAAAGCAAACAAAGTTTTTTTTTCTAAATTTATTTTTAAATTTTTAGATTTGTCTAAGTCTATGCATTTCAGCTAGCGCCTCGATATTGCAAGGAGGCTTTCCTGTCAATTTTGAAATATCTAAGTCTTCGATGAGAAGGCCATCCAACGATTTGATACGGCTCAAGGCGACATAAGCTTGACCATATTGAATTTTTGTAATCTGATGAAAAATTCGTAATCCTCATCCTCAAAAACCCCCAGATACCAATTTTGGTGGAAATCCGACAAACTAAAATTTTACCCCCTCTCCGCCCTCCACGTTAGAAGGGAGGTAGGCAATCAGTGATATCACATTATTGGATTGTCATCGGAACTATAACGGTATGCGAAATTTGAAGTCAATCGGATACGTGGAAGTCAGTTGAAAGTAATCGGAAAAACTTGACATTAAATCGACCATTTTGAATCCGCCATATTGAATTCTGTTAATCTGATCAAAAATTCGTAATCCTCATCCTCAAAAACCCCCAGATACCAATTTTGGTGGAATTCCAACAAACTAAAATTTTACCCCCTCTCCGTCCTCCAGGTTAGGGGTGAGGTAGGCAGTCAGTGAGGCCACATTATTGGATTGTCATCGGAACTAAGACGCTATGCGAAATTTGAAGTCAATCGGATGTTTAGAAGTTTTTCAAAAATGAGTTGCAAGATTTGATTACATACATACCCACATACATACTACATACAGGTGAAGTTAAATATAAAAGCTTGTTAAAACAGCAACTGTTCGGTTCGACTAACAGGTCTCCTTCTAATATATTTTTCAAAAAAAAACTTTCCCGAATTCTTTCCCGGAATCCTAGGGCGGAACAGAAGTTTCGGTTAGATTCGGTTCGGTTTGGTTTTACAACTCTAGGACCCCGGTTGGATTCGGCTCGGTTCGGTTCGGTTTCACACCCTCTAGGATCCCAAAAAAAAGTCAGGGAAGTTTTTTTTTTGAAAAATATGTTAGAAAGAAGTTACCGGGAGTGGCAATCATAAGACACTATTTTGAGGCAGCGTTATTTTGATGCGCACTATTTTGTAGCAGCGCTATTTTGTAAGGCGCTATTTTGTAGCAGCGCTGTTTTGATGCGCGCTATTTTGCAGCAGCGCTATTTTGTAGCAGCGCTATTTTGAGCCAGTGTGATTTTGATGCTCACTATTTTGTAGCAGCGCTATTTTGTGAGGCGCTTATTTGTGGCAGCGCTGTTTTGATGCGCGCTATTTTGTAGCAGCGCTATTTTGTTAGCGCTATTTTGATGCGCGCTATTTTGTGGCAGCGCCATTTAGTAGCAGCGCTATTTTGTCGCAGAGCTATATTATTAGTTATTTGTTTATTTTATGGTAGCCTTGTCAAAATGGCGGAAATTGTCAGTTGTTGTTATTTATATAGATATATAAGGCTTTAATTCGGTTCGGTTCGGTTTCTGTTGAAAAATTAACTCTAATGGAAAAATTAATGTTTTGAGACCTTAAACAGTTTTGGCCAGTTAGATATTATCCTAAATTTAATTATGGATTAATTAATTTTTCAGACTCTAAACAGTTTTTAACAGGTAGATTTTATTTTATCCCAAAGTTAATTAAAAAAACTGGCAAAAACACAAATAAACAATAATGACAAGCCGGTGACATTTCTAAACCAGAGATCCAAATGTCAAACTAAAACGGCCATTTTGAATTTTCTTAACTTTGGTCAGGTATATGGTCTCTGCTTTGGTCAAATCCAAAAACATTCAACTAAAGGTAGACCCCGTATAGAAATCCTAAACTTCATCAGACACAAAAAGTATTATACTGGGGATTTCTTTCAAATTCGCAACAATGTTGCCAGTACTTTTATAACTTGTAATTTTGATGTAGGTACATAAGTAAAATGATAACTAATAAAAATCAAAAGAATATTTTGTTATTGAATTCGGCTTACGTTTTGGATTGCTATACATGTACCTGTAATAGAATATGTTTACCATCCTATGTGAGAAAAGGATTGTTTTCATTGATTTTTTTTTTGAGATCTTATCATTAATAATGTTTTTCTATACAATTTAATTCTAGGTTGTAAGTATAACCTCTAGATATGTATGTATGCATGCCTGTCTGTGTGCCTATATGCACATATGTATATAAATGTTTGAAAAAAAGTTTTTTTTTAAGTTAGAATATGTTATCCAATAATCATTCGGTAAATTTTTGTTTACATAGGTACCTAAACTTAACAAAAATCATAAAACATTTGCCCCTGTTTTTATAGATCTATGTGGCGGTTTAAATCCTTATCTATTTTGAATTAAAAGGAAAGTATAAATTAGAAATAATCAGCTAAAGTTGGTTTTTTTCGAAGATTGTTGACTATCGATTTTTATAGAACGTACAACGATTAGCACAAAATTGCAATTTTTGTGCAGTCAACCAATTTGAGCTTGTTTTTTGCATGAACACAAAATAACTAGCGGCGATATTCTGTAATGCAAACCATTTTTTTTTAACTGCACATGCGCACCTCTCTCTTTCTGATCACATAAAATTATCTTCCTCTCATATGCTCGACCACAGCTGAGAGTGAGATATTTTATGTGAGAAGAAAAAGTACGGTAGCGAATGCGCAGTTTAAAATATTGATTTGGTTTTCGGTTTTCTGAAAAAAACGGGACTCCATTTAAGTGTGAAAAACGTTCAACTGAAAGTAAGTTTAATTAAATTTCTTTGGTGTGAGGTTAGAGTTCATAAATAGTTTATTAGTTTTGTATTCCTAGGTGGTATTTAAAAAGTTATTAAAACCAGATGACTAAACTGCACTTTTAACTATTTATTATTGTTCTCACTACAAATGTTTTCGGTAAAAAAATAACTCTTGCTTTTAGTCCAAATAAATTTAAGTTAAATGTTTTGATCACGAAAGTTAAAAAAAACCTCTTCTTTATATAATATATGTATATATATATATATATATATATATATATATATATATATATATATATATATATATATATATATATAAATATATATATATATACATATATATATATATAAATATAAAGAAATAAAGAAAAACGATGCGCAGTATCGGGAAAAACTACTCCTTAGGGTCGAGGTGTTAAAGCAAAAGATAGCAGCACTGGGAAATAGGATAAAAAGGTATCATAAGAGAACGCTTAGGCGGAAACAAAATGACCTTTTTATCAATAACCAGAAATTGTTCTTCAGGAATCTTAACGAGGAGAACCAAGGCCAAAATACAAACACAATACCCTCTAAGGAATAAATGACTGAATTCTGGTCGAGCATCTGGTCCTAGAGAGTTGAGCATGACTTCCAGGCACAATGGATCGCTGCTGAAAAAGAAAGCGCGGCAAATTACACAGAGATGCCAGAGGTTACTGTCTCTGAAACAGACGTTAAGGAGACAGTAAAGCGACTCAAAAACTGGACAGCGCCGGGACTTGACGGAATACACAATTATTGGTGGAAGGGATTCTCACACACACACAAGATCTTAGCGAGCCTGATTCAAAACGCATTAAGGAATCCACGCGAAATCCCCACATATCTCACGCTTGGGCAGACACACATGCTGCCTAAGAAAGGAAATTTACAACAGGCCAAGAACTATAGACCAATAACGTGTCTTCCGTCGGCTTACAAGATACTGACTTCCATCTTAGGGCACAAGCTTAATGGTCACCTTAAAGTGAACAAAATATTAGCATGGGAACAGAACGGATGTAAGCAAAAAGCTAGAGGATGCAAGGAACTCTTGGTGATCGACAACGTCATAACCAAACAAGCAAAAAGACGCCAAAAAAATGTTTCCATGGCATGGATCGATTACCAAAAGGCGTATGACTCGGTACCACACTCATGGCTGATAGAAGTCCTTAAAATTTACAAGGTTGACCAAAATCTGATAGTTTTACTACAGCATTTAATGTCGACATGGAGGACGACTCTGACAGTCAGGGGGGGGACCAACTCATACAGCACAGAAGAGATATCTGTTCGCCGAGGAATATTCCAAGGCGACAGTTTTAGCCCACTGTGGTTTTGCCTAGCCCTTAACCCACTAAGCAACATGCTTAACAGAAGTTCATACGCATACACAATCGATGACCATGCAAAAATATCGCACGTCTTTTATATGGACGATCTCAAACTGTACGGAAGAGGACAACAACAGTTAGACGGAGAGCTGGAGCTTGTTAGAAGCTTCAGTGAAGGCATACAAATGAAATTTGGACTTGACAAGTGTGCGGTCGTCCATGTAAGGAGAGGTAAACTGGTGGAGCAAGGCGATATCACACTGAGGGATGGAGGTCGGATCAAGGAACTAGGGACAGAAGCCACTTACAGGTATTTGGGTATCCAACAAACCTACGAGATACGACAAAAGGAAAACAAGGAAGGGGCAGAGCGCGAACTGATCCGGAGGGTACAGAAGATACTAAAAACGCAATTAAATGCTAAAAACAAGATAGCAGCAATAAATACCTCGGCAGTACCAGCTTTTACATACACCGCCGGAGTACTTTCATGGTCAAAAACTGACCTGGAAAGATTAGATCAGAGGATCAGAAAACTCCTCACTAAGAACGGATTACTGCACCCTAACTCAGCAATCGAACGACTGTACCTATCTCGTAGGGAAGGAGGGCGTGGACTGAGCAGTCTGCAAGCCTCAAATATCAAAGAAAGAAAAATGCTCAGAAAATACTTTAATAAACACAATCAGCCAGTACACAGAAGTATACGAAACTGGGATAAAAAGATCACTCCACTGAACCTGGCAAATCCGGAGGAGCCAGAGGAAGATAATCTTTCTGAGCAGCTTAAATCCAACTGGCAAAGTAAAGTGTTGCACGGGAGGTTCTACACAAGTCTGCATCAACCTGAAGTAGATATTGCCGCATCTAACTCCTACCTAACAACAGGGTACCTTTTCCCAGAGACCGAAGGAGCTCTCCTCGCGATCCAAGATCAGGTCGTTAAAACGAGAACATATACCCGACATATCCTCAAGCAGGAGGTAGAAACAACCAAGTGCAGACTTTGTAATATAGCTGAGGAAACCCTACAACACTTGGCATCGGGTTGCTCTGCCATTGCTAACACCAAATATCTGGAAAGACACAATAACATGGGTAAAGTGGTTCATCAGATGGTCAGTCTAAGTAAGGGTTTGCTGGAGAAATTCACTCCTCACCATATGTACAGTCCACAGCCACTGCTTGAAAATAATACCACGAAGATCTACTGGGACGTTACCGTAGAAACAGATAGAGCAGTGGAGCACAACCGACCGGATATGGTTGTGTGGAACAAAACGGGAAAAACGGCAATTATAATTGATTTTACTGTTCCGCAAGATTATAACTTGGCTAAAGCCTATGGAGAAAAAATAACGAAATATCAAGCATTGGCTCAGGAAGTAAAAACCATCTGGAACTTACAAAAGGTGACAATAATGCCAATAGTCATCAGCGCCAACGGATTGGTACACAGAAAAACCATGCAACATATAACAGAGCTTAGCATGCCAAATAGTGCTATCACATGGATGCAGAAAGCCGTTGTACTTGGGACCGTTGGAATTATTCGACGGACTGTCTCGCCGTATTGACACTAGCAGTGTCCTTGGCGACAATGAGCGCCCGGACACTGTTAGCCAAAACCACGTATGTGTGAATTAAAAAAAAAAAAAAAAAATATATATATATATATATATATATATATATATATATATATAGCTTAAAAAAATTAGTCTACAAAACTCCCCTGGGCAACTCTGGAAAACTCAAAAAGCTTTTTGATTTGATTTTACGCAAAAATGGAACGTCGCAGATAAAACCTTTGTTGACAAAAAAAAATTGTGTGTGCTTAAGACCACATGGCAGAAGTGTAAACTTTAACAAGGCGAAATTAATAATACTGGCCTTCATCTGCATCATCATATTGCTCGCTGAATGTTCCTCTCACAGTTAGTCGACTCGAGCCGACTTCACCCGAATGAGCGTTACATAGCCGAGTCTGACGGCTCAGTTCAATTCAGTACCCACAAAAACTACTAAACGCGCCTAAAGAAGTTTACAATTCAAAAATTCCTTTACAATTTTTCTTAAAGGTTATAGCTCTAGACTTACATGTATAGAAGATAGAGGGCACCAAAATTGACAAAAATCAGTTTTTTGCATTTTACGCAAGTCGTAGAGAACAATTTTATTTTAGAGAAATATTACCCATACGAGTCTTTACAATCAATCTCCATAGTCTATAGGTCTACAACAACATGTTTAGAAGGTAGATGGCAGCTAAGTTGTCAAAAATTGTGTTTTTTTAGTCGTAGAAAGAAACTTTATAAACATAAAATGTTAAAGGACACAATTTTCTACATTCTTTCCTTTTGGGCCACAGGTTTACAACTACGTGTAGAACATATAGGGCGACAAATTTGCAAAAATTATTATTTTATTTTATGCAAAAACGGTAGGTCCTAGACAAACACACTATAGACAAGAAATCTCCAGGACGCCATTCTCTACAATTCACCTATGTGAGTCACAGCTCTATGACTTATGGTTTTTGCGTAAAACGCAAAAAAGTATATAATGGGCATTTTCGGCACCCTCTGTCTTCAACACATGTGGTTGTAGAGCGGTAAATTGTCATTGTTGCATTGTAGAGAATTGTGTCTTGATCATTTTATGTCAATAAAGTTTTTTTTATGACGTACCGTTTTTGCATAAATTGCAAAAAACATAATTTTTTGAAATTTTCTTCTAAACGTGTGGTTGTAGACCTATAGACTATGGAGACCGATTGTAGGGAATCCTATGGGTAATATTTCTCATACATTAAATTTTGCCCTACGACTTATCCTTCTCGCGTAAAATGCAAAAAACTGATTTTTGTTCGCTATTTTTCAGAAAAAAAATTAATAGCGGCAACCATGTAGACCAAACGTCACCCTTGCATCATTTATTGTTGCCTTTGAGAGGTTATCCGAATAAACGTGCGTTTTCGTTGTTTTTTTGCAATATTTATCACAAAATAAAGATTTTTTTTTATGAAATAACTTTAAAAATGCCTAAGAAGTGCATTCTGTGTGACAAAAGTGACGAGAAGTGGCTGGATTTATCATTTCACCGGTAAGTTTGAATCTCTTCCAGAAACCGTCATATTGTTTACAATTTGGTAAGGCAGTGGTGTGGTTTATAACTTTTTTTACAAAATATTAGTGATTTATTTTACAAAGAAGTTTTAAGAAACATTATTTATTGTTGCAAATTCCCTTATTTTCCCACCTCTAGTGTTTGGGTTTTTTTTGGAAAAGTTTCTTAATTTATTCTGGCAATAATATATAACTCTAAAAAATATATATCTTATGTAAACAACCAATTTCACTCTGTGATGTTATGTTATGTCATGCTACTGTACAGTTATTAAACATTTTAAAAATATTCAAATTTATGAGTTTACTAGGTTCCCCACTGATCCAAACAAGAGAGAGCTTTGGAGGGAGATTATTGGCCTTAATAAGGGGGTCAAAATGGGCATGTCTTTGTTCTGACGACTTTGATCCTCAGTATGTTCGTTTAGCACCTAGTAGGCACTATCTTGTACCAAATGCCTTGCCCAAGGTCAGGTGTTAAAGACTAGTTCAAATTAAGAAAACTACTTACTACTAGTGGTTAGTAGTTAAATATTCAACTATCTCTTTTTATTATAAAGTATACATAATATATTTCACTGGTTGTTTCTGATGTTCGATCATCATGTAATGATGTAAAAAAGTAGTTAGAATTAACAAATATAACTATAAGAAGAAAAAAGGTAGTACCTACTTTTACACAGAAAAAAAAGAGTTTTAACTTCCTTTTCACTTACTGCATAGTCCCTGGTGATTAATTAAAAGAGAGCCTTGAGTCAAATGGATTAAAATATTGTTCTTAATTCTTATATTTGCCAAATTTAATAATGTTTGTATATACAGGGTGTCCCATAACTTAGGGGCCATAGGCCAACAAGTGATAGAGGTCATGTCTGATCAAAAACTTGTTATTTTTTTAACTTTTGTGATAATAACTTTTTAAAAAAACGCAGTAAAAATAAAATTGCGTAGTCTTGTATTAGAACAAAAGCAGTAAATTGAAATTAATTAAGTCAGTCAATTTTTTTAGAAAATACTATTTTTTTGGTATGAACTTTTATTGCAATGCAAATGCAATGCAAATGCAATGTTTATTGCAATGCAAATGCAATGTTTTTTAAATATTTTTTGTTAATAAAAACAAGTCTCTAGCGAGACATAATAATGAAATAATATTGATATTTTTTAAAAGAGAAAGCAAAAATTAATTTAAAAAAAATTATTATTTTTTATACATTTTCGAGGTTATTTTGACAGCCCGTACCTCCTCCACTTGTAATATTATCAAAAAAGGAGTACCACATTTTTTAATCACAATTAGCTGAGTATTCAGCTGGCTGTGACAGATTTTTTTTGTATAACCCGTTTTCACCCACTCCTCTTTAAAAATCCTATATCTTAAAAACAGATAAATGTTGACCCCATGTTATATAAACTTTTTTCTTGGAAATATCCTCCTCTATCACCTGCTGCATTATGGCGCCTAAGTTATGGGACACCCTGTATAATAATCACTTAATTATAAATAATATTTTTTCATTTTTATTTTATTTGGTAAATAAAAATTAAATAGATTTTTTTATGGAAATCAAAAGTATTTTGTTGATAAAACTGAATAAGTCATATTTTTTAACATTTGCAAATGTAAAAAACACAGACTCATAAATATTTTCTAAAAAACTAATTTCTAGAGTTTAATAAACTAATGAATAGATTTTGGTAACATAAACCAATGAGTGCTTTTTCTTTCGAGGCAAGAGTTTTGCTGATAAAATATAACAAAAAATCTATATTATAAGTATAGGCTGTCCCATTTTTACGTCCATAAAGTTAGCAGTGCAAGGTCAGCAGTGCAAGGATTTTTCCATGCTACAATTTAAGGCTCATTTCAGGCTAATTAAATGCTCTATTTCCAAATTTAATGCTCTTGTAGTTTTAGATATTGCTTGCACTGCCAGCTCCCCATAAGAGTTAGCAGTGCAGCATGTTCAGAGCGATGAACTAATAAATTCTACGATACTATAATGATCTATGAATTAAAGGCTAATTAAATGCTCTTTTCCCATATTTATTGCGCAAGTAGTTTTGGAGATATTGCTTGCACTGCTAGCTCCATAAGGGACTTAGCAGTGCAGGATGTCCGGAGCGCCAAATCCATACAATCTATAATACAATGTTGATCTACGAATTAAAGGCTAATTAAATGCTCCATTCCGGAATTACATTCTCCCCCCCCCCTTTCTTATTTAAAAAAAATCAAAATCTGTACTGCTAACTTTACGCATGGCGATTTAGGGCCACTAATGGCGAAACATATGAATTGAAGGTGGAACCAACCTCTTCATATTAAAGGCTAATTAAATGCTCCATTCTGGAATTAAATGCTTGCCCTCCTTTTTTGAATTTAAAAAATATTAAAATCTGCACTGCTAACTTTACGCATGGCGATTTAGGGCCCCTGATGGCGAAACATATGAATTGAAGGTGGAACCAACCTCTTCATATTAAAGACTAATTAAATGCTCCATTCCGGAACTAAATGCTCCCCCTCCTTTTTTGATTTTTAAAAAAACTAAAATCTGCACTGGTAACTTTACGCATTACGGTTTAGGGCCCCTGATGGCGAAACATATGAATTTGAGGTGAAACCAACCTCTTCATATTAAAGGCTAATTAAATGCTCCATTCTGGAATTAAATGCTTTCCCTCCTTTTTTGATTTTTAAAAAACTAAATACTGCACTGCTAACTTTACGCATTGCGGTTTAGGGCCCCTGATGGCGAAACATATGAATTTGAGGTGGAACCAACCTCTTCATATTAAAGGCTAATTAAATGCTCCATTCTGGAATTAAATGCTTTCCCTCCTTTTTTGAATTTTTAAAAAACTAAAATCTGCACTGCTAACTTTACGCATTGCGGTTTAGGGGCCCAGATGGCGAAACATATGAATTTGAGGTGGAACCAACCTCTTCATATTAAAGGCTAATTAAATGCTCCATTCTGGAATTAAATGCTTTCCCTCCTTTTTTGAATTTTTAAAAAACTAAAATCTGCACTGCTAACTTTACGCATTGCGGTTTAGGGCCCCTGATGGTGAAACATATGAATTTGAGGTGGAACCAACCTCTTCATATTATAGGCTAATTAAATGCTTCATTCCGGAATTAAATGCTCCATCCCTTTTTTGATTTTGGGCGCGCGGGGCGCTTTGTGCCATATTTTTTTTGTATATTCAGCGCCTTTTTTTCACAATAATACTAGTGTTTTTCGTTCATTATTGTTTTCAACTAATTTTAAGAATTATTTTTTACTTTTAAGTCTGATGTGCTTTAAAGGAAAACGCAATATAACCAAGTTGTCACAATTTTAATATACAATACAATATTTTTTATATATTTTTGTTTGTTACAGTATTATTAACGCTAACTGCCAAAGTTTAATATATTTTTTAGTATTTTTAATAATTAATTATTTTTTTTTTCTTCTATCAAACATGCATGGAGCATTAAATTAGCCTTTAATATGAAGAAGCTGGTTCCACCTTCAATTCATATGTTTCGCCATCAGGGGCCCTAAATCGCCATGCGTAAAGTTAGCAGTGCAGATTTTGATTTTTTAAAAATTAAAAAAAGGAGGGAAAGCTAATTCCAGAATGGAGCATTTAATTAGCCTTTAATATGAAGAGGTTGGTTTCACCTCAAATTCATATGTTTCGCCATCAGGGGCCCTAAACCGCAATGCGTAAAGTTAGCAGTGCAGATTTTAGTTTTTTAAAAAATATCAAAAAAAGACGAGGAGCATTTAATTCCGGAATGGAGCATTTAATTAGCCTTTAATATGAAGAGGTTGGTTCCACCTCAAATTCTTATGTTTCGCTATCAGGGACCCTAAACTGTAATGCGTAAAGTTAGCAGTGCAGATTTTAGTTTTTTTAAAAATCAAAAAAGGAGGGGGAGCATTTAATTCCGGAATGGAGCATTTAATTACCCTTTAATATGAAGAGGTTGGTTTCACCTCAAATTCATATGTTTCATCATCAGGGACCCTAAACCGCAATGCGTAAAGTTAGCAGTGCAGATTTTAGTTTTTTAAAAAATCAAAAAAAGACGAGGAGCATTTAATTCCGGAATGGAGCATTTAATTAGCCTTTAATATGAAGAGATTGGTTCCACCTCAAATTCATATGTTTCGCCATCAGGGGCCCTAAACCGTAATGCGTAAAGTTAGCAGTGCAGATTTTAGTTTTTTAAAAAATAAAAAAAGGAGGGGGAGCATTTAATTCCGGAATGGAGCATTTAATTAGCCTTTAATATTAAGAGGTTGGTTTCACCTCAAATTCATATGTTTTATCATCAGGGGCCCTAAACCGCAATGCGTAAAGTTAGCAGTGCAGATTTTAGTTTTTTTAAAAATCTAAAAAAGACGCGGAGCATTTAATTCCGGAATGGAGCATTTAATTAGCCTTTAATATGACGAGGTTGGTTCCACCTCAAATTCATATGTTTCGCCATCAGGGGCCCTAAACCGTAATGCGTAAAGTTAGCAGTGCAGATTTTAGTTTTTTTAAAAATCAAAAAAGGAGGGGAGCATTTAATTCCGGAATGGAGCATTTAATTAGCCTTTATATGAAGAGGTTGGTTCCACCTCAAATTAATATGTTTCGCCATCAGGGGCCCTAAACCGCAATGCGTAAAGTTAGCAGTGCAGATTTTATTTTTTTTTTAAATCAAAAAAAGACGGGGAGCATTTAATTCCGGAATGGAGCATTTAATTAGCCTTTAATATGAAGAGGTTGGTTCCACCTCAAATTCATATGTTTCGCCATCAGGGGCCCTAAACCGCAATGCGTAAAGTTAGCAGTGCAGATTTTAGTTTTTTAAAAAATCAAAACAGGAGGACAAGCATTTAATTCCAGAATGGAGCATTTAATTAGCCTTTAATATGAAGAGGTTGGTTCCGCCTCAAATTCATATGTCTTGCCATCAGGGGCCCTAAACCGCAATGCGTAAAGTTAGCAGTGCAGATTTTAGTTTTTTATAAAATCAGAAAAGGAGGGGGAGCATTTAATTCCGGAATGGAGCATTTAATTAGCCTTTAATATGAAGAGGTTGGTTCCACCTTCATTTCATATGTTTCGCCATTAGTGGCCCTAAATCGCCATGCGTAAAGTTAGCAGTACAGATTTTGATTTTTTTTTTATAAGAAAGGGGGGGGGGAGAATGTAATTCCAGAATGGAGCATTTAATTAGCCTTTAATTCGTAGATCAACATTGTATTATAGATTGTATGGATTTGGCGCTCCGGACATCCTGCACTGCTAAGTCCCTTAGGGAGCTAGCAGTGCAAGCAATATCTCCAAAACTACTTGCGCAATAAATATGGGATTAGAGTATTTAATTAGCCTTTAATTCATAGATCATTATAGTATCGTAGAATTCATCAGTTCATCGCTCTGAACATGCTGCACTGCTAACTCCTATGGGGAGCTGGCAGTGCAAGCAATATCTCTAAAACTACAAGAGCATTAAATTTGGGAATAGAGCATTTAATTAGCCTAAAATGAGCCTTAAATTGTGGCATGGAAAAATCCTTGCACTGCTGACCTTGCACTGCTAACTTTATGGACGTCCCATTTTTATCATTTGGGTGGTTTCGGGAACTTCTAGAGAAGATTGAAGAAAAAAAGGCTACACCTTACTGTGCTTTAATTTGAAGAGAATAATGATGGTAAACATCGCATATCAATATTATAAACATAGAAACCGAAAACACCCAAAAGTGTCGAAAATTCACCCTGTACACTAGGGGATTAAATAGACTCTTTAAATCCTCAAGGTCTGAGTATATAATTCGGAGATTTTGACTTTTTTTAACAGAACAAATCTACTTACTGTAAAAAATTTACTAAGAGCAATGTATTACCAAGGTGAAAGAGTAAAAAGCTAAAAAAACACCTTTGACAATTTGAAATAAAAAGAAACACTTTTACCTGTGTTTTAAATTTTAGGGATTAAAGTAAAAATAATATAAAGTAGATTTCTTATCTTTAGGGAAAAATAATAAAAATCAAAACTACGGATATTACCAGCTGTAAATAAGTTATTGATTTCTAATATTATAAATCGATAAAAAAATTAATTCTGTAAAAAGAGTCATTTAAATAGAATGGCTGTCAAAGCTGTACCGGTAATATTTTACACTTATTTAAATTTTATAATTTTGGGTGCAAAAATTTTATAGGAAAATGTCTATAATATTTATTTTCAAAAAAATCTGCACGCCCATGGTTTTTCATCGATTTCTCTTTTATACCTCTTACAGTGTTGCCTGCGAGGATTCGGCGAAATTTTCTGAGATTTTATGCATGATGAATGAATTTGCGTATTAAATAATGGGGATGCGTCTTCTAGGGTTCCTTGAATTTCTTTGGTCAAATCCGTTAATATTAAATAATCCCTGTATCCTTCAAGATTGATACGCACGGTTGGCGGTCCAAATTTGTTCACGCGGTAAATAGTCTTTTATTTTGCTTTTAACCAGTGTTTCACGAACATCAAAACAGGCCTTTTTGGGCTCGGACACGTCGATTTTATTTGCGAGGGGACCTTTAAAAGGCCTTGAAAACCATGTATCACTAGACCCACTTTCCCTATTCAAAATGTAGGGATAAAGTATACTGGGTTCGTGCTACAAAAATTTCAAGATAGCCAAAAAGTATCCCCCTCGCAAGCAAAATCGACGTGTCCGAGCGTTTCTCCAAACTAGCACTCTAAATACCCAAAAAGGCCTCTATTTCGATGTTCATGCAACACCGTGTATAAAGTGTCTTTTAATATTATTATTTTCTTGTTTAACAGTGCAATTTGAATTACAAATGGCGTATTTTGTGTGTGTGCGTGTGTGTGTGGTGTGTCAAAATATGCGCGTGTAGAGCGCTAAACTGTAAACCAATTTGGATGCAGTTTTTCCAATTGAAGACAAACTTGTTGAGAGTGTTGCTAGCCATGCTTGGTAAAAATTATTTAACCAATTTCGAAATAATAATTTTTCAAACCTCAGGGCGGCCACGGCCACCGGTCATGAAATTATAAAAACTCATAAAATTTGAAGGTAGTCATCAAAAGGCATAAAAAATATAAAAAAATAAATAAAATTAACACTTAGTAATAAAATTTAACAATGCTGAATAATTTGAAATAAAAGCAAAATGCTTTCACAAAAATCAGAAATATTTATTTATTTTTTTGTAACTTTAAAGTAATATAACCTTTCATTAAAAAAATTGTAGAGCTTTTTACAAAAAAGTCATCAAATCAAAAAGTCATAGTCATATAACATTAAGTGAAACCTATTTTAAGCTCTACACCCATCAGAGTGGAAGTCGATGTGAAGCTATATTTTGGCACCAGTTGATTCTTTTAAAGAGGAAATATTATTTAAAAAGGGATGAAAGGGGGTTAGTTTTTAAACATAAATATTTTACATTTGCTTAACCCCCAGCCAAAACTTAAAAAACGCTGAAACACGTGTTGCTTTTTTTAAAAGTAGAACTTATTTTTAAATTTATATAATATTTATATTGTTCAAATTTAAGTTATTTAAATTTTATAGTTAGAATTTATTAAGGTTTAGTGTAGTATTAGGTTGACTTATCTTGTGGTTGTATTCTTAGTCTAGGTTTTAGCTTTCGTTATCTATGACACACTCGTGCTCGGACGGTCCGCGTTCTAGAAACAGCTGGTATAATCGTGAATCGAACAAGGATGGATAATTCCGGAAAGTTCGATGTCTCTAAAAATAGGATCGGATATCGCGCATCGGGTCAGTCAAAGATAACGAAAGTTAGTGATCGCTAGATATTAACACGAAGTTAAGAGGCCGATTAAAGTAGTGAATTATTACCAAGTTATTAGTAAGTTTAAGTGCGTGTTTTTGTACATAATTGTCGAAGTAAATTGACATATCGTTTTTGACATTTTGCGAGTTTTATTTGAAGCAGTGAACCCGTAACAATTGGTGTCAGAAGTGAGACTAAAAGAAATAAATAGTGCAAAGACTATCTTTACATAGTACTACCGGCTAGGACAATTGAAACGAAGAACAGTAAGTTATTTTTCCAGAATATTCGAAGAAGTTCGATATTGTTTTATTCGAAAACCAGAAGAAATATCCAAAAAGCAATTTCGACATTCGCTTAGTAATTTCAAAAGTAAGAATTAAAAAGAATTTCTAGAAGATTCCATAACATTCTACGACGTTCTATTTAAAAACTAGAAGAGATATACAAATACCGACTTCGACATTAGTTTGGTTATTTCAAAAGTAAGAATTAGCAAGATTTTCTAGAATATTCAATAACATTCTATAACGTTCTATTCGAAAACCAGAAGAGATATACAAAAACCGACTTCGACAGTAGCTTAAGTTATTTTAAAATTAAGAATTAGAAATTATTTCTAGAATATTCCATAACATTCTACGACGGTCTATTCGAGAACCAAAAGAGATAATCAAAATGTGACTTCTACATTTGTCTAGTAGCAGAAAAAGATTTACCAGTATATTCCAGAACATTCCATTAGGTTCTATTTAAAAATTGGAAGAGATATTGAAAAACCGACTTCGACATTCGCCGTAAAATAAACATTTTAAGTGATTTATCAGGAAGTTGATGCTTACTGGACAAAGATCGGCAAAGATAGAAGATTTAACTAAAATGATGCAGGCTCTAGCAGCTCAAATGGCTCAAAACCAGAACGACATGAAACAGACCATTGAACAAAACCAGGGCGATATGAAAAAGACTGTACGGTACCCTGTATATTATCAGTTGAATTTATTCCTCTGAGAGGTGTCGCCGCCATGCGGAAACCCTTTACAACAGTCCACCGACACAAGGTCGAACGAACGGGCAGCCGAGACTCTACCATCGTCACTCAATCAAGACGGTCATTGATATTAAATTAATTCATTGTATTTACGCTTTTTTATAGTTATTTTTGTAAAATTTTGAATACAAAGTTAACGAAAAACAGTCAAACGTTGTTTATTTATTGCTACACGTCTACATGGTCCTTAGAGCGCGGATATTTGAAAAAAATTGGTGAAAATATCTGCAAGAAAACGTAAACCAGTCCTTGGAAGCCATTGCACCGAGAGGAAAACAAACGAGTAAGATCAATCCTTTTATCTCTTTTTTCCTCCTTACCAGAGGGTATACTTGTAGGTTGGTGGGTGGAGTTCAATTTATTAAACGAATATAGTTGTTGCATTTAATATTTTATTCATTCTTAGTTCTTTTTTTGGCGTTTATCGATAATTCAGTGCATTTATTTATTGTTTTTTCGTCCACAGGGGTTTGTAGGTATAGATTGCCATTATGCCTCCTAAGCTTTCAACGCTTAAAAAACGCGATATATTAAAAAGTAGATTGGCTTTATTCGAAAAATACGCAAATTCATTTCAAGAAAATAATGATCAGATTAGAGCCCAAGTGATTGAATTAAATCAGCGGATCTCAAAAGCTGAAACTATCATGATGGAATTTGATAGTGTGCAGAGCGAAATTGAGTGCGCGACGGTAGAATTTAAAATGGATGAACAAATCCAAATACGCGAAGATTTTGAAAATCGATATTTTACGATTATGGCTGTGTCTAAATCTTTGTTGGAAAAAATTGACTCTTAAAACGATTTAGCAAGCAATTTTTCAGACGCGAAATCTAGATGCGAAGACGATCTGCAGTGTCATTTTGCCCGAAATAAAGGTACCCAAATTTAATGGAACATACGAAGCGTGGCTCGAATTTAGAGATCTTTTTTTGTCCATGATTCATAACAATAAAATATTGTCAAATATTCAATTTCACTACCTGAGGGGCGCACTAGTAGAATCAGCACCATAAGTAATTCAAGCGATTGAATTTACAGCACAGAATTACGATACGGCTTGGAACGTTTTATATAAAACATAAACAATAAACATCTTTTAGTTCATAACCATATTAGAGCCATTTTTAATATGGAAGGCATTGTTGCCGCTTCGGCAAACAAAATAAGATTTTTGTACGAAAATTTATTTAAACATTTAACTTGTCTGAATCAGTTAGGCGAACCCACTAATAACTGGGATACATTGTTAATTTACATTGTTTCAGGTAAATTAGATAAACAAACTGCGCAAGAGTGGGAAAAACACAAATTTAGTCATGATAAAGTCGATTTAAGTATTTTTAAGGATTTTCTTAAAAAACGAGCCAATTTATTAGAAAATGTAGAGATTAATTTTTCAAAGCCCGGAAAAACGAATGACTCGAGAAAATACGGAAATTACTCGAATCAAAAACCTCACTATTCGAAAAACGACTACTCAAAAAGTTTGGCAACTAACACGAATCCGAATACCAACTACGCGAATACGAATGCGAATTACACGAATGCGAACTACGCGAATACGAATGCGAACTACACGAATACGAATGCGAACTACGCGAACACGAATGCAAACTCAAATGCGAAATGCGAATTACCCAAACTCGAACGCGAATACGAATTACTCGAACGCGAATACGAATTACCCGAAGACGAATACGAATTATACGAACACAAATATGAAATATGCGAATGAAAATTCGAGCAATTCGAACCAAAATTCGAATAATCCGAATCAATCGAATACGAATTCGAACTATACGAAAACGAAATCCTGTTACAACTGCAATGGATGTCATAATTTATTTTATTGTCCAGACATGCTTAAGCTAAATATTAAAGACCGATATGCGAAAATAAGGTCACTGAATCTATGCGAAAATTGTTTAAGACGATCTCACTCGGTAAACGACTGCAATTGCAATTGCTGTAAACCAAAGCGAAACCTCGGAAAATCAAAATTTGTCACGTGAAAATTACCCTGAATCCAGTGTTTCTAATTGTACATTGGCAACCCCGCAAAGTTCGATCCTTTCAACGGCACAAGTTCACGTACGCGGGAAGTGCAGCGCAGGTGACTTTGCAACAGCGCGCGTATTGTTAGATTGCGGGTCCCAGTGTAGTTTTATAACAACGAAATTATGCGAAAAACTTAAAGTCGAAAAAACAAAATGCAAGTTAGCAGTTTCAGGTATTAGCGAAAACCTGTCATATTCGAATTACAAATGCGATATTACAATTAAATCAAAAACAAATTCATATTTATTCGATTTGTCAGGTTTTGTGCTAGATAATATTACGTCAGATCTACCGGGATCTCCGATTAATATTCAAAATTTAAATATACCGCTCGATATAAAGTTAGCAGACCCAGAATTCTTTGTACCTCAGTCCATAGATATTTTAAACGGAGCTGATGCATTCTGGAAACTTTTAAGCGTTGGTCAAATAAGCATGGGTATTTCTTCCCCAATTTTACAGAACACTCGGTTAGGTTGGGTAGTTGCAGGTACGATGAGCATGCCGAAAAATTATCCTCCTTCAAATCAAAATAAAACGCATTGCAATTTAAGCGCGAACGTATCATTACAGGAACAACTAAGTAAATTTTGGGAAATTGAGGAAATCGAAAATTCAAAATCCTGGTCTCCAGAAGAACAAAATTATTTTCGCACGCTTAAATAATTTTGTTCAGAACTTAAGCATAAGCGATGACGGGCGTTACATTGTTTCAATCCCTTTTAAGAAATCACCTTCTTTGTTAGGCGAATCACGCGAACAAGCTGTGAAACGATTTATTTCATTAGAAAGGCGGCTTATGAATAACGAAAAGTTAAAAGCAATGTACATTGATTTCTTAAACGAATACGAACAACTTGGTCACATGACTGATGTTACAGATCAAGCGTGTGATGAAGTCGAATATTTTATGCCACATCACGGAGTATTACGCGAATCTAGCAGCTCGACTAAGCTCAGAGTGGTCTTCAACTGTTCAGCAACCAGTTCGACGGGAGTTTCACTCAACGATTTACAAATGTGCGGACCGATTATTCAGCAAGATATTTTGTCTATCATTTTAAGATTTCGAATACAACCTATTGTTTTATCAAGTGACATAAAAATGATGTATCGTCAAGTTTTAATTCAACCCGAGCAAAGAAGCTTACAAAAAATCGTATGGCGCACAAATCCCTACGAATCACTCAAAACTTATCAATTAAATACGGTGACATACGGTACTACAGCTGCATCCTTTCTAGCTATACGTTGCTTACACGAAGTGGCGAATGAATGCGAAAACGAACATCCATTGATTGCGCAAATAATTCGAAACGACATGTACGTCGATGATTTGTTAACAAGCGTAGAATCCGAAGAGCAAGCCATTTATGTTTATAAAACTATCCCGCAAGTTTTACTTATCTCGCAAGTTTTACTTAAACGCGGTTTTGATTTACGAAAATGGAAATCCAATAATACAAATATTTTTGATGAAAACGATCAATCTTCATCTAACTTACTTGAGTTTTCTATGACTAAAGGTCAAGAAAGCAAAATATTGGGACTTTCCTGGAAATGCGATTCCGATTTTTTAACTTATAATATACGTAAACAAGATATTAGTCATACAAACATTACTAAACGTACTATATTGTCGAGAATAGCTACAATTTTCGATCCACTAGGTCTTGTCAGTCCGTGTATAATAATCGCGAAAATTCTACTTCAAAAATTATGGTCAGAAAAACTTTCATGGGATGACGCGTTACCAAAACATTTAGTAGATTCCTGGCTTGAATTCTCTAATGATTTATATCAATTAAACGATTTAAAAATTACTCGAAACGTAATATGCGATAAACCAACATACATCTCATTGCATGGTTTTGCGGACGCTTCCGAAACGAGTTATGGAGCATGCGTATACGTGATTTCTAAAAATTTAGCGGGTGACTCAACGTCAAACCTTTTATGCGCTAAGTCCAAGGTCGCGCCGATTAAAACGCTAACAATGCCAAAACTCGAATTAAGCGCAGCGTTAATTTTATCGCGATTAATTAATAAGGTTACGCAATCATCTACTTTACAATTTCATGATATCTATTCCTGGTCCGATTCAACTATCGTATTAGGCTGGCTAAAAACTATACCAAATACCTTAAAACCGTTTGTATCACACCGTGTCGCTGAAATACAAAAATTGACTCAAAATATCGAATGGACAATCCAGCGGACATTGTTTCACCCGGATTAAACCCAAAATTGTTGGTAAAATCAGAACTTTGGTTTCACGGACCACAGTGAATGAACCGAACCGAACCGAACCGAGGCTGATGCATTTGGCTTACCCAGAAATGCCAGAAAATTACAGAGATCCCTTTACGGTAGACCGATTTATAAACGGCTTGCGTGACACCGACTTAGCAAAGTTACTTCGTCGAGAACGCTTCCATAACAGCAGTGAAGTGCTGATTCGAGTTCTTGAAATAGAATCATCAAACAATATGCCCAGGCCTAAAGTAAGAGCTGTTTCAATTCAGGAGGGAGAAGAAATGAGCACTGGGGATGAGGTCAACTCAAAAACGCTAAACCAAATGTTTCAATCGCTGATAGAGAGAGAGTGACGATGGTAGAGACCATCGTCACTCAATCAAGACGGTCATTCATATTAAATTAATTCATTGTATTTACGCTTTTTTAAAGTTATTTTTGTAAAATTTTTAATACAAAGTTAACGAAAAACAGTCAAACGTTGTTTATTTATTGCTACACGTCTACACACACCATGGACGACATGAAACACACCATTGAACAAAATCAGAATGATATGAGACAGACCATTGAACAAAACCAGAACGATATGAGACAAACCATGGAACAAACCCAAAACGATATGAGACAGACATTAGATGGCATGCAAGACAAATTCGATCAGATAAAGAGCAACTCCGAACAGCTGAGAAAAGAGTTCAAGGCAGCAACTGAAGATCTTAAGGAAGAAATAACTCAAAGAATGCAGAATGTAGAAGAAAAGGTACAATACAAATTGTAGAATGTAGAAGAAACGGTACAAAACAAATTGCAAAATGTAGAAGAAACCGTACAAGACAAATTGCAGAATGTTGAAGAAAAAGTGGAGATCAAGCTACAGAATGTGAAAGAACAAGTTTTTCAAACAGTGGAAGAAAAATTCCAGGACGTATCAAAGCAGCTTATACAGCTTCAGAAATAACACAACAAAATAAAAGTTCAGGGATATGTTGTGAATTCCAACCAAAACATTAGGCCTCCAAATTACGATGGTACGTCTTCCTGGTCAACCTACAAACAACAGTTTGAAGCTGCCGCTGGTGCAAATGGCTGGGACGATGACCAGAAAGCTAGAGCTTTGTTAGTAGCACTACGAGAATCTGCTCTGGGACTTTTGCGGTCTATTCCAGCCGAACAAAAACAAAATTACAATGCTTTAGTGGCAGCCTTAGAAAGAGATGAACATTTACGAAATTTACATTGGTCAGAATTAAATATTCGCCAACAAAGAGCAGGAGCGTCATTACAAGAGTATGAAGCAGATATCAGGAGGCTGATGCATTTGGCTTACCCAGAAATGCCAGAAAATTACAGAGATCCCTTTACGGTAGACCGATTTATTAACGGCTTGCGTGACACCGACTTAGCAAAGTTACTTCGTCGAGAACGCTTCCATAACAGCAGTGAAGTGCTGATTCGAGTTCTTGAAATAGAATCATCAAACAATATGCCCAGGCCTAAAGTAAGAGCTGTTTCAATTCAGGAGGGAGAAGAAATGAGCACTGGGGATGAGGTCAACTCAAAAACGCTAAACCAAATGTTTCAATCGCTGATAGAGAGATTGATTCTTTGAAAGAAATCAGACGATCCCCTCCAAATGTAAACTGTTTCAGATACGGACGTACAGGGCATATTCAACGCGATTGTCGTGTCCAAATGAGGTCTCGCTCACCATCTGGTGGGACAGAGTACCGAAGAAGAGATTAGGAAAACTAATAAGTTTACTTTATTAAGAGCTTAAAACATACAGCTGACAGTCTTAACATCGACGGACTTATTAATGGAAGAAAAGTTACTATAACAGTAGACACTGGTGCTGCCATATCATTGCTTAAGTTCAAAATTGCAACGAGATATAAAATTCGACCAATAGAAAAGAAAATAACACTTAAGACTGTGACTGGAGAATCCGCCGACGTGTTGGGGCAGACAGACATAAACTTACAGCTGGGAAGATTGAAGATTCGCCACACTGTATTGGTCTATTAGTTGCAGAAATAGAAGACGAATTTACTTTGACAATGGACTTGATAAGTAAACATGGATTTGCGTTTGTTAATATACTTAATACCCTAAGATTTGGAAATGAAGAGTTAATTTTGTCAAATAGTCACTTCAAAGAACCAAGAAAGGTGGTGGCAGTATGCACAACAAGACTGGTCGGTAACAATAAGACCATAATTTTTTATTATTAATAATTTATCGGTTTCACAACGTTCTATGTCTTCCGATACCCAATCTCCACTCGTTTCTGTTTGCCCATAATTCATCATCTAGGCCTCTTATTCTTATTTCACTGTCTATTCCTTTTCTCCAGCTTCTCCTTGGCCGTCCTCGTTTTCGTCGGCCAGTTGGTTTCCATTGTAGTATTTGTTTAGGTAGTCTTTCATCATTCATTATTTGTACATGTCCGTACCACACTCGTTGTTTCGTTCCTATATCATCCAATAAAGTACGTTCACCCACTGTCATAATTTCTCTTATTCTTTGATTTGTAACTCTTTCTCTTTTTGATTTCCCTGCTGCTCTTCTCCAATAGGTCATCTCCGTAGCGGAAAGCATTTTTTCTGTTCTATCCTTGATTGGCCATACTTCTGAGCCGTATGTAATAATACTTTTTACAATGGTGTTATATATAAGCTTTTTGTTATGTTTTGATATACTTTGGTCCCAAATTATTCCATTTTAATAAAGTTATTGATTTTCATCCTTGTACGTTTCGATCTTTTATAGCTTTGTCTAGTGTTCCGTCAGCTGTAATTTTTAGACCTAAGTATTTATACTCATCACAGGACTGAATTCGCTGCCCGGTATTTAAGATTAGATCCTGTTTCATTCCACCGATACACATATACTCTGTCTTATTGAGATTAACCTCTAGTCCCCACTTATTGTACTCTTCTATTAGTTTTCGTGTCATATATTCGAGGTCGTCATAATCCTGAGCCACTACTATCTGATCATCGGCGAAACATAAAGTATACAAGGTGGTTTCGTCCAACGGAATTCCCACGTTTTGGCATTTTCTCTTCCATACTTTAAGGACTTGTTCCAAGTCTATCTTGAAGAGCGTAGGCGAGATACAGCAACCTTGTTTAAGACCTTTATTTACTTGAAAGCCTTTGGTTAGTTTTGCTTTTATTTTAACTTTTGCCTTACTATTGCGGTATAACTCTTTGATGGCCTTAATTAGTTGTACGCTTATGTTTGTGTTTTCCAACGCTTTCCAAAGTAAATTTAGTGGTATACTATCATATGCCTTCTGCAAATCCACGTAAAGCATATGCCATTTTCTTTTCAATAACTTGGGTTCTACAAAAGAGATGATCTGAAGGCGATCTACCCGCCCTGAAACCAGCTTGTTCTTCTGCCTCCATGTCTTTATATTCGCTCTCCACTTTATTTCTTATTATTTTACCGTATATTCTTAGCGTACTAGTCACAGATGTACCTCTATAATTGTCACATATATCTTTCCTTCCTTTTTTGTGTATTGTGGATATATATCACGTTTTCCGCTCAGTTGGTACTACAGTTCCATTTAAATATTTTTGGAAAAGATTCCGTAATCTCCAAAACAGTTCTTCAGTGCCATATTTAATAAGTTCGGCTGGGATATTTCCGGGTCCGGCAGATTTACCGCTTTTTAAGGTTGTGCACACGTTTTTGACCTCAGAGATTGTGAGGGGTACTGGAGATCCCATCGTTCTAATTATATTGTCTCTTGCGTCTTCCTTGAATTCTGCTCTATCTTCAGTTAAAAGTTTTTTAAAATGCTCATCCCATTCTTTGTCTGGTATTGGTGAAATGATATCTCTGCATGTTTCTTTTTTAATCGATCTTATAGTTTTCCAGCTTTCGGTACTTCTCCTACCTTCTAAGTAAGAATCTATTTTCTGCACTTTTGCGTCCACGATTTGTTGATTGATTGATTGCGCGATTTTATATTCTTGTCTGCTTGTCTATTGGGATAAGTAGGTGTGATATAATTTCCTTTTTTCCTCTATTTCTCTTTCAATCTCAGCATCCCACCAGTATGGTTTTCTTCTTTTAGAAGTTTCTTCCACTAATCCTAGTGCTTCTTTTGCTCTTCGTATTCCTCATCTGGGGTTTCACCTGAACTTGTATTAAGTTTTTCGTTCAGTCTCTTTTTGTATAAGTTTTTTACGCTGTCATGTTCTAGGCTTAGTAGATTATATTTACAGTGATCAATTTCTTCAATCACTGTATCATCAAGATGTTGTTGATGCAGGCTTCGGCCTTGATAAGGAAAGAGAATTTTGGACTCCAGAAAATAGTGACCACTTCCGCATGTTGATCCACGCTTTGTTCTGACATCTTGAATTTTTAGTTTTGTCTTTTGTTTAGTGATAAGATAATAAATGACGGATTTCAGGTTTTGTGAGGGTTTGGTCCAGGTATATTTGTGTATTTCCTTATGTTGAAAAAAACCGTTTTGGATTTTTAGGTCTAATTGCTGTGAGCAATTATAAAATTGTCATTTCGGTTCAGTATGTGTACTGTAATTAGCCGGTTTCCGTTGTCATTAACAACATTTTCTCCATATTGGACAACTGTCAGATCATTAACTCTGTTACCGGTTCTACTATTTAAATCTCCCAATATGACAATTTCTCTAGATGTACTTACTGCTGATATTTCATTGTGTATTTCTGCAAAAAATTTGTCTTTCACGGCTACATTTGCATCGTCGTTATACGCATAGATTCCAAAAATCGTAAGTCTCATTCCTTTTATTGTTATGTTCATTTTAATTAGCCTTTCATTGACTGCTTCCCAGTTGGTAATAAATTTTCTAAATCTTTTGTGGACCAAAATAGATACTCTTTGTTCCGAAAAGAAGTTACAAGCAATAAAAGAATGGCCTCAACCTCGTAACAAACATGAATCGAGAAGCTTTTTGGTTCTGTGTACATACTACAGACGATTTGTAGAAGGATTCCCCAAAATAGCGTCTCCATTACATAGACTTACAGAAGATAAAGCTTCTTACAAATGGAATACCGAATGTGACCAAGCATTTATAAGACTAAAAGCAGCATTATGTTCTAGTCCGATTCTTGCATATCCCATTCCAAAAGGAAAATTCATATTTGATATGGTCGGGCAGTCAAATTGGAAATATCCAATTTTTGGGTGATTTTGATATAAATTGGCATGCTGTTTAAGGACTCCCTAGGAAGTTAGGAAAAAATAGTGGTTTGCTCGGCGTCGCATTATAGGTAGCGTCGCGACGCCCTAAATGTGAAGATTGATAGTAACCTACTTTTTGTCAAATATCTCAAAAATGGTAACCTGTAGGACAATTTTGTTTTCAGTTTTGTGCAGCCAGTAGATGTATCTATCTACCGCTCTATAACAATCTGAACAAATATTTTGAGTTTTTTTATTAAACATTTTAGAAATGAAATTTTCACCAAAATTTAAATTTGTATTTTTTAAAATTTTTGGATTAACAGTTTAGTGGTGATTTTGATCTCGTTTAATAATTATTGTATTTTTTGAGTTAGCCTGTGCTTGAATTTATATATTATCTTTACACGGAACCGCGCAAAAAAATACCAAAATTAGCAATATCGCGTTTTGTAAAAAAATTTAAAAAAATGCTCTTAAGATTAAATATATTTTTTTTAAGTAGTACCACTAATTTTTTTATTCCTATTTCTTGTCTAAATATTATTAAAACTTAACAAAATAATTTAAAAAAATATTGCAGTAAATTTAACATAGACCGGGTGTCTAATAAAAAAATTCAAACTTAAGTAATGCTATGTAAAAAAAACATTGGATTTAGGGCTCAATTTGACATCCCTTCATTTGTGTACCTCGGATTTCTATATTTTCTGGGTGATTTTGATCCTCCAAAGGAATTAGTTATATTAAGAAACAAGCTTTCAAAAACTGTATAATTTTACAAAAATCGTGCCGGAGTTTTTATGCCAAACATACTTAAAAATAGCACTTTTTAAAAAATTGTCGAAATTTCCAAAAATACAACATTAACCTTAAATATCGTTTTACAAATGACAATTTTATAATGCTTAAAATCATACAGCCATACCAAATTTAAAGAGAACCTTAATTCTCGAAAACGGATCCAAAATTTTTATATTTAGTAGGGGTGCCGACTAGAAAAACTTTAATTATCTGCTGTCAAAATATTAATATGTTTTATGTCTCAAAATGCTTTGAATTTATATGGAAGCTTAGAACCTACAATACATTTAAATAACTGAAGCCCATAAGAGGACCCGCCCTAGATATTTAGGCGCCCTGGGCGAAACAGTAAATTGGCTCGCCTATACTCATACTTCTAAATACATCTAATCCGGCTACTCTAGATGTACAATTTAGCACCTTTAGAGCTCTGATTTGGCGCCCCTATGATTGGGCGCCCCTGAGCAGAAGCCCGGTTTGCCCGTGCCTACTACGGGCCCTGCCCATAGACGTACTAAAGGGGTCTAAAGTTTTAAAAAATATAAATACCAAATAAATTACTGGCTGTTTTCTGCGGCTTTTGGGGTTTGCAAGTACCTACAAATGTTTTCTATTTAGCTCTATATCAGCGTGTACCTGTATTTATTGTACCATATTAGTTCTAGGGTAAAAATATTATAATAAGACAATTTTAGGAATGCTTTATATAGGCAGTAATTTTAAGGCTTTATTTGTAAAATGTTGGCATACTTCCAATAAAACCTGTAATAGTGAATTTGAAATTAAGCATCGCGGAGTCGTCATCATGTTTCCTCCCAATTTGTTGGTCACCTGAGTTACTACTGATATACTTATCGACCTTAAGGAAATCCTACTCTATACAATTCCACCTCTAGAGTATTATTTCAAGTATCTAGTTATATGGCTCCAAGTAGTTAGAAATCTGATGGCTTGGAATAAATGTCAAAAACAATGCAACATATTGTGTCATTATCTTTTTGGTGCGTTCGTAGACAAGAAAATCAGAATCTTTTAATAAAATTTCGCAACAAAACTTATTTAGGTTTCTTGGTAAGTTTTTTTTTTAAATAAAATTACCGGTATTTTAAAAATATCGCTAGCGGAGTTTATTATTTCATAAATATCTTAGTTAATAAGTATTTCTTTTCTATTGCGGTAATTATAAATTTTTGTTTTTTCTAACTAGAGAATGGTAAATTACATATTTTTATAATTATTAGGTTCAGGTCCAGGGCTGGAGTATTGGCCGCCTATTTTTATGCCTCTCCTGATCATAGAATTCTTTAAAATGTTAATATATATATATATATATATATATATATATATATATATATATATATATATATATATATATATATTGATTTATGTATATCGGTTGCCCCAAAAAACCAATCACTATTATTAATTATAACTTTTTAACTATATCATCGATTTTAATAGGGTGAGTTGCACTTTGCAAGTGGTGATATTAATTTTTTAATAAATTTTTCGTTTTATTGTACGCATTTGGCTGCCCTCATATAACAACACCTTAGGTGACTGTGTCGTTGATGGCCTTACCCCCAGACAAAATAGTTTTTTGGATTATAATAATTTATCAAAGTTTAACAGGAAGTAAAAAAAAATATTATTATATGGTAAAAATACACTTTCTTCGGAAATTAGCAAACAATCTATGAACCTAAAAATTTGTGATGGATTTCTTGTTTGCTTTTTTAGTTCTGCTTTCATTTCTTTGCTTATGAATTCCTTATTAATGAACTACTTTTAATAAACAAAAAAGCATCATGGTTAACATCAATAGGGGGTGAAAATTACTCGCAACTAAAAATAGCGATCCTTCATAAAGAGACAAATATTATTTAGTTGGCCATCTTTGATTTAAAAATTGACGACAGTTGCTATGGTGATGCTCAAAGAGCAATCGATCGATAATATTTCCGAAACTGCTAAGCCAATTTTAGTGATTTAAGTTTTGTTCTGTGTGGCGGATAAAAAACTTTTTAACGAATTTCAAAAAAAACTAATAATTTTTTGAAACATAAGAATAAACAAACCTCTTCGAAAGGTTAAGTTTGATTCTGACCGCCATCTTGAATTTTAAGGTGATAAATTTCGATAGGGACCTTTAAACCGCAATTAATTAAAAAAAAAAAAGATCTGGAACATAAAAATAAAAAAAGTGTGTGTGCTTAAGACCACACGGCAGAAGTGTAAACTTCAACAAGGCGAAATTAATAATACTGGCCTTCATCTGTATCATCATATCGCTCGCTGAATGTTCCTCTCACAGTTAGTCACCTCGAGCCGACTTCACCCGAATGAGCGTTACATAGCCGAGCCTGATGGCTCAGTTCAATTCACTACCAGCAAAAACTGCTAAACGCGTCTAAAGATTTAACAAGCAAATTTAAAGGGTTTAGCATGATTTTGTGCTCCATCTTGTAATTTCAAGATTGCGGATAAATTATTTTTTCTTAAAATCTTGATTCATTTCCTGCAAACATCAGCTTTTTTCAATAAAATCGGTAGCATAGTTCAAGAGTTATAACAAAAAAAATTTCCTGGATGATAGTTAGTGGTCAGCACCCCCACTAATTAAAAAAAAATTAATGCTTTATATAATGGAAGTCCAAAAATTTCTATAGTTAAGTTCAAGTCATAGATCTACAGCAAGTTAATAACAGTAATGACTTGTTTTTATGGGATTTCATAGATTCTCTAAAAATAGCTATATTTGGGGGCAAATGGCATGAAAACTTCAATATGGTTTTTGGAGATTTACACAAATTTTGAAAGCTTGTTTCTTTTGGAGGAACAAAATCAGCCGGGAAATATAAAATTCCCATGGACATGAATGAAGAGGTGCCAAAATTGAGTCAAAATTCAAGGATTTTTAAAGTATCATTCCTTGTGTTTGGATTGAATTCCCAAACTCCCTGACTATTTTTTTTGAACTGCAATATATTTTTTAAAATTTTCTTTAAAGTCTAAAACATAATAATAAAATCTTAAGAAAAAAATAGTTCAAAATAAAGTGTAGTAAAAAAATGTTTTTGTTATGAGCGAAATCCATGGATTTTATTAAAAAACTGACTTGACCAAGTTCAAAAATTTTTTGCATCATTTCCTGTGAGTGAAATATATTCTTATAGGCAGACTCAAAAGGAACCTTAGTTTGCAACCAAACCCAAAATCACCCCTAAAACCACTTAACCGCTTCAGATAAACCAAAATTAAGGAAAAATACAAAAATGTAAATTTTGATAAAAACTAAATTTAACCATTTTTATTTATTGGAACTTAATCACGCTTCTAAAGTGTAATACCTTGTTAGAAAGGCACAGTCATTGTCTGCCTAAAAGTGAAATTAGAACTGTCCTATCTAATGTAGTTATTAAGTTATTTGACACATTTGAAAGCGTCGCGACGCCGCATAAATTACGTCGCCGGAAACAAAAATATGATTTTTGTAAATGTCTTCATAAGTTTATTAATCGTACCAATTTATATCAAAATCACCACAACTTCGGAAATTCTGCCCAACCAATACAGATGCGAGCAACGATAGCATAGGAGCAGTACTCTCCCAAGTACAAGATGGAGAATTTTGAGCAAGAAGCTATCCAAACCAGAGAGAAATTATTGTGTTACCAGAAAGGAGCTCCTAGCCATTATTAAATCCGTAGATCACTTTCAAAAAAATCTCTACGGACAAGAGTTTCTGATTAGAACGGATAATGCTGCGTTACAGTGGCTCATGAAAATGAAACAAGCGGAGGGGCGAGTCGCGAGATGGATAGAAAAGCTACAACAATACCATTATCAAATTAAGCACCGAGCGGGAAGGGTGCATAATAATGCAGATGCATTGTCCAGAAGACCTTGCCCTGAAGATTGTAAATATTGCAGGAGAATTGACCAGAAAGAAGAAATTACCTACGTGCGTCAGATAAAATTAGAACCAGATGAAGAATGGATGTCGGCTTCAATTAGAACCACACAACTTGACGACAAAGATGTAGGACCTATTTTGCGATTAAAAGAAGAGAACAAGCCACGACCATCATGGCAAGATATCGCAAACCAAGGGGTGATATTCAAATCACTGTGGGCACAATGGGATTCACTGATAGTAGAATAAAACATCCTTAAACGTGCCTGGGAAAGTGCCGATGGCCTTACTGTGATTAATCAAGTAGTGGTTCCTAGGAGCATGGTAGACAATATAATGGCCGAATGCCATGGTGGAAAATCAGGCGCGCACCTAGGCATAAATAAAACCATGGACAAAATTCGAAACCGATTTTATTGGGTCAATAACTTTCAAGATGTGAAAAACTGGTGCCGCCGATGTTCGACTTGTGCAGCCAGCCAAGGTCCCAAAACAAGGTATAGAGGTCAAATGAAACAATATAACGTAGGTCTGCCATTTGAACGCATTGCTATTGATGTAGCCGGACCATTTCCAGAAACTAAAAAGGGCAACAAATACATTCTTGTTGTCATGGATTACTTTAGCGAATGGCCAGAAAATTTTGCTTTGTCTAACCAAGAGGCCGCTACAGTTGCAGAAGTTCTGGTAAATGATGTTTTCAGCAGATTTGGCATTCCTTTGGAACTACATTCAGATCAAGGGAGAAACTTTGAATCAAAGCTCTTCCAGAATCTCTGTGACCTTTTAGGAATACATAAAACACGAACTACTGCTTTACATCCGCAGTCAGATGGTATAGTTGAAAGATTTATTAAAACAATAGAAGAACATCTTTGCAAAGTTGTTGACGGGCACCAAACAGATTGCGACCAATATATTCCATTATTTTTGATGGCCTACAGAGCCGCCATTCACAATATGACAGGAGCTACTCCATCTAGTATCCTGTTTGGTAGAGAACTGCGTTTACCATATGATATCATGTTTGGGTCTCCTGAAGAAGAACACTTAGAAGTTAATGACTATGTAGAACGTTTAAGACAAAAGTTGCACGATATCCATGAGGTGGTTAGAGAGCGAATAGAAATAGCCAGTGACCGCATAAAAGCAAGATATGACCTTAAAGCAAACTCTTCAGGGTTCAAAGAGAATGATCAATTCGGCTATACAATCCTCAACGCAAGAAAGGAAGATCACCTAAGTTGACACCACCATGGGAAGGACCTTATAAAGTTGTTCAGAGAATTCAGGATGTAGTCTACCGAATCCAAAGAAGCCCGAAATCCAAGATGAAAGTTGTTCATCTGGACAGACTAAAACCTTACCTGGCAAATGTTGATCGAGACGATCAAACCTAAAGAGGAGGATAGTGTTACAAATTTAAGATATTTAAATTTTATAGTTAGAATTTATTTAGGTTTAGTGTAGTATTAGGTTGACTTATCTTATGGTTGTATTCTTAGTCTAAGTTTTAGTTGCGTTATCTATGACCCACCCGTGCTCGGACGGTCCGCGTTCTAGAAACGGCTGGTATAATCGTGAATCGAACAAGGATGGATAATTCCGGAAAGTTCGATGACTCTATAAATAGGGTCGGAAATCGCGCATCGGTGTAACGAAGTTACTAATTTTCTATGCCAAGGTCGTATAACGGGCAAAGATAGGTAGATACATTATTTTTGACACACTTTACCATTTATAAACATAAGACCGAAAACACCCGACCTTTGCCGAGGTCGTATAACGGGCAAAGATAGGTAGATACATTATTTTTGACACACTTTACCATTTATTAAAGACCGAAAACACCCGATCTTTGCAGAGGTCGTATAACGGGCAAAGACCGACCGTTTTGTAGTCCGAAGATACCCGAGGTCTACTGTGGTCGTATAACGAGTAGGGATTGGTCATCTTGCGTTTAGCACACTACAATTAGAAAACCGAACACACCCGATCTTTGCCGAGGTCGTCTTTATCATTTATAAACATAAGACCAAAAAACACACGATCTCTACTGTGGCCGTATAACGAGTAGAGATTGGTCATCTTGCGTTTAGCACACTACATTTAGAAAACCGAACACACCCGATCTTTGCCGAGGACGTATACCGAGTAGAAACTGACTATCTTATATCTAATAAAACAAGTAGCACGCCGAAAGCTTCCGAACTTTACCGAAGACGTGTAACAAGCAAGGTTTACTATATTTATATATATAACACTTGTTACGAAATTTCATTTTCGACTCGGACCGATAAAACCAATATTTAACCATACCAAACAAATCCTCTGGTGCTAAATATATTCAAGTTCCGTGTGCTTTTTTTGTGAGGGGGAAATCAGGAAGTAATTTAAATACTAAGGCAATGTGACGTGTCATTTTTACGCTTAAGACACACGTTACATATTTGTTTTATTTCTGTAAATAACCAAAACTATCCGACTCGTTTTTCTGTACACACATTAAGGGTAGTTATAGAGCTGGGTTTTGAGGTTATATACTGTCCAAAAAGTTACCTTATAGAGGAGGTATTCCATCATATTGTTGTGGGCACTGCGCATTTCGGATTTGTTTATCTTTGGAATTTCGTAATTCGTTGACGTTGAAACTGTACAAACAGCTGTCCTGCTGGGGAATGGCGGCGTTGCCACATCACAAATGGTTTCAATAACAGGAAGGAAACATTTAGATAGACATTTCATCTATGTTGGACATTCGCTTATGTTTATTTTCGAGGATATTAGGACAATGATTTCTCTTCCGACCCTCTTCTTCTGCACGGATTAGCTAGTTTTTGTAGCACGAAAACATATTTAGGTCCACGGTTTGACCAGGAATAACTGCTCCGCCCACTTTGATATCTTTATTACTTTGATAAGGAGAAGATAAAATAAATACGAGTTATATAATTAAATAAAGTTAATATCTAGCTCAGCTAGTCGGATTGAAGGTTTATGTAGGGCTAGCTAGTGGTGAGCAAACTTAACATCTGAACACTCTTGTGCCGGGTTTAAGCAGTAGTTCAATGTGTATTTTTAGGTTCAAGTTCAGAAACAACTTTATTAATGTAAAAGTGTTTTACAAAAATGGCGTCAAACTATATGAATCTTAGAGAAAACATATATAAAGAGCGAAGGAAACTTTTGACTAAAACTATAACTAAAATACAACTAAATTCGACACTTGGTATGGCTTTACTCATATGGGAATTGGTTGAGTGTTCGAATATTCCTGGGTTTGATGCATGCTCTGATCTCCAGTAATTGATTTTACCATCGTATCCATTTGTCCATCCGTAGAAATAGATCTGACAACACCTCAACGCGCAGAGACGCATTTTCAATATTCCCTTGCTTGATGCTGCCCCCTATAGACCGGAACCGAAGTGCTAGTGTATTTCGTCATTGGTTAGTTCGAAAACCGCGGGACAAACTTAAATTCTTTAGGAGTTTTGGTTTGCGAATTTTTTTTAAATGCGTTTGCATTCTTATTTGAATTTAACCCGGAAAATTTGGTTGGTATGGTACCCCACCAAATTAAGGAACGATTTCCGGCACCTTCACTTTTTTTTGTGTTCTTGAGAAAGTGTCTTTTCTCTTTTCTAAAGAACTGGTGTTGGGTCGACAACAAGTCTCTGGGATCGCCATTGTTTTTTTTGGTTACTGGCACTGCATTGTTGCAGGTTATTTCCCAGAGACTGTAAGAGTGAGGCCGTCGTTTAGGCGAATCTTGGTGACGGCTCACATCCTCTGAGTGAGGGACTCAAGGCGACCTGCGCCATTTCTACGGCAAACGCAGTGGTAAGTTTGATTTTTTTTTTGAATTCTTCAAGACAATATTTGCCTACCAAATTGTAACTGTTTTGGTGTGAAATGTAATTTTTCGACAAAAGACGTGGGGCATTTTTGGAGTTTTTTTTTATTTTTTAAAACCACGTTTTGGATAAAAACTATATACTGTTTTTCTCCTTTGCCTACAGGGCTGTCCATTCCAAACATCACTGGACGATTGTGCTGGTTCCGGCAATAGTACCGCTACAACCCTGGGAAAGGTATGTTAGGGTTATTTTAGTTCATCTGTTGAAATCTGCTTTATTTTATTGAGTCGACATGGGGTTCTTGATTTAAGTTACTCGGTGTAGGGGAACCTCGTGCAAAACCGACGAATTCCAGGAAACTGAAATATTTCATTTTCCACAGGGTTTTACGCTCGGGCAAGGATCCAACATCTTAAGACCATGTGCTGCCCCAGCATGATGTGCTAAGCGAGCACTAGGGGAGGCGCGGGCAGAACAGGGACCCGAAGTTGCAGTGGGAAAATGTCTGGGACAACAGAACTTCCAGGTTTACCAAATAAAATACATTTTTTTTATTTAACCACAAAATAATCAAGGACCAAGGTAGGAGCAAGCCTTTAGACATAATCTTTTCATATAAATTTTTAATATAATTTAGACATAATCTTTTCATATAAATTTTCAATATAATTTAGACATAATCTTTTCATATATAATTTTTCACAGTATAATTTCAACATTGCTTGTAAACGCAAGGTAACGGTATGACGTCATAACCTCAATTTTGCGGCGTATTTACTACATTGATTTGTTTCCTTCATTTCACTTATATAAGATAGGTTTTACTGTGCAATCGAAAGTGTTTTGCTATTACGATCCAACTTGGTTTCCATTCTGTTTTTTCCTATGATCGTTTCTATTTTTACCCCTAGATTTCAATTTGAAATATACAAGATGGACTAAATTTTTGTGTTATTTGTACAATCCAATGAACCAACTTTGCAGAGACAAAAGAGAGATGAGGTTATATTTTTTAGCGGTTTCCTTACATTGTTTTACCTCATGGGGTGGATCTCGGACTGGGTTGCTGTCTGTCTCATTCTACCCAACGTAGAATGATGACAGCAGCTCTTTGGTCCAGATCTCCCCTATGACGGAATTATTTTGTAAGTGTATTTCTCTTTAACAATCATTTATATAACTCAGTCTCACACTGCTGACTCAGATGTAGGTACACTATGACCTGTTGAAGATGTCTATCTACCTATAAAGTAGGCTATTTGTATCATTTTAATTCCTTTGGGAATCTTTTAAAATTTAATTTTGTCAATGAGTCAATTTCTTTTGGTTTTCTTAATTACACAAATACTCTGGAAGCCTCGGAAGATCCTTTTTGTAAAACATTGGTATTAAAACACTGGCGCGCTTAAAATGTTATTATTCTTCTCCACTGTATAAAAGTTACCGGGCATATCAATGTTTTACCTAGCTGGAAAATACAGTTCTGCTTCCAGATATTTGTTTAATTATTCAGTAATTAATAGAGTGATTGCTTTTATAGTGTCGCAATTTTATACGTCACAAATTGGCACAACGTTATTGTTCTATTTACAGTGTCACAGCAATAACAAATAATTATCTTGTACTCCTTAAAATATCTTAGGTGTCATTGTAGATATTAATTAAAACAATAATTTAACCAAATTCTTTGTTACATTACTTGTACCCCAATTTATATATGCGAATTACAAGAACCAAATTTCTCCGACTGTTTAAAAGCTAGTCGTATCTGGCCATAGGCGACTCTAAGCTTTCTTAGAGTGGTGCCCTTTTTGACTGTATTTCCTTGTATCCATTAAAGTTGGATTTTCAGGGAAAGACCGTCAAGACCGACATAGCCAAACTGTGGAGAGGATATTTGTTCTCTATTAAATAGAAAACAAGGGTCTTCTTCACATTTATAATCGGTCAAAGATAACGAAAGGTAGTGATCGCTAGATATTAACACGAAGTTAATAGGCCGATTAAAGTAGTGAATTATTAACAAGTTATTAGTAAGTTTAAGTGCGTGTTTTTGTACATAATTGTCGAAATAAATTGACATATCTATTTTGACATTTTGCGAGTTTTATTTGAAGCAGTGAACCCGTAACAATATTAATGGTACGGTATGAACTTCATTACAGTAACCATGCCAGGGAATATTTATACGGGTACTCTAATAGGCCTTATAAAATGTGTATAATATACAACATTTTAATGTATGTAATGTTTTTTATGTATCCAAAACTCAAAATGGTTTTTCTTTTTCTTAAGTCATTGACTCAAAAATGTTATTTGAAAAAAAATTTGATCGGACAGGGCTTTGTCAACTTTATATAACTCTTTCATACTAAGTAAATTAAGCTTTGGCTCTTCTGTCTGGAATTCACAGTACCAAGTTTACATAGACCGACTAAAAAATGTTCAAAACAAATACCTTAAATACCTTTTCTATAAAAAAAGTGAATATATAAATAATGATTTTGAAACATTTCGCACTCAAAATAGTATCTTATTACTCTAAAATCTTATTGCTCTAAAACAGAAGAGCGATTGCAATTTAGTGTTTATAAAATAATACATGGTTTACTTGATTGCCGCAAACTCCTCTCGTTAATTAATTTTAATGTGGTGAAGAACACCAAACGTTTCTCACTCCATTTAGAAAGACGAATTTTGGTTAAAACTCTCCCCTTGTTAGAATGACAAGACTGTAACACTTTTAAAAATAAAATTAAATTAATTTTTAATAGATTAAATAAATAGTTTTAATAGGTAGAAAAGAAAAATTTGATTTTCAGCATATTGACTTACTTATCAGTATCACTATCAATAAACATAACGTTATACAGCGTTTCTCAAAAAGGTTTGTACAACAGCTTACTACATATTCCTAAGGTCAAAATACGCCGATTTGCGATTGGTCCGAAATTGCTTTGTTTCCAATATAGTGTTAAAGTTAAAAAATAAAAATCGAAATTTTTAAATATTATTCAATATTTTATAATAAAATAAATTAAATTATGTGGCACTGCACTCAAAAGGTATTGTTTTGACCAAACTTTTTTTATTTGAAATATATTCGTCAGCTTCTGGGTTTCTTGTGTGGAATCGATGCAAGACTTATTTTTAATATTTGAAATATATTGTTTTAAGATACAAAAATGACTTTATGTAAATTTTGATTAAAATTTGTCGTCGATCTTCTGCCGCTTGGTGGCAAATTCGTGCTGTCAAATCATTGCCCGTTCGGGACAGGGCGGCACTCGGCGCAGCGCGGAAGGTATGCAAAAGCACAGGGCCTTACTCAGTAATATCAGGAACATGCCCCCCACCTTAAAAGGCTCCCCTTTCAACAGTATCTTCATTTTTTATCGGAAGAGGATACAGCTTGGCAAAAGCGCGTTTTACTAAACCACATTGTGTTCTTAAAGTTGCTACTCTATTGACACCATCTTTTCCTGGATGCAATATCACCACTCTTCCCAGCTTCCAGCATAACGGGGGTTGGTTGTCATCTTTAATCAACACAATGTCATTTTCTTTAAGTTGTGATCTGGTTTGCTTCCACTTGCTTCTTACTTAAAGGTCACTCAAGTGTACTCCTTGCTCCATCTTTGCCAAATATGTTGACGCATTTGAAGAATGTGCTGATAAGTGGTCAATCGGTTTGCAGGAATGCCTGGACGTCTTCTTCGGGTATTTCCATTTTTGTTGGTTGGCATAACAAAAAGTGAGCAGGAGTCAAGGGACTAGATGCGGTCTGGTAGATAAGGGTGAAATAGGACGGGAGTTAAGAATGGCTTCTATTTGAACCAGTAAAGTATAAAAATGTTCATATGTTAGTTTAGTATCTGAAACCGCTCTTTTTAAATGGAATTTCATGCTTTTTACACCCGCCTCCCAAAGGCTTCCGAAGTGTGGAGATTGAGGCGGTATAAACTCCCAATTTATGTTTTCCGCGGCAAACGCCTGAAATAAATCTTGTTCGTTTTGTAAAATAAATGAACCTCCTTTAGTTCAGAGTTGGCAACCACGAAATTCGTTCCGTTATCGGAATAGATCTGGCTAGGTCTACCCCTTCGAGAGACAAATCTACGCAAAGCTAAAAGAAATGACTCTTTGTTTAAACTAGTTACCAGCTCTAAGTGGATTGCACGAGTCTGAAAACATACAAATAAAGCTACATAGGCTTTATAAGTTTTTGCGCCTCTGCCAACATTATTTCTTAATTCATAATTCCCCCTTGTAATCTACGCCACAAATATCGAACGGATATATAAATACACGATGTTCAGGCAAATTACCCATGATCGGTTTGGTTAAGTTCGGTCTAAATCTAAAGCATCGCACACACTCACGTACAATCTTTTTTGCAAGAAGTCTTCCCGAAACTGGCCAAAATTCTTGTCTAATAGTTGCCAAAAGATGCTGGGGTCCTGCATGAAATAATTTTAAATGCATATATTTGAATATGAGTTTTGTCAGATTATGATCCTTAGATAAAATCAAAGGATGTGTCTTCAAAATTATACTTGGCATTTACCAATCTTCCGCCCACACGGAGGAATTCGTTCCCATCAATCATAGGATTAAGTTCTAAGATCTTGCTGGTGTAAGGAAGAGGTTTAGCCTGTTGCAACTTTTTTAATTCGGATGATTGATTTTGTGACAATTTTATTAATCGATGGAAAGCATCTTTCAGTTCATTACATGAAAGAGAATCAGTTCTTATAGGCATCTTATTGGCTTTTAACTTTAAATTTGTCCAAAATCTAACCAGGTAAGCTGTAATTCTTTTTAAAATTTCCAAATCAGAATATTGCTCGAAAATACCAAAATCGTTAGTCTCAGCAATGTGCACGTTCTCAGAAGTTTTACGCAAATCACGTAAATTGTTTTCTTTATTTTGAGGATTTGGAGGCCACTGAAACTCATCAAATTTTAACCAGGACCGTTCTACCAAATATTCATATTTTTTATTAACAGTAAGTCCGCAGGATTATCCATGCTTGGAACATATCTCCAATTGTCAGATAAAGTTATAGATTGAATCTCAGAGACACGATTTCCTACAAAAGTTTTTAACGCGTTTGGTTCTCTTTTTAACCAACCCAACTGTTGAATCAGTCCAAAATATGCGTTTGTCAATATTCAATCTAAGAGAGCTGGAAATTATTGCAGCAGATGTGACAGCTCCACAAAGTTCCAAGCGTGGAAGTGTAATGCATTTTATTGGGGCAACCTTAGATTTGCTGCACAAAAGATAAACTTTCACAGAACCACTAATATTTATAGATCTTACATACACACAGCTTCCTCCGTATGCCTTCTCAGAAGCATCTGAGAAAAAGTGAAGTTCTATGTAACAACTTTTCTCAATTAAAACATGCCTATCAATTTTAAGGTTATTTAAATTTATCAGATCTTGTCGAAATGCTTTCCAAGTTGTATGGATTTTTGAGGCTAGAGTTTCATCCCAGGATAATTTTTCTCTCCACAAGTCTTGCAGGAGAATTTTCACTATTATAACGCAAGTACTCAACATTCCCAATGGATCAAAGATCTGTGAAATTTCGGAGAGTATGGTTCTTTTATATACTTTCGATATTTCAGGGAGTTGAACTTTAAACATCAAACACCAAATTAACCCTAAAGTTTTGGTTTCTTCAGTCTCCTGAAATCTACAATTTTCGATAAGGAGTCATTTTCTGGAATCCAGTCTAAGGCTCTTGAATCATTAGAAAAGAACTTACGAAGGTTAAAACATCCTTGATTTAAAATCCGGCTTATGATCTTACAAATTCGAACAAGCTCGTCAATATTGTTACATCCAGTCAACATATCGTCCACATAAAAGTCTGTCTTTATTAAGCTAGATATTTCTGGATACTTCTCCATGTTTTCATCCGCTAGCTGGAATAAAGACCTGATCGCCAAAAAAGCTAGCTGCTTCGCCGTAGGTTACCCTAGTGAGTTCATAAATGGCCAAAGGGTCAGATGAATTAAAACGCCAAAAAATCCTTTGAAGAGGCCATTGATTAGAATCTACTTTCAAGCATATATACATTTTAGCTACATCTGCGGAAACAACATAGCGATGTTGCCTGAATCTAAGAAGTATAGAAAATAAATTTTGTTGAAGCGTAGGCCCTACCATCTGCAGGTTATTGAGAGAAAACCCTGTGGAACTAGGAAAGGACGCGTCAAAAACGACGCGAAGCTTTGTCGTTAAAGAATTTTCTCGAAAAACTCCGTGATGGGGCATGATGTACCTAATTGGCGCTTTGTCATTATCGGTAACTTTAACCATATGACCCATGTCTATATATTCCGACATAAAGTCACTGTAAAGTTTTTTATAATCTGGATTTGAGTCTAATCTTTTTTCTAAATTTAGAAAGCGTTGCTTGGACTTTTGATAAGTATCGCCAAGCTTATTTATGTCATCTTTAAGGGGAATTTTCACTATAAATGAACCGTCTAAATCGCGTTTTGTATTTGCTAGAAAGTGCTGCTCACAAGCAATTTCTTCTTGAGAAAAAGTTGGACCTTTTGGGCATTCCTCTATTTCCCAAAAACGACTTAATCGATTTTCAATGTTTTGCTCAGTTATTGTAAGGTTGCATTGCACGCTTTTTTGTGTTGAGGAAGGTATTGGCCCAGTAACAACCCATCCAAAACGAGTTTTTTGCAGGATAGGTTTACCTTTACCCAAAGAAAATTGACCAACGCATAAAGTTTCCCAAAAAAGATCAGACCCAATTAACATGTCGATTTTTTGTGGCTTGTAAAAGTTAGAATCAGCCAAATATATGTTTTTTAATATTTCAAAATTTGAAATGTCTATTTTTGAGCCAGGCAAGTAGTTTGTTATTTTTGGAACAACATAGCAAGAGACATTTGTCGAAAACGAGTTTTGAAGGGACTGAATGACAGTGTCGCATTTAAAATTGATGGTGGAGGATAATCCACCGATGCCTGACAAACCTAAATTTATTTTTGTTTTACTTAAATTCAATTTATTGCAGGCAATTTAGACATAACCGTTTAGACATAACTGCCTTAGCTCTTTCAGTCACTGGTATTTGCATAAGATCTTTACAATTTTGCACGTAATGGCCACTTTTGCAAAAAGTGCACTTGGCTCAGATGACGTGTTTTCAGCTTCAGTGACTAAAAGACCTTTGGTGTCAGATTTTTTATATGATTTTTCTTAGAATTGAGGAATGACTTCGAATTCGTCCAAAGGAAATTTATATTAGAAGGAAATGCTTGCAAACTTGACTTTTGTGTTTCCCAGTCACGAGCAGTCACACTGTCTAACTTTGTTGATATCAAATAAACTAAAGGCACATTCCATTCTTTCACAGACAATTTTAACGATTCTAGCGCTCTTAGATTCTTTTCAAACTCTAACAACAAGCTACGAATACTTACATGACTCATTATTCATTTTTTGAATGTTAAATATGGCCTTAATATGGTTGTGAACTAGCATTTTGTCCTTGTTGTAGCGTTGGCAAAGAAGATCTCAAGCTAAATTGTAGTTATCCGAGCAAAATTAAATGGATTTTATCAGTTGAGCACGTGCACCACTTAAAGAAGCTCCTAAATGCTGAAATTTAGTTATGTTATTTAGCTTTGCGTTGCTGTGGAACACAGACTCAAAAATGTCCCGATACTCCAGCCAATTTAATAAGATAAGATAAGATAAGATAAGATACATTTATTTCCTTTAAGACAATTTACAAATTGTATAGGACACGTCAAAACTTTTACAAACTCTTCTAAACACAATGTATTTTAAAGAAGAGAAGTTTGACTCTCGGAGAGTCGGAAAAAAGATAATAATAAAAATATTAATACGAACAATAAAAATTAGGATGCCCATTGCACAAAGTCCTTAACATCATACAATGTTTTTTCACACAAATAGCACTTTAAAACCCTTTTAAAACTATTTATACTATCACATTCTTTAATTTTCTTTGGTAAACTGTTATACATTTTAACACTTAAATAATTTGGACTTTTTTTAGTTATTTCAAGCCGAAACGATTTCTCGCGCAGATTTCCTTTTTGACGTGTATTTACACTATGGACACATTCGTTAGACATAAATTTATTCTTATTACTAAAAACGTACACACATAGTTCAAATACAAAGAGGCCAGGCAGGGTTAAAATGCCCAATCTTTGAAAATGTGCTCTACATGACTCGGTGTAACTTAATCCTAACATACTTTTTAGAACATTCTTTTGTGAGATAAAGACATCCTGTGAGTTGGTAGACCACCCCCAAAGTCCCACACCATACTTCAGATGAGATTCACAGTTTGCATAATACACTGAAAGCAATTCTTTTTCATTTAGAATTTTCCAGTGAACCGTCCCATTTGGGAGAGGGAAATGGCGGTGTTTTTATGTCAAGACTTAAATCAGGCGCTGCAATATTCGAGCGATTATTGCCACTACGTGTACTCTTTGCATCTTCAAATTGCTGCTTATTGTCGCTTATAAACTTACGAGCTAGAGCACACAAGTCGCAATAAAGTTCGAAAAACTCGTTGCGTTGTGCATATTCGTTTTCTAAGTTATCCAACGTACATATATCTTCAATTTGATCTTGTACATCAGTGAACTTTTGTAAGAGAGAAGTCTCTATTTGATTGAGGCGCTCGTCTACTAGAAAAACATCAGTTTCACTTATTTCTCGCAAGGAGGTTTTATTTCTCAAAAAAGTATCAAAACTCGTTAAAAGAGACTTAAAACCACCTCGTTTTTTCTTGAAATGTTCGATTTCCGCCATGTTTAATTTCTTTTTATCTTAAAAATATATAAAACTACCTTAAAACCGCTTAAAAACGATTTTTGTTTAATTGTTACAAAAAGGCAAAACGATGTGGAACAGTCTGTTAAGCCCTTTTGCATTGACTTTACACAGGCACTATTTGTATTACGTATATGGTTTTAGTTGTCGCGCGCAAGCAAAGCTACGTGAAACAGACTTAACTTTGGTGACTTTTCACAGTTCGATGATTTAACTGCACCGAACCGATCACTTGAAAACTTACTTAAAACTGCAAAGAATTTGCAATTTTTGCTTTTTAATATTTAACTTACTTGACTTAACTTACTTTACTTACGAATATGCCAATTTTGCAACTTAATTTTTGTTAAAACATACGAACTTACGCAAAAATTGACTGCTTTTTACTTAAAATTTACTTCAATCACTTTACTTCGAATTGCCCTTGGAAGACTTGGGTAACTAATCCAAATCAACCCGCTTGTTCACTTGCAGAAAATCGAGACGCGATAACACACAGAAAGTGTGAGTAGGAAAAGGATAAAGGGATACTCACTTTTTCTGGTTGATCTTACTTGCAATGGGGATGCAATCGGGCTCGAGGACCATGTTTTGACCAAACTTTTTTTATTTGAAATATATTCGTCAGCTTCTGGGTTTCTTGTGTGGAATCGATACTTAGACTTATTTTCAATATTTGAAATATATTGTTTTAAGATACAAAAATGACTTATATTTATGTAAATTTTGATTAAAATTTGTCGTCGATCTTCTGCCGCTTGGTGGCAAATTCGTGCTGTCAAATCATTGCCCGTTCGGGACAGGGCCGCACTCGGCGCAGCGCGGAAGGTATGCAAAAGCACAGGGCCTTACTCAGTAATATCAGGAACAGGTATCTTCAAGACATTTCAAACAAGTCATATATTGATTGTTTTTCTTGTGGGATTGTGTAATCCAACGTCTTACTTTTATGCAAAAAAAAACACCAAAAAAGGGTTTTTAAAGAAACATCAGACCTGCCAAAGGGGTCGTAGGTGGCAAAATTTTATGATGATTTCTTAAAGAAGAACCTTTGACTCTAATTTTAACCTAAATCAAAATGGAGAATTGTGGAGCATTCTATTAGCAAATTTATTCGGTTTTTCTCATTTTTAATTGTAAAAAAGAATGTTTGATTAAGTTTTCCAAGAGCATTCAATAACTTCAATAGTAATTTTGTATTTTGATTGGAGGATTTGGTAATAAGCAGTATGTACCTTGGTCTTCACAATCCATGCTTTGACATTTCAAAAATAGTTAGATCTGATTTATATTTTTTTAAATAAAACTCACTCCATATATATTTTGCACATAGGATATCACCACATGACTTATAATCTCTTCAAACGAAAGCAATAGAAAAAACATCAATAAGTAGCCTTTTCTTCTCTTTTAAACTCTTAGTTTGAATTGGCAAAAAAGTTAATATAAAAAACTCGAATTTTAAGCCGAGGGGTGGCTCGATCGCAGATTTCTGTACACCAAAAGGAAATACCTGCTATTTCCCAGTATTTCCCAAGTAATTCCTAGTACATCCTTATGTTACATTACTTTTAAAAAGCTTAAATATCTCGAAAACTAATAAACCGTTTTTAACGAGTACTAAACCAACTATCATTAAATGTTATGCCGTACTGGGTGTTCCAACTTAAGTGTCAACCACTGCTAACTATGTTACTGTTGTTACAAATTTAAGTTATTTAAATTTTATAGTTAGAATTTATTTAGGTTTAGTGTAGTATTAGGTTGACTTATCTTATGGTTGTATTCTTAGTCTAGGTTTTAGTTGCGTTATCTATGACACACTCGTGCTCGGACGGTCCGGGTTCTAGAAAAGGCCAGTACAATCGTGAATCGAAAGAGGATGGATGATTCGCGAAGGTTCGACGACTCTATATATAGGGCCGGACGTCGCGCTTCAGCAGTGAGTCAAAGATAACGAACTGTAGTAGCGAGATATTAACACGAAGTTAATAGGCCGATTATAGTAGTGAGTTATTAGCAAGTTATTAGTAACTTTAAGTGCGTGTTTTTTTTCATAATTGTCGAAATACATTGACATATCGTTTTTGACATTTGCGAGTTTTAATAATTGTTGAGAACCCGTAACACTATTAAAGATAAAAAAAGTTTAAATTCGCAAATCAGTAGAATTCTTGATGCTCTTTAAGGTGCTCAAATAAAAAAAATAAAGCTTCGCGTTTTCGAGTTTTTTCATAAAACATATTTTTTTTTTAATTAAATATTTTATATAAAACGACTTATTATTATTAAAAAAATATATGTGTTTTAAAAACTCGAAAACGCGATGCTCGATTTTTTTTATTTGACTTTTTTTTAAAGAAAATTTACAGTACAGTAGCTACAGTAACGTTATAAATTGAAAATTTAATTTTCAACAAAAAGTAGGTAAGCTAATTTAACCTCCTTTTGCTTTCATGTAAAGTTCTGGAAATGTATACAAAACATCTTAAAGAAGTCTGGAAAAGTTCTTGAAAAATCCGAAAATGTTCTAGGAAAGTCTTAAAGTGTTCAGGAGCACTCTGAGAAAATTTAGTAAAAATCTAAAAACATGTTTAGGAAAAGTCTAAAAATGTATTGGAACAGTGTGAAAAAAATCTTAAAATATTTTGGAAAAGTCTGGAGACAAGGGCGTTGCCAGGCAGGGCCATGGTCGGGCTACTGCCCCCCCCCCCTTCCCTATTGATAATTTTATCAACAAATTCGCAAAAAACACTATGTAGTATGTATTACCTTTGTTCACTTTCAATTAAAAACTATTGTAATTTTTTTATTTAGTTCTTATATGCTGCCCCTTCTGCCCCTAAAGTGTTCAAAAAACTTCCAAAACCGTTTAGAAAGAGTCTGAACATATTCCGGAAAAGTGTATATAAATATAATGGCAGCGGCATAGCTAGAAGTCATGGGACCCCGGGGCAAACAATTTTTTGGGGGCCCTCATAAGTCAATCAGATTATAAAATGCTTGTCAACAAAAATTTGCCCTTTGCCATAATAACAAAATGGCTCTGTTCTGAAAGCGCGTGTAACAAAAGCGCGATGTAACAAAAGCGCGATGCAACAAAACCGCGTGTAACAAAACCGCGAATGTTGATAACTGGCGATACGTTTATCGCGCATAAATTCCAGGATCCTAGAGAGTGTGATTCCGAACCGAACCGAACCAAACCGAACCGTACTGAACCAACCGAATCAACCAGCATATTTTTTCAAAAAAAAACTTTCCTGACTTCTTTTTCGGGATCCTAAACGTGTGAATCCGAACCGAACAGAACTGAAACGAACCGAATTCGGTCCGGTTAAGGTCGGTTCGATTCGGGTCGCTTCAATTTGGATTAACACAGGTTTTTTTTTTAATAAGCTGGTTCGGTTTTTTTGAGTTTGTTTCGGATTCACACACTCTAGGTTCCCCGGGATAGAAGTCCTGCCCTATGAACGATAGAAATAAAAGTATCGCGCGTTATACAACTTTGCGTATTTGTTACATCGCGCTTTTATTACTCGCGCTTTTGTTACCGAGCTTTTATTACTCGCGCTTTTGTTACTCACGGTTTTGTTAATAGCGCATTTGTCACTCGCGCTTTTGTTAATGCGGTTTTATTACTCGCAATTTTGTCACTCGCGCATTCATTACAGTTTTTCAATTTGCAAAATCATTCATTTCATCATCGTTTTACTACGTATTCTATAGCTAACTTTTTTAAAACAAGCTATTTTATAAACCTTATAAATATAAAATATATATTTACAGTGGCGGATCCAGGAAGTCCGGAGGGGAGGGACCAAAAAGGCAATAAAAACAAAAACATTTTAATTTGTGGTTTTTAAAAAGTGGCGGCTCCTGACTTTCGCAATAGGTAACGCAGGATTTCCCAACCGTCATTTTTTAGACACACTGTAAAAAATAAAAATATAATAATATGTTAATAATGGTATTTAACCTATTCTATAAAGAACTTACCTAAATTCAGTGAACTCAGCGAAATCAGGTCGGTAGTAGGTTTACGATGATTGCCATGTAATTTTAATTTTACTCCTTGTATGTGAGTCAATTCGTCTATCCATGTTTAAAATGTCAAATGTACACTTTGTCTTTAATCCTAACCGATTTATTTACGTTCAATATAGGGGACGGCTTTTCAGAGTTCAAAAAGTCTTTCTTGTCATCGTCGTTCCACCTCGAAAATGGTTGTCCCAGTACAACACACACTGCATCGTACACAGGGATCATTATGCAATATAATTAAAACAAAAACCGAATCAGAACACACAGATTACCAAGAAATCCAGGCGAACTAATCGAGGCATTTACTGTGACCGATCACTATTTTAATAATGTACGCAGGTTCAACACCCTGAAACGCTGCCCTGCGAAAGCATGCGAAGTTGTCATGGCAACCGACGAAAGCCTTCACCCCGCGGCATATCGAGTAGTATCGCTTCAACAATGCTTTTTTCTACGCTAGGCCCGCATTAATAGGTAATAAAGTGCCCAACGCCTCGTTCAGTTTTGCTGACGCGGCGTGGCTCCAATTATTAATTTTCTGTCTTGCCTTAGAATCTTGGATTATTTTATTTAGTCTGGAATAAAGAGGTGAAGCAGCGCTTCACCTGCGTCATTGGGCGAGCCGCCACTGCTGAATTTTAAACTTAAGAATTTCTTCTATGAATGACACTGCAGATGTTAAAATACTTAAAACTCTTAGACCATGGGAATGTTAACTTTATTACTGCTAAGTAGTTCTTATTATTTCACGTTCGATTAAAAAATAAAGGATAATGTGAAAATTGGGACAAGTAAAAGGTCCCTTATATGTTTCTACTCAGATAAATAAATTAGTATCGTTATTATTCGGTTAGGTTTGATATAAGGAATTCTAATTAATAGCAGCATATGTTTTATCGCCGTTGTTGCTGGAGGTAGTTAACTATGCAAAATATGAGGACCGCAGTTTGACAATGGATTTTAGCTGAGAATAAGTCTCAGATTACCGATCTAGATGTTACCAAGCCAGTTTTTTTGGTCCAATTTTTCCTCCCTTCTCTAATAGTCGTGTTCGAATTTCTTAAAATTAACTAAGTTGAAGCCCTAAAGCTACAATGACACACAAATGCATCAGCAATGTGTAAAATCTAAGTTTAAAATAAAATTATCTTAGTTTTTTAAATTTTAGCTGCAAAACCTCCAAAATCCCCCCAAACCCCCAAAACCAAAAATTTTTAGGTTTTTTTGAAATTTCTGATTGTTTTACCCGATTATCTTAAAAAGCAAGTTCTCTATTAAAAATTGTGTCTTTTACTGGATTGTAGACAATAAAATTTCCTTTTAAACACTGGTATAACAAGGTAAGATTGGTCTCCAGATTAAAACTTCACAGGCGTCCGTAAATTAAATTAATTTTTACAAATCACCAAACACACAAATTCATTTTGTTACAGGTTTTTTCAAATTTTCTCAAAAACTAAGCTTATTTATTGTAGAAAATAAAATTCCCTTTTTAGCAGTGTGTAATTCAGTGGGATCATATAAAAAAATGAAACTTTTGACAAAAATGTTTTTTTTTTAGACCTGATTTACGAACGTTGCTCGAGAGTTTGTCATTTATCAAACTTTATTATATAATAAAGTATGGAATAGATTTTTTCCAATTCAGCTTAATTTCTGAGAAAATTGGATAAAACCTTTAACAAAATTAATTTGTTTGGTGATTTGTAAAAATTGATTTAATTTGCGGACGCCTGTCAAGTTTTAATCTGGAAACCAATCTTACATTATTATACAGCGTTTAAAAGAAAATGTAATTGTCCAAATTGGACTTTAAAATACAACTTTGATAGATTTGCTTTTTAAGATAATCGGGTAAAACCTGTGAGAAACAAGTGGTTTTTTTAAATTTTTTTCTTAATAAACGGACGCCGCTGGAGAGTTTGTAAACACTGACTTATACACTCTTAAAAAGGGAATTTTATTGTCTATAATAAAGTATAAAATAAAAGCTTAGTTTCTGAGAAAATTGGATAAAACTTGTAATAAAATTGGTAAGTTTAGTGTTATTTCAAAATTGATTTACTTTACGGACGCCCCTAAAACTAATCTTACCTGGTTGTACATTGTTTAAAAGGAAATTTTATTCTCTACAATAACGTATGGACTAAATTTTTTGATATTAAGCTAGGTTTTTTAGAAAATGTTTTTTTTATATTACCTTAACAAACGGAAGCTGGAGGGGTTGTCTTTAGTCGTACCCCAATGCTTTATATACTTTTAAAAAGAAAATTTTATTGTCTACATTAAAGATAACAACATATTTGCCCCTAAAAAGCTTAATTTTTGAGAAAATTTTTAAAAAACCTAAAAATTTTGGGGTATCTGGGAGGTTTTCGCTTTTGCTTTTTGCAGCTAAAATTTAAGAAACATAATTTTATTTTAAGGTTAGATTTTACATATTTTTGATTTATGTCATCGTGGCTTTAGGGCTTTAATAAGTTATAAAAAATTCGAACACTACTATAAGAAGAGAGGGGATAATAAAATATTGGACCAACAACTGGGTTGTCAATATCCAGATCGTTAAAGTGTGACCTATTCTTAGCTAGAAACCATTGTCAAACTTATATTTTGCATACTCAACTAGCCTGCAATAGTCTAGTAGTGTAACAATAAATGCCTTAACCAGGCAGAATAGCTTATATTAGTAGTAACAAAAAATTGTCATCTAACTTACCATACTTTTTGTTTCTAACATTGCACTGTCACTAATATTCGCACACAAAGTGAAGAAACCATAAAAATATTCGATCTGACAGCATTGACGCGCTTGCGCAGTTTGATGTATTCCCCAAGGATTTTCCGGTATTTCCTAGTACTTCCTAGTATTTCCCAGTACTTCCCAAGTATTTGCTCCTATTTCCCCTAGCCTGTACACCAAAAGGAAATACCGAGCCACCCCTCGTTTTAAGCAGGTTTCAAGTGCGCAAGGACATTGTACCGTGTTATGTGTGTTGTGGTATCTTTTAAACTCAACTAAATTCAAGGGAAACATTTCAACTTACATTTATTGAGCAGGATTTTGTCCTGGGGATTATGCACCTGTTGAGATAAACTGTGCAGTAAAATCTGCGCCGTTTGATACCTCTGGAAGCATTCTTCTGGATTGCCGAACAGCTCGTCTAAGGCTGCGGTCTGACACTGCAGAAAAAAAAAATATTTTGTGATAAAATATATTTTTTTTGCCTTTTGGGCAGAGATTCTAAAACAGCTAAAAATTGGATTTAACAATCAATCAAAATAAAAAGAGTGGGTACACCATGCCTTTGACATTACCATTTAATAAAAGACTAGGTAGATGGGCACTTGTTAGGCAGCCTAAAAAAACTTACTATACTTTGATTTTATTGTCAAAATGGCGTTGTTGTTATTTTTGTTGTTTTGTTTAAAGAAGGAACCTCGAACTTTCCCTACTCAAATGAAAAAAATAATATTTTGGCAGTTATTCCAAATTTAATAAAAAAATAAAAAAAACCTGGCAAAAATAAATTAAAAGAATGGTAAACATAAACGGTGGTTGACAATCTCTTAACATTTCTAAACCAGGGAACGTAAATGTTAAACTGAAACAGTAGCGGGACAGCGGCAAGTCCATTTTTATAACACTGTTAAAATAAAAAAATAGATAGTTTAGGCTGTGCTAAGTATTTGTAAGTAATACTGGAATTATGGAATGTGTTACTGTGTTTTTTTGAGGTTACAATTTGGTTTTGTTTTACTGCAGTGGGCACATATTTGCAAAAAAATCCTTCGTCCATTTGCCCCCATAATCAACATAATTTTTTGATGCGCGATTCTCTGGTAACGTTGGGGCCCCCGCAGGCTCCGTAAGAAAACGTAGATACGTATGCTGTTTAAAAAGTATATATAGTATTTTTACGGAATTTATAGAAATTTATAAAACTTTACAAAATATTGGCAAAACCTTTTGAATGCCTTTCTTATGAAACATTTAGCATGCCTTAAGCCTTTTCAGTAGATATAATTTCTTGGGATTTTATTGTGGGTTTATTGATATCCTCAGAACGTTTTACAAACTTTTTTAAGCCCTTAGAATATGTGTGAAAGCCATTTTTATTTAAATTAATGGCAGACAACAAAATAATAAACTAAGAATGTATTATCCTTATCCATTTAATAAAAACAAGGTCCGGTGCTTTGTTTAGGTGAAGTTTTTAACTTACCATCTGTATAGCATGATTATAAATAATCTTATCTGCAGTGATGTCAGTGGTGCCAATTTTATTTAAAAGACCACTGCTGCTTAGCTGTTTGCACTCCATCAGGGTGGTCTTGAATTTCGTGTTAAGAGCCGAGACCACTAAAATAAAAAATGTCATCAGTGGATTTTTTTTATGGTTATGCGCACTTGCAAGGAGATCCCTATCACGCTTGAGAAGCGGCAAATGCGCGGAAATGTTGGTGTATGTTGGTTTTGAAACGGTTCAGGTTGTAATCTGCAGGGAAAACTGTCGCAGGGAGTCCATTCCACAGCGGTGCTGTTCTCCAGAGATATGAATTCCGATATAATGAGGTTCTTGGTGCCTCTATTTTGACAGTAAATTGATGGTTACCATCTGTTTGACGTGTTCGCCTCGTAGGTGCTACTCCCACAGGGATCATACGTGCCAGCTCTTTAGAGCATTTTCCGTGATAATACCTGTAGAAGAGAGATATATCACCCACAGTTCTTCGATGTTCGAGACTATCCAAGCTACGGGTAAGTGCGGGGTCATTGATCAGCTTGATAGCTCGTTTTTGCACAGTGTTCAAAAGCATTAAGGTATGTTTGGGTGCCGCACTCCATATATGTGAGCAGTACTCCATAGTTGGTCGAATCTGGGCTTTGTAGATTGTCAGCAGTTGGCTTGGTGTATACAGATGTCTGGTATGAAATAGCACCCCAAGATTTTGGGATGCTCTTTTAGCTATATCTGCCACGTGACTGTGCCAAGACATGTTGGTCTTTGCAGTGACTCCTAAGATGTTTAACTGGCTCTGCAATGTGACAGCACTTCCAGATAGCATGATGTTTGGCTCACTAGTGCTGGTCTTTTTTGAAAACAGGGCTGCTTGGGTTTTCTGCGCGTTGAATCTCCAGGTCGTTATTTATCTGCGATATTTGAGTTAGTCTAAGATGATGGAATTCACGTGCGGAGAGACATGTGGGTGTTGAGGAGACTACTGCCATCATCTGCAAAGCAATAAAGTGGATTTACTGTTTTATCTATGAGGTCATTTATGTAAATCAGAAAAAGTGTTGGCAAAAGGATTGCTTCCTGTGGCACACCAGCATTTATTTGGTAAGAGTTGGAGTTCTGACCATCCAGTTGCAACATAAATGGATCTATCCTTAAGGTAACTTTCAAACCAAGTGCAAAGTTTCGGCGACGATCCCATTGCTTTGAGCTTATTGAGCAGATTTTCATGCCAGACTTTATCGAATGCTTTAGATATATCTAAGGCAATTGTTCTTGTTTCACCCCGCAACTCAATCGCTTTTTGCCATAAGTGAGTGACGTATGGAAGTAAATTGCCAGTTGACCTATATTTTCGAAATCCGTATTGCTTGTCGTTGATAATTTTGTACTTTTCCAAGTACTTGGTTAGGTGATTGTTCACAACTCTTTCCATTACTTTTGATATCACCGGAAGTAGAGCAATTGGTCTATAGTTTAACGGATCTGTCTTTTTTCCTTTCTTTGGAATGGGTTGTACTGCGGCAGACTTCCATGATGATGGATATACTCCTTGCCTGTAAGATAAATTGAATAATTTAGCGAAAGTTGGGGTGAGTTCATTAGCACAATTTTTGAGTACTATCGCGGGAATGCCATCTGGACCCATTGCTTTGTTTGTATCCAACTTTTTAAGGGATTTTCGTATTTCTCTATGACAAAAGGGTACCTCTGGCATACTGTGGGAAACCCTTTCAATGAACGGTGGAGTTTTTCCATTTGGCACTGTTAGGTTGGAGTTGGAGGAAAAAATTTTGGCCAGCATATTGGCTTTTTCCTCTGATGTTGTGGCTAAGTGATTATTTTTATCTGTAAGTGGTGGTATGGATGACTTGGTGAAGTTTGATCCAACAGCTTTTTCAAGAGACCAAAAGGACCTAGATCTACTTGGACAATTCAGTAACCTGTTTTTTATTCTTTGATTGTATGTTTCTTTGGCGGCGTCAATAGCAATTTTGCAACTATTTCTGATTTGGAAAACTTATCACGTCCTTGCAATTCAACTACAGGTAAATTTAGTGGGAATAAGGACACTGTTGTTCTGGTAAATATACGTTTTAATCCATCGGTAACGTTTCGACAATGGTTTTTGTCTTCATCAGACTAAAGAGGTTACAACTCATTAGTAAGATAGTATAAAATACGCCACATTAATACATCACTAATTAAAAATTATTATTCTTTTCCCAATAAATAACATTTAAAATGACCTTATTAACAATATATAATTTTTTTTTTCCTAAATATTTTTTCCCTTTTAATGTATATGTAACTGATTTTTTTATTTATTTATATAAAGAAATAATTATGGTTTATTTTTCTTCTTTTATCTATATATATATATATATATATATATATATATATATATATATATATATATATATATATATATAATTTATACAAAGGTTCAAAAAATTTTGTCACTATAGTAACTGATGGGTGGCTCAATAAAATACGCACAATGATATCAATCAGCAATTCATATAAAAACAATAACAATAAATAAAACCTGTAACAAGCCATAATACCATGTAGAAAATAACAACAATGTACACATTATAGTGACACCTATGTTAAAATTTACAACAACATTAAAAAGGACTGTTGAAATAAATATATTTAAAATTCCGTACTCACCCTTGCAACAAAAAACAAGAATTCAAGCACATCAGGAAAACAAACGGCACAAAATTAAAAACGAAACCCAAAATTAATCTGCTAATTATTTATAAATTTATAATATAAATATAATTTATATTATAAATTTATCAGGAAAACAAACGGCACAAAATTAAAAACGAAACCCAAAATTAATCTGCTAATTATTTATAAATTTATAATATAAATATAATTTATAAATAATTAGCAGATTATTGTTGGGTTTCGTTTTTAATTTTGTGCCGTTTGTTTTCCTGATTTGCTTGAATTCTTGTTTTTTGTTGTTCCAATGTACGATCTAGTCTGAAGGGTGAGTACGGAATTTTAAATATATTTATTTCAATATAAATATAATTTATAAATTTATAAATAATTAGCAGATTAATGTTGGGTTTCGTTTTTAATTTTGTGCCGTTTGTTTTCCTGATGTGCTTGAATTCTTGTTTTATGTTGTTCCAATGTACGATCTAGTCTGAAGGGTGAGTACGAAATTTTAAATATATTTATTTCAACAGTCCTTTTTAATTTTGTTGTAAATTTTAACATAGGTGTCACTATAATGTGTACATTGTTGTTATTTTCTACATGGTATTATGGCTTGTTACAGGTTTTATTTATTGTTATTGTTTTTATATGAATTGCTGATTGATATCATTGTGCGTATTTTATTGAGCCACCCATCAGTTACTATAGTGACAAAATTTTTTGAACCTTTGCATAAATTTTATATATATATATATATATATATATAAAAGAAGAAAAATAAACCTTAATTATTTCTGTAAAAAAATACAATACATATACATTAAAAGGGAAAAAAATACTTAGGAAAAAAAATTATATATTGTTAATAAGGTCATTTTAAATGTTATTTATTGGGAAAAGAATAATAATTTTTAATTGGTGATGTATTAATGTGCCGTATTTTATACTATCTTACTAATGAGTTGTAACCTTTTTAGTCTGACGAAGACAAAAACCATTGTCGAAACGTTACCGATGGATTAAAAGGTATATTTACCAGAACAAAAGTGTCCTTATTCCCACTAAATTTACCTGTACTATTTCTGATGATCGGATGAACCAAGTGTGGGATCTACTTGAATTGTGTACGAGTCAGGACTTGTAGTTAGGAACAAGTCTAAAAGCGCAGCAAATTCACCCCTTTCTGAGATACGGGTAGGTTCATCGACAAGCTGCGTTAGACCACAACGTATGGCAAAAGCTTCTGCTTCCCTGCCTTCATTATCTGTTTTGTTGTGGTGTTTTAGCCAGGGTATATTGTGGACGTTGAAATCGCCTAAAAATATAATTTCCGCATGTGGAAAGTTGTATACTATCACAGTTTTCGGATAATGTCGCGAAAAAGTTTTGGTACTTGGTGTTACTTGGCTGTCGGTAGAGGCAGCAGATGAACTTGGTCGATGACTTTGAGGTGAATTCTAAAATCCGTATGGCTAACCATACGATATCGAGGTTCGTTGGTTCTAGCTTCTCCTCCGATTACATGAAAGGTCATTTTTAATGTACACACAGATCCCAAAATTATGTCGAAATCGGTGGTGTAGGTCATAGCCGGGATAAAGATAGTTCACAATAGGTGTTGCAGAACTGATTTTAGTTTCAGTGAGAACAAGGATGTCAGGTCTTTGTTCTTCAAGATGTTGGTGAACTGAATTCATGTTGGTACTTAATCCTCTTATATTGCTAAAATCAATTCTGAGTTGAGTTTTTGGTCTTCTTTTAATATCTTTGCATGAAGGACCCCCAGGATCACCCGACGCCCGGAGATCCGAGTGGTCGGGTATTTTACCTCCGGAATATTTTCCTCCTGGAGGCGCCATCATGCTATCTATTACTCATTGTTGGAACCGGACTGCCAGCGCAGTAGCGGAACGTGATGATACCACTTAGCTCTACTCAGTTCTGGCATGGTGGTATCTCACCGGTCGACGCCTAATGAGTAAAAGCGTCTACCACCTACGATGCACGATTTTCCTAACAAAATCATTTTTAACTATATGAAATCAACTATATAATCTAAATCATACTATTCGAATAATATAGTTTTTGAGATACAAGCGCTGCATGGTTATTAGCGTCGCAGACAGGAAAATTTTAAAGAATGGCTGGCCAAAAGTTTATTTTGGTAATTTTGGGCACTACCCAACCTATTTTTTGGTATAATTGGTGTAAAATAAAAAATCTGTCTGACTTTTTATTTACTTTTTTATTCCAAATCTGAGATCAATATGACTGACTAAAAACTTCTCATGACAAATATCAAAACATTATAACAATTAAACACTTAACATTTCTTCCCCTTCAAAAAATTCAGGATGTAAAAACACGCAACATTTTTCTTCCCCTTCAAAAAATTCAGGACGTAAAAACACGCAACATTTTTCTTTATTTTCTTAAAATTCAGGATGTAAAATACTTCTATGAGGAGAAAGCTTTTCGTTTTACGAGCAACGGGCGCATTTTGATTCGTCTTTTAATTTTTTGGTTTATTTTTATCTATTTTTAACATTTCTTTAGTATCTAAACTAATTTGCTCGGCCAATTTGGTATCAGCTAAATTTATAGTTGTGTCATTAGTAAATATTTCTTTCATTAAGTCATTTTGCAATACATCTTGATTTAAAATATGTCTTCCTACTTTTATTTCTGGCATTTTCTTATCTAAATGTAAAACAAGTTCTATGTCAATATCAGTTTCAGTAACATTTGCCTCATTTAAGTTTATAGTTGTGTGATTGGCATTTGCGTCAATAGAAATTATTGGTGGTAGCGTGGTGGCAGTCCCATTGAAATTACCGTATTGTTTTTTATTAATTTTAGCTACTGAGTCTGCTACATGCGTCTTTGTAATTTTAATTATTTTACTATTTTGTTGAATATCACCATTGTTGAACTCAACTTTTTTCTCAAATGCGTTTACATGTTTTTCTTTATTGCTTTTTACCTGTTTCACCTCTTCTATGGATATTTTCTCATTCATAATCATACAGATGTCATCGACAATGTTAAACTCAGTTTTATTTTGTTTCTTAATTTTGTCTCTATTTTCTTTAGCTTGCATTATATTTGACTTGTGTAGTATTTCTTGTCGACTGCAACAAGCCTGTTTTTGCTGGAGTAAAGTTTTTCTGGCAGATCAGATCATCTTTTTGGAATAAAATTAAATACTCTTTCTCTGTAGGCATAATTATTTCCCGTTGTTTGTTTATCTTGCATCAACTCATCTTTAGTACTATCAAGAGAAGATTCAGCACCGCTATTGCTACCGTTAGAATCTGTGACATCGTCGTGTGTATTGGTAAATCACTGTTGTCTTGGTCGGTTTTCTCGGTGGGTTTGTTTTGAGATGCATTATTTGAGTGATTATTATTTAAATAATCCGGATTAATTTGAAACTGATTTAAGCTCAAGCTTTCTTGATAACCGATGTTCCAAATCCACTGTCACCGGCTGATATTTGCTGAACACGGAGTACTTCTTGATATCTGGTAGTCGATCGCTGACATTTTGTCTTGTATCTAACTCTGTAAAACTAACAATTCTACTTTCAGTTTTTTTAATATAAAGCTTACTTTTAAGAGATTTTATTCGTACATGTTGTTCTAATTCAAGCATAATATTTTCTTCTCTCATAGAAAATCTGTCTGACTTTTTATTAACTTTTTTATGACATCAATCAGACTGATTAAAAACTACTCATACACAAATATTATCAAAACATTATAACAATTAAACACTTAACAATTGGTGTGTTTTTTATAAAAGTTATGTTAGTTTGAATTTGGGTATTTTTAATAGTAATTCTTACGTTTATTCGACTTATAAATAGCTTTTGTCCGTTTTTCAATTTTTAAAAAAAATTATCTTGTTTTAGGGGTTTTTTCTATTAATTACCGAAACTACAATAAATATGTTTTGCAATATCATTTTTCTCTTTCTTTGACAAACTGTAACTCTTGGAGTAAATTAACAAATAACATGTTAAAATTAAAGATGAAGGGCTCGATGAAGAGCGTTGTGAAAGTTCCTAATCCATTTTTGCACATAAAGAAGATTTTTCTCTTACAATAAAAAAACACCTAATGTTTAATGGTTAATAACTTTTTAATGTCTTAATTAATTTTATTAAGTGATACACTGGCGTACGTGGTAAAGATGAAGCATTTGTCTCGGCAATTAGGTTTTATTACTGCCGCGACGTTACAAAAATTTCAAGGGGAATTTTCATGTTTTAAAGTAGTCGTCTATTTTGTACGTTTTACAAAAATTAATCCTGACATAAAAACATAAAGTCTAAGGGTTTCTTTTTCAAGAAAAGAGCAAAATGTCAAGAAATTCAAACTTACCCTATGTTTATTTATTGAAAGTAAACTATAAGTTTTATAAAAAAGTTTGCACAATATTTTTTGCTAGGAAATAAATGCTTGTTTTAGACTTTTCAAAAACGCTTTTAAATTAAGTGAAAAAAAATTGGTATTTATTTGACAGAACCCGGATTCTAAGCTAGAGATCAATTTCTATAAAATAGGCACTGAAAAAAACATTTTTTTTTTTGTTTTTTGTATAAGATTCAAAAATACTTTTGACCACTATTCTCTAAAATTTTCATATTCGCGTCGCGTCGGCTCCTCCGAAGGAGCTTATGTATTTTCTCTGCTTGCTAAATGGGAATATCGTGAATTTTAACAGGGCAAAGCGTACATGAGTTTGATTTGTTAATTACATAAGTAATCGAAATTGTCTAAACATTGCACAGAAAACTTTTCTGTCATACAAGCCACTTCAGCGCTGCTTATGTGAACCCCTTTTATCATAGATCATAATAGTTAGGGCAAGATTTCGGAAAAACCACTTCCTAGAAGCATTTTATATCACTTTTTGTCAAATGGTCAATTCCTCCTATATCCACCCCGCTGAATCCGAATATCCCTGTTGCCACCTCGAAATGTTGAAAGGGGTTGAGATATTCAAGATGACGGCCAACATGGCGACGAAATTTTAAATTACCGCTGTAAGGCCCAAATTGACACAGGTGTACATTCAAAATAGCACCTAAATAGACCCCCCCTACTAATATTTGAACAAAAAGATATCGATTTCTGGAATCGGAAGAGATTCCGGGTTCGAGTCCCGGCCGAAGACAGAAAAACTTTTTTTTATTTTTCTTTCTTTAATTTCACTTGAAGCTTAGTTTTGTTAAAAAAATCATAAAATGTTATACAAACATTGCTTATTTTGATTATTTTTCAAAATTTAGTACCCTGGAGTCTAAAATGTGACATAGCCCGCACATTATAATACAGCGTATAAAAGAAAATATATTTCCTATAATAAAGTATACGACCTATTTTTTCCCAAGACGTGTACTTTTGAGAAAATGTTATAAAACCTATAATAAACATGTTTTTTCGAAAAAATCCCAATTTACGGACGCCACTGAAGAGCTACTTTCTTTTCCTAACCTTATCAACCCATAAATCGTTGGAAAGGAAATTGTGTTATCCGCAAAAAACTGTTCTTTGCAATTTTCGATAAAAAGGTTGCTTTTCGAGAAAATTGAATAAAACTGGAAAAAAACAGGTTTGGCAACAGGGATTTTGCTATGCTATCAAGTATCATATTATTCAAAACCCGTCAATCTTTAGAAGTGGAACTTTTGTGCACGCAATGGCAGAGGAGTTTAGGCAAGACGTCAAGAGGAAAAAAGACTACATTGTGTTACGCAACTTTATAAATATGCAAAATATATTAAGCGCAAATCAGTACAGTAACAGTTTCATAAGTATTGGACCCTAAATAGAGCTTGCGAAGTAAACTGTTTATTGGAGAGATTGCTTAGCGCTGTCAACCAAACAAATTAATTGATTCTACCAAAGATGTTATAAACTTACCGCTCTTCACAGTTGTACTGGGCCTGAGTTGACCAGATTTTAACTGCTTCGTTGCCAAGGCTAACCCGGAACTTAAGAGTTGTAATGCCCGAACCTGCAAAACCAAAGAAAATTTGCTTTATTAATAACTCTGTAATCGACAAACCAATGAAGCTAGTCATTCAAGAAATTATTAAAACTTACCAGTAAAACAAGTTGTTCAGTTCTCCTATCTAATTCAGAGATAGGTTGACTCGGTTGAGTTTTGCTGTTTGAATTGTTGACTAGTGCGTTTATGGGTCCGGCCCTTTGGGCTGCCAGATCTACTATACAGTTGCTCAATGCTAGGACAAAATTGATTTTGGCTAGGGTTTCGTTGTGTTCTTTCTGTAACACAAAAACATACTTAAATAAAACAAATTCGAGACTTACTTTTTCCGTTCAAATTTTAAATATTAGTAATAATGAAGTAGCTGTATAAAATATTTAAAGATTTTTAACAAACTGTAAATTCAGATTATTTAATAAAGTTTTCGTTTGTTTTGCAACAAGAACAATTCCAGACATTTTAAAAATATTTTTGTTAATCGACCATTGTATTAAAATCAACATTTTGATAAAAATTTGTATAAAATCGTAAAACATAAAAACTAACAAAAATAGAATAATACATAAGAAAAGTAAAATAATATAAAAAAAAATAATAAGAACAATAATACACTATAAATAAAAAATTTCTTCCAGACCAGACTCAGAATTAATTGTTCCTTAAATTGAAGCGGCATTACCCCTTTCAATTGCGAGGCCTATGTTCTTATTATTTTTTTACTTTTTTTAAAAATATTGTATAATTGGAAATTATACATAAAATCATGAAATTGGTGAAAAATATTAAGTTTTAGTTAATAATTATTTTCCAGGTAAAATGTTTCTATTTTATGTTTAAAAAACCTTGCATATGCACTTACATTGACTTAAGTTAGCATGAACCAATATTAAATGACATCAAACTATAATTATAATTTAAGATAAAGTCACACTCATTTTGATATAAAAGCAGATGTACCAATTTCAATAAATCGGATTCAACAATTGATCGTTGTTATCCCATCTTAACTTTACTGTAGCAAAAACAAAGTCATTACAGAGATTGATGCACACAATTTTTTACATTAAATGGTTTTTATGATATTACTTTGCCCAACTTTGGCTTGAGTTGAGCAGCGGGACGTTGTGTACTCTTTACTGCCAGGAGAGCCTGGCAGTAAAAAGTCCAGAACGTCCCGCTGCTCAACTCAAGCCAAAGTTGGGCAAAGTAATATCATAAAAACCATTTAATGTAAAAAATTGTGTGTGCTTAAGACCACACGACAGAAGTGTAAACTTGGCTCTTCATCTGCATCATCATATCGCTCCTGAATGTTCAGTTCAATTCAGTACCCACAAAAACTGCTAAACGCGCCTAAAGAAGTTTACACTTCAAAAATACACGAAAATGTTATACCGCAAAAATAATTGAGATAAAAGTATAGCCAAGTTGTCCAATACACATTTCAAAATGAAAGGTTCTTACTAGTTTGGAAATGTTTTGTAAAACTTTGCTATTACAGCCAAACTTGTTTATGTTCAATTTACAATTTATATATTATATTACTATTATTGCCAACTTCCAGAGGAAGGGCCTGAGAGTCAATTTGCAGCCATAATAGCCAAGTTTAAAAAAACATTTCCAAACTAGTAAGAACCTCTCATTTTGGAATATGTATTAGAGAACTTGGCTATACTTGTATCTCAATTATTTTTTACGGAATACCGTTTTCGCGTACTTGATTTCTTTTACTGGTTTTGTTATGATTTAACTGCTTTTTTAAAGGATTTTGGTAATATTTGAGTTTTAAAGTAGTAAAATATGCAGAATATTGTTAAAAACTTTTGCGATGCCTTATTCCTATAACTTTGACCTTTTTTAAGTTTTTTGTGAAAACATTTTTCTATGAATTTGTGCTTGGGGGGGGGGGGGGTGGGTTTGCTTCCGTTCTGTTCAGTTGGGGATTTACAGTTTGTTTTTAAAGAACTTGGATATCCTTAAAAAAACTATCCCTAACCATTTTCAAAAATAACCAAATTTTTTTGTGTTTAAATCCATTAATGCTAATGACAGTTTTTTGACAATTAAAAAATGAAAAAAATGCTAACTTTTTAACGGAGCATCGTATCAATATGCCGTTTTCGGATTATAGTAGACTACATTTTGCTCAATAATTTGTGTTATAACCAAAAACTTCACAAGAGCTTTAGTTTCTGAGATATTTACACAAAAACTGTTTTAAAGCTGATATATAATGGCTTCACCTGAAGTGTGCTAATAGGCTAGCTAGCTATCAGATCCGTCATGGATCCATTTATTTATTTCTATAAAGGTAGGATTTTAAAAAAATTAATTTAAATATTGGAAAAACATGGGTCTTTTTTAACTTTTTTTAATTACTACAATTAACGGATACCGCTGGAGAGTTTTTAATTACTCTAACCTCACCGGCTTACACATTGTTAGAAAGGGAATTTCGTTGTCTACAATAAAGTGTACTATACATTATTTCCTTAGCTTAGTTTTTGCAAAAAGAAACTAAAATAATACACCTTTGGGGGGCTTTCGGGTAGTAGGCCAAGAGTTTTAATTTAGTTTAGTTTATTTATTAGTAATATTACACAGAAAATAGTGTTTTTACAGTGTTGATTAGTTAAAAACCTATTATATTGAATACATGAAAACTTAAAATATGTATAAAAACACATATTGGCCCTAGTTTAATACCGCATAGTAGAGACCCTGTATGTATGACATATTTTAAAACATGTCATACATATAGGGTCTCTACCGCATAGGACATGTTTGAGCAGAAATATCCATGGTATGCAGTTAATAAGGTAGAGATGGACACATTTTTAGACAGATTTCTCATGAGAAAAATGATTTGGGGCAGCTTGGAGCTCAATTTGTCAACATGTACCTCCCAAGTTAGACCTGAATCCAAGTAAACACCTAGAAATTTGATATCCTCATCACTAGGTAGATCTGATTCTCTTTTGAGAGTGAAAAGCAAGTTTTGTGTCTTGTCGTGGTTAAAACTAAGTCTAATGGTCAAAAACCAGTTTTTATTCTCAATTTTATTCTTGTTGTCAGCTACGGTGTTGTCAAATGGCTGTGATTGATGATGATGTTGCAAGGTGGTAGTATCATCAGCAAACAGCAGCAGCAACAGCTGGACAATATCACAAAAATTTGGGAGGTCATTGATATAGATTAGGAAAAGCAGGGGAGCCAGCACGGAGCCCTGAGGTACCCCATGCTGGACCCTCTACTTCTCGGAGTTAGTGTTGTTAAAAAAGACAAACTGTTCTCGCTATTCCGCATAGGATCTTACCAGGGCAATACTGCTTGGGTCAAAGGTGTAGTACTCGAGTGTTTTAAAAAGTATTTCAGAAGAAATACCGTCAAATGCCTTGGTTAGATCAAGGAATGAGGCATAAGTGTCAATCCTATCTTCAAACCCCTTTGCTACAAACTCGGTCTATTTATAGTTAATGTTGATTTTTTATTTCTAAAGCCAAACTGGCTCTGTGTAAAAATGTTATTGCTTTCAAAATAGCAACCAATCTGATTGACCAAGATTTTGGAAATTATTGGCTAAAGAGAGATAGGACGATAGTTATTGTAGTCATCAGAAGTGCCTTTGTTTTTAAAAATAGGCACTATCTTTGCTATTTTAAGAAAGCTTGGGAAACAGCTACCCGGAATACATAAATTAATGAGATTGGTAAGAGGGATCAAATAAAATATCTTTTAAATATTTAATAATTTTTGAGTTTAGATTAAAACAATCCTTATAGTTCGGGGCCCAAGAGGGAAATTTTGGGGTTTGTCTGCATTTTCGCGTACCGTAATGAAATTTGGCACAGAGGTAGTAGACACCTAGAGATGCAATTTTAGAAGTGGTGCTCCGATAGAACCCAGTGCAGGGCCCAGATACAGGGGCGTACTTGAGGTGGGGCAGAAAAAAATGTATAAATTAAATATGAAACTCATTTTGCGTACAGTTTTTTGTTTGTTTTACTTTATAGCTTGTAAATCCACAAAATTTAGAAAAAATAAAGTTGAGAAAACGGTTTATTTGGGGGGGGGGAACAAAAGGAAGGACAGACATTGCTAAAATCTTATTTCATCTAAAGTGGTCGTGTGGGGTATCGATTTCTAAATAATTTCGTATTCTAAACGAAAATAGATATAAATTAAGCCAATACGTTAAAATGTTCAAATGATCTATCAAAAATTGACACAGATGTACAGTCGGGGACTTAATAAATGGCCGCTTCAGAAGAATTATTGAACATCGTATCGCGCGCTTTCATTTCCTCGACTCCACGTCGATCGGCTGTCGCTGTGCACTTTTGTGCAATGCAATTTCTGCTATTGAAATTCATAACTATTTAGAATATTGGCCGATAAACGGGCGAAGCCATACACGTTTTTTGGATACATACATTTCTTTTTTTAGCTGATTTCTTGTTTATTAGCATAGGATGTGTGTATTTTGGCGGGATTAATACAGACAGAGATATTTTTATTTAATACCTGCTTTTTTAATTGTTTAACATAAAGGATAACCAACCGAAAACGTAAGGTATTACTTTTCGAAAAAATCCAAAAACAAAAGTTTGTTTGTCGGGGGCAAATTTTTGAGGATGAGGACAATTCGCCGCGGCCAATTTGTTGCGGGACAATTCGCCGCGGGGACCATTCGCCGCGAGATTTTTTGTTTGATGAAATTACCATTGGCAATTGTTTAAACAGTTTTATTTAATATAATATATTTGTTTATTTGTATGTTTTTCAAACTTTTTCAACTAGGTATTTGGTGGTTAGTATACAATCCAACATTTTTTTTATCAGAAAAATAAATAAAATGGGGGATTCAAAATGGCGGATTTTCCCATTCAGAAGCGATATGCAACAAACTCGGAACTGTGGGACCTTTTAGGTCGCTGATTATTATTTTGAACTTAAAATAAAAAAGTTAAAATGGCGGATACAAAATGGCGGACTTTCCCATTTATGATATGTATCCAATTCGGAACTTAAGGTAACTCAATATAATTTTTGACTTAAATTTAAAAACATGAAAATGGCGGATCCAAAATGGCAAATTTTCCCATGTATGAACCGATATGCATCAAAATCGGAACTTTGGGGTGTTTCAGGTCGCTGAATATGATTTCTAACTTTAACTTAAAAAAAAGTCAAAATGGCGGATCCACAATGGCGTACCTTTTTATTTATTAACCGATTTGCCTCAAACTTGAAACATCGCGGCGCTTAAGGTAACACAATACAATTTTTAACTAAAATTAAAAAAAAAATCAAAATGACGGATCCAAAATAATGGATTTTCCCCTGGGATGTTTCAGATCGCTGAATATGATTTTTAACTTGAACTTAAAAATAAATGGATCCATGATGGATCTGATACCTTCCTAGCTAGCCGATTAGCACACTTGGCGTATTCAAAATGGCGGATTTTCCCATTTATCAACTGATATGCATCAAACTTGGAACTTTGAGATCTTTCAGATTGCTGATTATTATTTTTAACTTAAACTAAAAAAAAATCAAAATGACGGATCCAAAATAATGGATTTTCCCCTGGGATGTTTCAGATCGCTGAATATGATTTTTAACTTGAACTTAAAAATAAATGGATCCATGATGGATCTGATACCTTCCTAGCTAGCCGATTAGCACACTTCAAGTGAAGCTATGATAAAATCAGCCTTAAAAACAGTTTTTTGTGAAGATTTCGCAAACTAAAGCTCCCACGAAGTTTTTGGTTATAACACAAATTATTAAGCAAAATGTGGTCTACTATATTCCGAAATGAAAGGTTCTCACTGATTTGGAAATGTTTATTTAAACTTGGCTATAATAATTAACTCTTGCCATTAGCCATTTGTAATTTGTCATTTGCCATTTGCCATTGGCGATTTGCCATTTGCCATTGGTCATTGGGCATTTGCCATTTGCCCTTTGCCATTTTCCACGTTCCACGTCCCATTTTCCATTTTCCATTTGCCATTTGCCATTTACCATTTCCCATTTCGAATTTTTAATTTTTAATTTTTACTAACAAACGTGAAATTTCATACCCGTGAATTTAAAAATCAAACAATGCCATTTCCCATTTCCCATTTCGAATTTTTAATTTTTAATTTTTAATTTTTACTAACAAACGTGAAATTTCATAGCCGTGAATTTAAAAATCAAACAAGTTTCATGGCTAAATTTTGCCCGATTAGCCATGAAACTTGTTTGATTTTTAAATTCACGGGTATGAAATTTCACGTTTGTTAGTGATATTTGGCTTAAAAATTCCGTTGATGGACGCTCACTGTCTTGATGACGGGTAATAATGCAAAATGCGTTGATCCGGCCTGAAAAGACAAAGAGCTGTCGTAGGTCACGGACTATAGTTGTTTTCTTTTATTTTCATTCGATCTTTTCATTGATCGATATTGTATAGCAGTGTTCCCTGCTTTTGGTTTTTTGTTTCTCTCGTATCTCGGTAGATGGCGCCTCTTGCTATAGTTCGCTCACTAATTACATTTAATTAGAGACAAAACCGTCTGATTAACTTCGCAAGATTTGTCACTTGACCAGCAGTGTTCTGAGGAGTCCCATAAGGACGAAACGGTTAACTGTCAACACTTATTAGGTGTCCATTAGATCTTGGACCCCCGTGAGGTTAAGCTTTCAAGCTACCCACGGAAAAATATAAGGGAAACAAAAAACTGCTTTTTGCCCGAAATGAAACTTGTCTGATTCATAAATGTGAACGTCCGCTATTTTAGATCCGCTATTTTGATTGTTATAAATTTAAGTCAAAAATAATAATCAGCCAAAGATCTCAAAGTTCCGAGTTTGATGCAAATCGGTTCATAAATGGGAAAATCCGCCATGTCGGATTTGCCATTTTATGTATTTTTTTAATAAAAAATAAGTTGAATTGTATACTAACCACCTAGTTGGAAAAGTTTGAAAAAAGTTATAATCAAACAAATAAAAAAAAATAGGATATAAGTAGTACAGTAGTGGAGGTTCTGGACCAATTGGTAACATGCCATCCACTTCTCCGAAGTGGATGGCCTGTTGCTGAAGAAGTGAAAATAGTTTGACCTTGGGACTAAAAGAAGTGTGTAAGAAGTTGTGAGCAATGACGCAACAACCAGAGGCTGGCTTGTTGCTGAAGAAGTGAAAATAGTTTGACCTTGGGACTAAAAGAAGTGTGTAAGAAGTTGTGAGCAATGACGCAATAACCAGAGGCTGGTGAAAGGCCCTATTGGTCAATGAGTTAGGTGCCAATGCGAGAGTAGGTAAAATGGGGTGTTTTTATTTTTATTTTTTAGTAAGATAGCTACTTCACTAGCTTAGCCTGGTCTAGGTAAGTCTTAATGTGAAAAAGGCCTTAGGTAATTGTTGGTTAAAAAATAAAATAATTTCTAAAAATATTTGTTAAAATGAATCGGGATTGTCTGTGTATCTATTATCATTGTGTATGCATTGTTTATAACCTTAGTGACCCCAATTTGTTAAAATTAATCGGGATTGTCTGTGTATCTATTATCACTGTTTATGCATTGTTTATAACCTTAGTGACCCCACACACGTTCCTGTTTTATTTAATACAGCTGGTTACTTATGCTGTACAGGATGTCTCAAAGTAAATAATTCTAAAATAAAAAACTCAAAGTATGTTTTAATTATATATTTTTATTCATATATATCATATAAACCACACTCATCTCGACCATCAAATTTAAAAATAATTGATTGAAGATGTTTTTTCACGTCATAGTTTGGATATATTTTCGAATATTCCAGCGCTGCATCTGTTAATTTACGTTTCCATATTGTAGGTAATAATGGGTATAATGTTGGTAGTTTTTCCTCAATGATGTACCTGCATGAATCAAACCCAAAAGATATCCATTCTGCTAACCATTTATAAACATTTTCATAACTTTTCTCTTCTAAAAGTCCTTCTAGTTCAAAGTCAATTTTAGTTGACCAATAATTATATTGAAAGTCCATCTTACTGTGTTCTAAATTTTAATTTATGATCTAACTGTTATAGCTCTGGCTGAACGAATGAATGAAGTGTTGGTTAAAAAGATATTAAGGCAAAAGTTGTTTGTGGTGTTTAACACCACGTGACCAATGCATGATATAATAGTGATATGTGTTTGTATTGCATCACCTACCTATTATGTGACGTAATCCGTGGCTGTTGTTCAAGTTTGAAGGACCCAAGAAATAATGTGTCCCTATTATTGTGTTGTTATCTAACACGGTTTAAAATTGGCAGGATAGCCAACAAAAAGACCTCATTAGCTTAGCCTGGTATGTTTGAATGTAAAACAGGCGTTAGTTGATTAATAATAATAATAATAATATTTATTGTCTCTGTTTGTTAAAAAACAGATAACCTTATGACCCCTCACATGTTTCTGTGTTATCGAATTAGCAATAACCATTAGACCACGTAATATGATGCAATATTATGTAATACAGTTGGTTATTTATATGGTGTGACGCAATTGTCGTAATATTTGATAAAAATTACAATTTTTAATTTTTCATTGTTGTAATGATCGTCAACAAGAATATTGCAAACGTATTGAATGTTAATATTTCAGAATAACTAAAACTGCACCAAAATACTTATTAATTTTAGTATCTATTGGAAAAACACACAAACAAAGGCTTAAACAAGCAAGAGATGTATGTATTATAAAAAAGTAAAATAAGTGCCAAAAGGCATAATAAAATAAAATAAAAATAAGGGTACATAATGAAAGATCGCTATGAGCTGGGGGTAGCAAAGCTACTTTTTACGCTATATGTGTATGTTTTGTGTCGACAGTTTCCAAGAAAGACGCATTTCGATGTAATGCGCAAATCTCATTTGGTCCTTAATAGTTTTTCACTAATTTCTCAGCACCTATTGAACCGATTCGAGAAATTCTTTTTGTATGGGATTGATATATCTAATTTGTATTAATTTTAGCCTTAATAGTTTTTCACTAATTTCTCGGCACCTATTGAACCGATTCGAGAAATTATTTTTTTAATGTATTGGTGTGGCTTAACTTGTACTAATTTTTAAGGAGCCATAGATCACCTAAAAGGGCATTAATAGTTTTTCGCTAATTTCTCAACACATATTGAACCGATTCGAGAAATTCTTTTTGTATGGGATTGATATATCTAATTTGTATTAATTTTAGCCTTTATAGTTTTTCACTAATTTCTCGGCACCTATTGAACCGATTTGAGAAATTATTTTTTAATGCATTGGTGTGGCTTAACTTGTGCTAATTTTTAAGGAGCAATAGATTACCCAAAAGGGCATTAATAGTTTTTCGATAATTTCTCAACACATATTGAACCGATTCGAGAAATTCTTTTTTTTATTGCATTGCTGTGGCTTCAATTGTACTAATTTTTAAGGAGATCTAGATCAATCAGAAAGGCCTTATTAACTAGGTATGTAATAGTTGAATTAATGAAGTGTTGGTTTAAAAAGCGTTAGGTTACAGGGTGAGGTGTAAAAATATGGATGTTAACCAAAAAGACCTTAATATACCTTTAGGCGAATTAACATGTTGGTTTAAACGGCATTATTAAAGTTGTTTGTATTTAACATGTGATCAATGTATGATTAGGAAAACCAGTTTTTTAATATTGTGTTTACATTTTGATAGGTTTGTAAAACTAATAAAAAGTTATCCAATTGAGAAATAGTCACTTTTAACATAATTTAGGTTTTTTGGTAGCTATTGAGTAAGTACATTAATATCTATACATACGTGAAGTATGTTTGTGGTGTTTTATGCTAGATAAAATACCATATAAACGGCAGGAAACTAACTTTACAGGTCTCCTCAGGGTAGTGTAAAAAGGGCCTTATTATATTAATATTTCTCTTTTTTCTAACTTATAGGCGCATGTTGGAGTAAAAGCGAATTGTTTTTATGAATGAATTTTTATCGTTGTTCCGGGTCTTTTGGTCTGGGTTGGTCTCCTAATATGTTAATAATTAATACTATTTACCTACCTACTAAATAAATATTTAAAAAATTAAAATAAAATATAAGAAAAATGTTTTTGTTTATATTATGGGCGATTCTTATTTTTTAAGTTATAACAGAATTCACCTCGAATTTTGTTGCGCTTATAGCAGTTTAACACATAATCAAACTAACTAAAGTTTATAATTATATACTTTCTTCTGAAAAAACTAAAATCTTAAGCATATTGAATTGATAAGTGAGGTAAGTGAGTGGCAGAATAGATTTGTCCTGTAAATGCCACTTATGTCCCGCTACCTTCTTCTTTCACTTTTCAAAATATAGTACTAATTTTATTAACATTAACAAAATATTTTACTTGTGTTTTTCTTGTAGTTTTAAACTTTTTTTTATTTTTTAGTAATGGGAGCACAAACATAGAAACAAGTTTTTGACTAGGTACACAAGTGACTCAGAACCTGGATACAAAATGTATATTTTTTTAGATGCAAATAACTTGATGTTTTTAGTAAGGTTTAGTAATTCCTACACTCCAAAAACATGTTTAAAATAATTATATCTTATGCTGTTTTGTTTTATAAAAAAATTACATTGTTCTTAAAAAAATTATACTGAAGACAGAGACACCACAAACTATAACTGATTACATTTAGTCTGCCTCAGATTAATTTCTTTAGTGATTTTCGAACAACAAGATCATACGTGAGTACTAATCATGGGGATATGATTTTAAACAAATGAGAATTGCTTCACAATAATATCGGGCACTTCCGAAGGCTACAATTTAGACAATGTGTTCACCTATATACATAGATAGTTAAATAAGCAAATTCCTAAGCAAACCTGGAAACCATATTTAAATAGTAAAATTCTTCTCCCCAAATTTTCGGTATCCTCATGTTTTAAGACATTATTCTACATTAAAGAAATAGGGTACTATGCTTACAACAGCGGCGAAAATATAATTCCTCCATCAGAAGCAAATCCGTTTTCCATTTTTATATTTGATGACGTAGCCTGCGATAAACAAGATGTGATGCGTGACTACTTTAGTATGGGTCGACATAATAATATTGACAGTTTCTATCTCTCTCAAACATATGCAAAAATACCTAAACATTTAATAAGAGACAATGCCAACGTTTTAATTTTATTCAAACAAGATTTACTAAATGTAAAACATATATACACCAACCATATTGGCACTGATATGACATTTGATGAATTTCGAAAGATGTGTGCATACTGCTGGAAAAAACCATATGATTTTTTGACAATTTTTAAAGATTGTGATATTGATAAGGGAAGATATCGGTATCGTTTTGATAACTTTATATATCTTTAGATTCAAATACTTCTTAGTGTTAATAGTTATAACACACCTGTAGATATAACATAGATAAAAATGTTAGAAGAAAACATAAAAATGGTTAGAGGTGAAAAAAACTTAAAGAAAAAATTAATTTCTAAAAGAAAAATAATACGTGAGAAATTAAATTTGTTAAAACAGGGTAAGATTTCACAGGCTAACCTATTTCATCCCATTACAAAACACTTGGAAAATATTGAACCTAGTTTAACCAATAAAAAGCCTCCGAAACTGGTCAATATACATTCATTATCACCCAGATTGACAACTCCTCAAAAAATCAAGCAAGAAAACGAAAAACAACAACAAGAAAAACAGGAAGAACTTGAAGATCTGCAAACTTCATCGCTTTTTCATAAGAATTTTGATAATAACAGTGTTTAAGAAGATGAAAAACAGATGCATGAACCAAGTGTTTACATGCAAGACTTATTCCAGTCAACTCCTCGAAATCCAAATCCTACAACACCGACAACCGAAAAGAGAGCTAAACGAAAATTAAATTTTTCTCTAAGTGCTAAAAAACTAAATAAGCCCACCACAAGTGGTTACTTTTTGAGAAAAGCAGTGTTAAAAGATGCAACAGAGAACTTTACACAGAATGAGGCCAAAAAGCAAGAAGCGTTTGAAAACGAACGACTTAGAGACTTGATGAATAAATCTGAGAATGACTACTACAGTCAGTTTCATCCTTCACTTGCAAGCTATATTAAAGAATTTTTAGATGATCCATCCACCGTGCCTTCTGACCCACATAATTATTTTTCCAAGTTTCGTGTACGGCGAGATGATATTGACAATTTTTATATTGGTGATTCGAAAATTGAATTTGATGGAGCTGATTTAATTATAAAAGGTAAACGCTATAAAGGTACACACGGTTTGTACAAATTACTCTTTCGAAAAAATATGCCTACAAAGTATACCCAAGATGATGCAGACGCCTTTAGAGACATCATTGAACATACCTATGCAAACAGAAAACATCATAAGGCCTCTGGAGATGTGATCACCGATAGCTACTCAACCAAATTTAAGAAACTGTTTAGTGACATATATAAAGGTGGAAATCTAGAGGAGGAGATGGAGTACTCCGATAGTCCTATAGAGTACGTGTACTGGGATAATCCTAATGAACTTGTAGAACGGTTACGTTTATTATTAGCATCTCAGACAGCTGGCAACACAGGTCACACAAACGAAATCTACTCTATAGTTGAGGAGCTGCAAGAAGCCAATATTATTTAGAACAGAGATGGTTAATAATTTTATTACAGATGTTAAGCAACAAGTAGTTAATGAAATACACAAATCGGCTAGAATTAATTTTTTACGACGTAGAGTGATTGTCAAATCACTAAACGATCTATTTCAAGCAGATCTTGTGGAGATGATACCGTACGCAAACGAAAACAAAGGTTTTAAATACATTTTAGTGGTTATTAACTGTTTCTCGAAATATGTTTGGGCCTATCCATTAAAAACAAAAACTGGGGAAGAAGTGTCGAAAGCTATAGAAAAAGTGCTTAAAGAACAGGTACCACTTCATCTTCAAACCGATCATGGGAAAGAGTTTTACAATTCGATGATAGAAAAACTGTTGAAAAGATACAAGGTCAAACACTATAGTTCATTTAGTGAAAAAAGGCTCAAATTGTTGAGAGGGTAAACCGAACCCTTAAAAACCTAATGTGGAAAGAATTTAACTATCAAGGATCTTACAAATGGTATGATATCCTACCAAAGATTGTTCAAATTTATAACAATAGGAAACATCGAACTATAGGGATGAAACCCTCAGAGGTGCGACAAAAACATGAAAAACTATTGCTCAAAACGGTCTATAATCATACAAAGATGACATTTAAACCAAAATACAAGGTTGGTGACCATGTTCGCATTTCAAAACTACGAGGTGTGTTTGATAAGAAATACATGCCAAATTGGTCTACTGAAATTTTTATTGTTAAGAAAATTCAGCTCACCAACCCAGTAACATACCTATTGGAGGATGCTAGTAAAAATGAAATTAAGGGAGGATTCTATGAGCTTCAGCTACAAAAAGTAAAATATCCTGATATATATTTAGTAGAAAAAATTTTAAAACGTGCCAAAAATAAGGTGTTTGTAAAGTGGTTAGGATTTGATAATAAACATAATAGCTGGATAGATAAAAGTAATGTTGCTTAGTACTAAATAAAGAAAAACATATAAAACTTATTGGTGTATTTTATTTACGAATTTTCTTAAAATATAATTACATTTAGAATACATATTTAATGGGAACAACCATCCTCTAATTATAGCAGTTACTAAATAACTAAAATGAGCCACCCATTGATGATATTCCAAAATTTGATGGGTTATTATACAGCATTGAAGTACCATTTAACTGTTTCTTCCCATTTCGAATATTAGTTGACTCTTCCATTTGCTCCTCTTCATAAATTCTCCCCTCTTCGGGTTTAATATGTTTTTGACGCATCTCTTCAAAAAACTCTGGAGAGAGATGTGTTTGATACTTTAATAAGTATTCCCAGTCGATGCGTCCTTCATTTTCTCTTATAAAATTTTCAGACATCCGTTGATAACGACAAAGAAAAGGCCAATAGAGTTCGCTTTTAAACATATGCATAAAAGCTTCGCTTAAATTTTGATATCTAGACACATTGGGCCAATGCATCTTATTAATATAGGTCGCCATAAACATATCAGATAATCTTTGTTTGCGACAAATTACTTCCCAGTTCACATGGTCACAAAACCATCCAATAAAGTCCTCTGTAATAACTGGTGACGCGGAGATCTCATCCCACACTTTATTAATACTATTATTTTCAACCATCTTTAAAAGCGTTCTTTCTGAAAGTAAGAGTTTCAACTTATAAAGCCCTCTATTTATAGGTTGAAGTAAAAGTAACCATTGACCTTTGATACTTCTCTTTAACCACGATAGCCTTGTTGAATATATTTCTTAACTTCTTCGTTTTTCTTCTGTTCACAAGAGCTGTGTTTTGTTACAATCCAATCAGCAGGTCGATGTGGATTTCCTTTGGTACAATAGATGCAACGGGGTTTTTTATTCTTGGTTTAATCCATTCATAGGTTGGTAACATTTTATTTGGTTGACTTAAAAAAAAAAAAACACCAAGTTTTGACGATCTACACTGTTCAACGGTTGACTATAAAATAACCAACGCAGTAAGTTCAATCGTTTTAGCATATATGAAATAATCCTTTATCTACATCTATAGTTTTAGATAAATCTAAAAAATGTACTATATTGGTATGTGCTAAAAAAAGTCACACTAAATTATTCTCAAAATGTCTTTGATTTATTTGTACTTATGATTTTGATTTGAAAGGTGTTTGAAGGTCAAGCAGTTTCAAAAGATTTACCCGAGAAACGAAATTTCTGAACAATTTTGTTCAGTTTTGTTGTATAAGTGACTCCCGCATCATTTTAATAATATCTTTTAAATGTTCTTTGACTTTAAAAATAACATCAAAACAACTTAAAACTACCAAAAATTTTTTTCAACGTCGCATTTTACCATTCAGAATTTATAGGCAGATCTTACCAGATTCAGTCTTCAGTTTTATCTCTTTCTCTACAATTGGTTTAAAAAAGGCTTGCTATATTTGGTGTTCTGTGATCATTATAAAGGTTTCTTCAGAAGCACTGTTTTAGTTTTCCCTCGCATTGACTTTAAAAAGAAAAATAAAGGTTAGAGGAGAATACAATTTTGGTGATTCTTAAAGACAAAGGAAATTGAGTTATCGATGGGCCAAACAAAGATTTTAAACTTTTTTACCAAGTAAGTACGTTTTTTAAAATAAATTTTGAAGTTTTTTTTTATCTGCTAGTCTTCTCCTATAGTCTATGGTATAAATAAAGAAAACAGAAATCAAAAACAGTTGTTTAATAAAGAAACACTGGTTTGTTACCAAATGCCAAATATTGTTCAATAAAGAAACACTTGTTTGTATATGATATTTTAATTCTGTTTTTCGCTTTATTATATATACAAAATGATTTTAAAAAATATAACACTATCTACGAGAAACATGTCCATATATTTTTTTAACATTTGATAGATTGTTGTTCTATCTGCAAGCGCGTGCACATTTTATTAAGTTTCTACCATTCGGTTTAATGCTGTACTGAAAAGCTTGAATGAGAGATTTGTGGCAACCACTTACTATTTTAAGAAGTTCAGCCTTCTTCGTTTATACATTATGTTACACCAAACCTATGGTGCAATAATTTATGTGACACATGTCAGAGTTTTTGTACCTAACTTCGAACATTAAACCAGATTTTCTAAGGTAATCGTAAATCTTCGTTAACATTCAGGCATCTTCGGATGTTAAATCTTGAAGGATTTTGTCTAAAGTTTAAACAAAGAAGAAAATGTTAACAATAATATCTTTAGCAGTTACATAGGTAGTTAGTTAAATTATCTCAATGACCATTTTTTTGCTTTATTTTAAATTAAAGTTTCTTTGCTTTATTTTAAATTAAAGTGTTAGTTTTAATTCAATTTTTAAAATCAAATCTCACACAATAATAAATAGGTAACAAACAAGAATTAAACTTATAGGTAAACAACTTTTCATAGGGTGTGTTTATATAATAATGTCGTTTTGATTGCATATTAAAATAGTTTTTTCTCTTCTCATTTATTTTTGAACCAAAATTATTTTTGAACTTAAAAAACAATATGTGAAATCGGTTAAATAAGAAGTTGAGATATCAACAGAAAACTACTTTTGGTTGAGCTTTGCCTTGATAAAAATAAATTTAATTTGGATCCCCTAATTCAATACAAAAATAATTTTTCAAATCGGTCTATTTAAAGTTGTGACATCAACAAAAACCTAACAAGGTCCTAGTGACCGAGAGTTATCTTCCTAAAAAATAAAGTCAATGTGAATCCAGCACCAATCACATACAAAAATAATTTCTTAAATCGGTTCAATATATGTTGAGAAATGAGGAAAAAAAATTAAATTGGCTTTTTCATGTTTGTATCATTCTATTTGTAATAGATATAGATAACTATTCTAACCAAATACCAAAAATTTACTAAACTTGTTTCACAAAGAGGTGTGTCACACTAGACTACACCTAGTATTGGTCTTAATGCTTTTTTAACCAACATTTTGTTAATCTAACCATTTAACCAGAGCTATAATATTTTTAGTTAATAAGACCCTTTTTACACTAACCTGAGGAGACCGACCTGTCAAGTTAGTTTCCTGTCGTTCATATTGGTATTTAATCTAGCATAAAACACCATACACATACTTCATTTATAAATATTAATGAACCTACTCAATGGCTAGTATATTTATTTCTATCAGACAACCTATAATTTACGTGAAAAATGACTATTTTTAGGTAATAAGGCCATTTTTACACTACCCTGAGGAGACCTGTAAAGTTAGTTTCCTGCCGTTTATATGGCATTTTATCTAGCATAAAACACCACAAACATACTTCACGTATGTATAGATATTAATGTACTTACTCAATAGCTACCAAAAAACCTAAATTACGTTAAAAGTGACTATTTCTCAATTGGATAACTTTTTATTAGTTTTACAAACCTATCAAAATGTAAACACAATATTAAAAAACTGGTTTTCCTAATCATACATTGATCACCTGTTAAATACAAACAACTTTAATAATGCCGTTTAAACCAACATGTTAATTCGCCTAAAGGTATATTAAGGTCTTTTTGGTTAACATCCATATTTTTACACCTCACCCTGTAACCTAACGCTTTTTAAACCAACACTTCATTAATTCAACTATTACATACCTAGTTAATAAGGCCTTTCTGATTGATCTAGATCTCCTTAAAAATTAGTACAATTGAACCCACAGCAATGCAATAAAAAAAAGAATTTCTCGAATCGGTTCAATATGTGTTGAGAAATTATCGAAAAACTATTAATGCCCTTTTGGGTGATCTATTGCTCCTTAAAAATTAGCACAAGTTAAGCCACACCAATGCATTAAAAAATAATTTCTCAAATCGGTTCAATAGGTGCCGAGAAATTAGTGAAAAACAATAAAGGCTAAAATTAATACAAATTAGATATATCAATCCCATACAAAAAGAATTTCTCGAATCGGTTCAATATGTGTTGAGAAATTAGCGAAAAACTATTAATGCCCTTTTAGGTGATCTATGGCTCCTTAAAAATTAGTACAAGTTAAGCCACACCAATACATTAAAAAAATAATTTCTCGAATCGGTTCAATAGGTGCCGAGAAATTAGTGAAAAACTATTAAGGCTAAAATTAATACAAATTAGATATATCAATCCCATACAAAAAGAATTTCTCGAATCGGTTCAATAGGTGCTGAGAAATTAGTGAAAAACTATTAAGGACCAAATGAGATTTGCGCATTACATCGAAATGCGTCTTTCTTGGAAACTGTCGACACAAAACATACACATATAGCGTAAAGAGTAGCTTTGCTACCCCCAGCTCATAGCGATCTTTCATTATGTACCCTTATTTTTATTTTATTTTATTATGCCTTTTGGCACTTATTTTACTTTTTTATAATACATACATCTCTTGCTTGTTTAAGCCTTTGTTTGTGTGTTTTTCCAATAGATACTAAAATTAATAAGTATTTTGATGCAGTTTTAGTTATTCTGAAATATTAACATTCAATACGTTTGCAATATTCTTGTTGACGATCATTACAACAATGAAAAATTAAAAATTGTAATTTTTATCAAATATTACGACAATTGCGTCACACCATATAAATAACCAACTGTATTACATAATATTGCATCATATTACGTGGTCTAATGGTTATTGCTAATTCGATAACACAGAAACATGTGAGGGGTCATAAGGTTATCTGTTTTTTAACAAACAGAGACAATAATTATTATTATTATTAATAATCAACTAACGCCTGTTTTACATTCAAACATACCAGGCTAAGCTAATGAGGTCTTTTTGTTGGCTATCCTGCCAATTTTAAACCGTGTTAGATAACAACACAATAATAGGGACACATTATTTCTTGGGTCCTTCAAACTTGAACAACAGCCACGGATTACGTCACATAATAGGTAGGTGATGCAATACAAACACATATCACTATTATATCATGCATTGGTCACGTGGTGTTAAACACCACAAACAACTTTTGCCTTAATATCTTTTTAACCAACACTTCATTCATTCGTTCAGCCAGAGCTATAACAGTTAGATCATAAATTAAAATTTAGAACACAGTAAGATGGACTTTCAATATAATTATTGGTCAACTAAAATTGACTTTGAACTAGAAGGACTTTTAGAAGAGAAAAGTTATGAAAATATTTATAAATGGTTAGCAGAATGGATATCTTTTGGGTTTGATTCATGCAGGTACATCATTGAGGAAAAACTACCAACATTATACCCATTATTACCTACAATATGGAAACGTAAATTAACAGATGCAGCGCTGGAATATTCGAAAATATATCCAAACTATGACGTGAAAAAACATCTTCAATCAATTATTTTTAAATTTGATGGTCGAGATGAGTGTGGTTTATATGATATATATGAATAAAAATATATAATTAAAACATACTTTGAGTTTTTTATTTTAGAATTATTTACTTTGAGACATCCTGTACAGCATAAGTAACCAGCTGTATTAAATAAAACAGGAACGTGTGTGGGGTCACTAAGGTTATAAACAATGCATAAACAATGATAATAGATACACAGACAATCCCGATTAATTTTAACAAATTGGGGTCACTAAGGTTATAAACAATGCATACACAATGATAATAGATACACAGACAATCCCGATTCATTTTAACAAATATTTTTAGAAATTATTTTATTTTTTAACCAACAATTACCTAAGGCCTTTTTCACATTAAGACTTACCTAGACCAGGCTAAGCTAGTGAAGTAGCTATCTTACTAAAAAATAAAAAAAAACACCCCATTTTACCTACTCTCGCATTGGCACCTAACTCATTGACCAATAGGGCCTTTCAACAGCCTCTGGTTGTTGCGTCATTGCTCACAACTTCTTACACACTTCTTTTAGTCCCAAGGTCAAACTATTTTCACTTCTTCAGCAACAGGCCATCCACTTCGGAGAAGTGGATGGCATGTTACCAATTGGTCCAGAACCTCCACTACTGTACTACTGATATAATTGCGTGAAGTTGCTATTAATTTAATAATAATAAAGTATAGGTAAATTTATAATTAAAAAATAATAAATCCTACCCTGTGTTTGTTAAATCAGAAAAGTGACAGTTATAAACTAAAAACAATGAAATACAATCACGGAAAATCGCGAAAATTTCGGAAAATAGTGATAAAAGGAAACTTGTGGGGCCAAATTATATAGGAAAATCCATAACGGTATGTAAAAACATATAAAATGGTAAATAAAAGTCTGTATTTTAGCCACAATTCTAGTTTTAAAATTTCCATGGTCAAGCTGACTACTAGAGATTGTACCGCTGTTAAATCTCAAATGAAAGATTTAACAAGTTGTGGTCAAAATCGACCCCCAGCTGAACTTATTAAATATGGCACCGAAGAATTGTTTTGGAGATTACGGAATCTTTTCCAAAGATATTTAAATGGAGCTGTAGTACCAACTGAGTGGAAAACGTCATATATATCCACAATACACAAAAAAGGAAGGAAAGATATATGTGACAATTATAGAGGTATATCTGTAACTAGTACGCTAAGCAGAATATATGGCAAAATAATAAGAAATAAAGTGGAGAGCGAATATAAAGATATGGAGGCAGAAGAACAAGCTGGTTTCAGGGCGAGTAGATCGACTTCAGATCATCTCTTTTGTATAAGCCAAGTTATTGAAAAGAGAATGGCATACGGACAAGAGCTCCATCTGCTTTACGTAGATTTGCAGAAGGCATATGATAGTATACCACTAAATCTACTTTGGAAAGCGTTGGAAAAGACAAACATAAGCGTACAACTAATTAAGGTCATCAAAGAGTTATACCGCAATAGTAAGGCAAAAGTTAAAATAAAAGCAAAACTAACCAAAGGCTTTCAAGTAAATAAAGGTCTTAAACAAGGTTGCTGTATCTCGCCTATGCTCTTCAAGATATATTTGGAACAGGTCCTTAAAGTCTGGAAGAGAAAATGCCAAAACATGGGAATTCCGTTGGATGAAACCACCTTGTATACTTTATGTTTCGCCGATGATCAGATAGTGGTGGCTCAGGATTATGACGACCTCGAATATATGACACGAAAACTAATAGAACAGTACAATAAGTGGGGACTAGAGGTTAATATCAATAAGACAGAGTATATGTGTATTGGTGGAACGAAACAGGATCTAATCTTAAATACTGGGCAGCGAATTCAGTCCTGTGATGAGTATAAATACTTGGGTCTAAAAATTACAGCTGACGGAACACTAGACAAAGCTATAAAAGATAGAAACGTACAAGGAAGAAAAGCAATAACTTTATTAAATGGAATAATTTGGGACCAGAGTATATCAAAACATAACAAAAAGCTTATATATAACACCATTGTTAAAAGTATTATTACATACGGCTCAGAAGTATGGCCAATCAAAGATAGAACAGAAAAAATGCTTTCCGCTACGGAGATGGACTATTGGAGAAGAGCAGCAGGGAAATCAAACAGAGAAAGAGTTACCAAATAAAAAATAAGAGAAATTATGACAGTGGGTGAACGTACTCTAGCGGATGATATAAGAACAAAACAACTGGCGTGGTACGGACATGTACAAAGCATGGATGATGGAAGACTACCTAAACAAATATTACAATGGAAACCAACTGGCCGAAGAAAACAAGGAAGGCCGAGGAGAAGCTGGAGAGAAGGAATAGATAGTGAAATAAGAATACGAGGCCTAGATGATGAATTATGGGCAAACAGAAACGAGTGGAGATTGGGTATCGGAAGACGTAGAACGTTGTGAAACCGATAAGAATAGTAAAACCTACAGATCTTTACCCGTTTGGGGCCCACTATCTTATAAAATTAAAAACCTATTTGCTAAACATAACATTGAAGTGTGTTTTAAAACACAACAACACACTCTTAAATCTCTCCTTGTTAACTCAAAAGACTCTATTCCTAACCTGGATAAATCAGGAGTTTACTCATTGGTATGCTCAACGGAAGGGTGTGGAGCGATCTATATTGGCCAGACAGGTAGAAAGTTTTCAGTCAGACTTCGTGAGCATAATTATGATTTGGCACGAGCAAGAAATAACCCTTCTCCTTCTAGGATAAACTCTATTTTTGCTAGACACCTTTATATTGAAAACCATGTGTTCAATCCTGATATTGACATGAATTTCCTTCATTTTTGTGATAAAGGCAGACAACTAGACCTATTGGAGATTTTTGAAATAACCAAAACCTCTCGTAGGGATAATGCCAATTGCTTAAATATTCAACTAGAATACCCGTGTCAACACTTCTTTAATTCTCTTAAGTTCAGTTGTTAAGTTACCAACGTCCTATAGATTCCTTTTCTGTTTGACCTTTTACTAGCCTTTCACACTCCCTATCTATGTTCACACTTCCTATCTTACCTTACATAAACCACCCCGATTTTTCTATGCTCCACTTATCTATCTTTCTATAAATTATCTCTGATCATATTTCCACTTGCTTTCATCCAAATAACGAGATAGTTAAATATTACAGAGCCATCTAGTGCGATCTTTGATACCGGATCAGTTTTTACCCTTATATCTTTTTCTTAATATGATATCGTCAAAAAACCTCTTCCCCTATGTCCCAAAATGTGAACTAATTATTTGTTACAGAGCCACCTACACTTCTCTTTCATAATTAATCATAAATTTTCAGATCACATTCGTACAAAAATACACAAAAACAACCACTAACAAACTCCATCTATTTAGAATAATATTTTCTTCATTTTCTCATAAAGCTATGCCTTGGTGCAATCCTTCATTCGATATCATTAATTCTATTTTTCATATAAGGTTTCTTTTCACTTATTAGAGAGCCTCATATTTCCCATAGTGCCATCTGTTGTTGCAGATCCGCTTATAGCAGACCGGGTTTTCTTCTGATTGTGTTAAAATTGAGAGATTATTTTATTTTTGGTTTGGTTCAATTTTGCTTAACGCGTTAATCTGAGCGCCACCTACAAATTCTCCTTTAAACCAATCCTCCGGTCCCTCTTGCAGCACTGTTCGTTTCTTTTTTGGCGTAAATTGTGAACTGCCCGCCATTATTGTCATTATGACTTTTTTAGTTTTAGTTTTAGTTTTTTAAATTTATTTTTTAGCTTTTAAATGAGTTTATTTTGTAATTCTTTGGATGAGTCTGGCCCTTGATGGAGTACCCCTAGTTCAAACAAAACTTAGAACCGGGTGAAAGAGGGAGCAACTAACCAGCTGTCTATTCTGACCTTCTGTCAAAAGTGTCGAACGGCCATCTTTCCTTTTATGCACTGTCACGGTGAAGAACTGAAAAAATTTTTTTAGTGAAAGTTAAACTCAAATTTTTATCCGTTTCGATGAGTCCTTTAAAATTAAAATTCAACCCCTTCCGCTGGGGAAGGGTTAACACATTTTTGAACATTAGGGAGTGGTAAAAGTTTTTTTTTCTTTTTCTGGATTTTTTCGGTAAGTACAACCTAAAAGTCATACACATATAAAAATTTAAAAAAAGGGTTTTCTTTCTTCTTTGACTTTTTGAGAAAGAAAAATTATATAATGAACTGAAAGAGAAAAAAAGGGGGGTGAATCAAACTTTCATTCTATGAGAGGAGAATGAGTTCTTTTGGAGGGATAAACCTTTGACATTTATGGACAGTTGGTTGATTGCTTTCTCTTTATTTTCAGTTCCCCACTAGCTATCCGATTATCTTACGCATGTTGCTGTAATTGGTTGTGCTGCTTCTTTGCACATGCTGCTGTAATACATTGTACTGCTTCATTGCACATGCTGCTGTAAAACTTTTTGAGCCTACAAATGTAGGCAATGGCGATGGAATAACTCCATCAAGGTAAGGTTCATTCTTTTAGGTCTTAAGTTTGGGTTGTCCTAATATTATAAATAATTGTAGGAACCGGGCATTTATTTCACCTATTTTATTTCAGTGTACAACCTGAAGATGAGAGCTTATGCTCTCGCAACATGTAGTTGTAAAAAATTAAACTAGTGGAGAACGACTGAACTTGTTTGATTTAAACCGATAAATATATATATATATATATATATATATATATATATATATATATATATATATATATATATATATTTTTTTTTTTTTTGTAATTTTAGACCAATTTAGTACGTCTATGGGCAGGGCCCGTAGTAGGCACGGGCAAACCGGCCTTCTGCTCAGGGGCGCCCAATCATAGGGGCGCCAAATCAGAGCTCTAAACGCAGTAAATTGTACATCTAGGTATGACATATTTTAAATATACAGAGACGCGACAAACTCTTCAAAGTCAAATTTATTTAAGTCAAAGGATGAAAATATCGGCCCTCTATACTCTAGCGTTGGAAAATAAAAAAAAATATTTTATAACAAAATCTACACACGGGGTGACCGACAAACATGTTTGTTTATATGTTGCTAGGGGAAGAAAACCTTGATCAAAAATCACCTGGTCCTCCAGGTTGGGGGTTGGGGCATCAGACTAACTCTCTGATACCCGGAAAACACGTACACTGTTAAAAAACCCAATCAAACGCCTCGGAAAGAAATGAAAAACCTAAGACGAACCAAGCAAAGAAACAGGACTATGATTTTTGGTACATGGAACGTACAAGGAATGAGTCGAAAAGTGAATGAAATAGTACATGAGTGCAGCAGAATGAAGGTAGACAGACCTTGCTGTACTAACAGAAACGAAAAAGAAAGGAAAAGGATCTGAAAACCTAGGACAATATGACCATTTCTATAGCGGAGTGGCAAAAGAAAAACATGCCCAACAAGGAGTATCTATTTTGGTCAACAAAAGATTTAGAAAATTTATCACCAACTGGGAAGCAGTCAATGAAAGGCTAATTAAAATGAATATAACAATAAAAGGAATGAGACTTACGATGTTTGGAATCTATGCGTATAACGACGATGCAAATGTAGCCGTGAAAGACAATTTTTTTGAAGAAATACACAATGAAATATCAGCAGTAAGTACATCTAGAGAAATTGTCATATTGGGAGATTTAAATAGTAGAACCGGTAACAGAGTTAATGATCTGACAGTTGGCCAATATGGAGAAAATGTTGTTAATGACAATGGAAACCGGCTAATTACAGTATGTGAGCAATTAGACCTAAAAATCCAAAACGGTTTTTTTCAACATAAGGAAATACACAAATATACCTGGACCAAACCCTCACAAAACCTGAAATCCGTCATTGATTATCTTATCACTAAACAAAAGACAAAACTAAAAATACAAGATGTCAGAACAAAGCGTGGATCAACATGCGGAAGTGATCACTATTTTCTGGAGTCCAAAATTCTCTTTCCTTATCAAGGCCGAAACCTGCATCAACAACATCTTGATGATACAGTGATTGAAGAAATTGATCACTGTAAATATAATCTACTAAGCCTAGAAGATGACAGCGTAAAAAACTTATACAAAAAGAGACTGAACGAAAAACTGAATACAAGTTCAGGTGAAACCCCAGATGAGGAATACGAATGTATTACATTAAGCATCCACCAAGCTGCAAAAGAAGCACTAGGATTAGTGGAAGAAACTTCTAAAAGAAGAAAACCATACTGGTGGGATGCTGAGATTGAAAGAGAAATAGAGGAAAAAAGGAAATTATATCACACCTACTTACCCCAAAAGATAGATAGAAGCAGACAAGAATACAAAATCACGCAATCAAAGGTGAGAAGAATGATCACAAACATAAGCGTACAACTAATTAAGGCCATCAAAGAGTTATACCGCAATAGTAAGGCAAAAGTTAAAATAAAAGCAAAACTAACCAAAGGCTTTCAAGTAAATAAAGGTCTTAAACAAGGTTGCTGTATTTCGCCTACGCTCTTCGAGATATACTTGGAACAAGTCCTTAAAGTATGGAAGAGAAAATGCCAAAACATGGGAATTCCGTTGGACGAAACCACCTTGTATACTTTATGTTTCGCCGATGATCAGATAGTAGTGGCTCAGGATGATGACGACCTCGAATATATGACACGAAAACTAATAGAATAGTACAATAAGTGGGGACTAGAGGTTAATCTCAATAAGACAGAGTATATGTGTATCGGTGGAATGAAACAGGATCTAATCTTAAATACCGGGCAGCGAATTCAGTCCTGTGATGAGTATAAATACTTAGGTCTAAAAATTACAGCTGACGGAACACTAGACAAAGCTATAAAAGATCGAAACGTACAAGGAAGAAAAGCAATAACTTTGTTAAATGGAATAATTTGGGACCAAAGTATATCAAAACATAACAAAAAGCTTATATATAACACCATTGTAAAAAGTATTATTACATACGGCTCAGAAGTATGGCCAATCAAGGATAGAACAGAAAAAATGCTTTCCGCTACGGAGATGGACTATTGGAGCCAAGCAGCAGGGAAATCAAAAAGAGAAAGAGTTACAAATCATAGAAAAAGAAAAATTATGACAGTGGGTGAACGTACTTTAGTTTTTTTACATAGCATTATTATTGTCAAAATACCTAAGTCACATCTATCAAAAACTTTTTACAATTTTTTTTACATATTTATACATATTAAAGCCAACCCTTTAAAAAAAAAAAAATAGAATACATCAAGAATGGTCGGGCAGCAAAACGCTATTTTCGTCAATTTTTGGGGGATTTTGATAAACATTGGTGTTCGTGCAACTTTAATTTAAATTCAAATTTTGCGCCAAATTCCCATATTCGGAAAACCCACACAATTTCAATTTGATTGGCACAAGCAAAACGCCAGCGCCATCTACGAAAAATGAATCTGCGCAAAAAGGCGTAACCAAAAAAGATTCGTCTGTCTTATTCTATCGAGATCACCACGCAGCATGGTGATAAATTCTATTAACCAAAAAATCCAATAACATTCTTAGAAAATCAAACTAAACCATTACACAAACAAGTGATTCTAGTGTGGATCGACTGCAACGACTGGGCCAGCGAGAGGAGCTCCTCTGGACGACGGAAACAGCTGAAAAGGTGAGTGCCAATCCTCTATATTGTCTTTGTGTGGCTCGGAAAAATTAGTATTTTTACATCGTCCTTTTAAGGATTTTTGCACCCAGATTTTATAAAACGGCCAGCGCTTACAGTCCCGCAGCTCTACCATCCTCAAAACAACAACATTTTCTGGTCCCACGACCCAGATAGTTTTTAAAATTTGTTTGCTAGAAATATTAGATTTTTTCGCCTTGCCATTTTGGTTCGCTTGTTGCCGTGTCCGGTTTAGAAAGGAGGTTCCGTCCCCCCTTGCGTGGCTTAACGGTTGCTCCACCCACATTTCATTGCAGCCGAAATTGGCACTTGGTACGTCGTTTGTTTTGATTCAAAAATCGAAATTTGTTTAAATAATAGTTATTTGTTTAAATAATATGTTATAGTTATTCAAACCAACAAAAGTGCTTGTGAGTTAAATGCTTTATTCTTATTTAACAGGTAAACAAACACATCTAGTAGAATTAGTATTTACCTGTAAATAATAAGAGAAGCGGTAGTAGGTACAAGTTGTTTTGTGTGCATTTATTTTGGGAGAAAAATCGCGACCTAGGATAACAGCTGTTGATAAGTTTTTGCATTTATTCGAGAAATCGATAATAAAATATATGCTTGTTGAACTCTTTTGGACTGATTAAAGTCAATAGGGGTCAAGTGTTAGTTTTATTCCTTTTAAATATTTTTTATTTTTTTTAATTAACAATATGTCGTTAAAAAAGCTTGAGAATCAACGCAAAGTTTCAATATCTCGTATTACGGAAACGTATAACTTGGGAACAAAAGCTAAATCAGATAGTTCTTCCTTGCCAATTTTTAAGGCGTTTTACGAATCGTTAGATGATCACTATGAACAATTTAAAAACATTCATAATGACATCATAGGTCTCTTGAAAGACGACGACGATGATGAATTCGAAGTACAGGACAAAATTAGGAAAGATACGGATCTATTCTACCACCAAGCTAAAGTTCTTTTTTCGAGTTTATGTTCCGATTCAGTTCATTCAAATTTTACCCCCGCAACTTCACACTATTCACGTAGCGATGATCTGGGCCCTTTAAAGGTACCTTGCTTTAATGGAAACGTAAAAAAGTGGCCAACCTTTTACGATGTTTATTCTTGTTTGGTTCACGAAAACTCTAATTATTCCGATATAAGGAAATTTCAACATTTGCTAACCTTCCTTGAGGGCGAACCACTTAATATTTTAAGTTCTATAAAATTAACGGCAAGTAATTACGCAATCGCCTGGAAGGTATTAACAGATCGCTATCAAAATAAAAGACTTTTAGCCAGTACCTACTGGAACTCAACCTACTATGCAAATTCTTTAAAGGGAAACCAGTCAGCAAAGGATCTTAGAGTCTTGGTAGATACCTTTTCCGAGAATATTGCGGCGCTCGAAAATCTTGAATTTCCAGTAACGTCGTGGTGTTTTTGTTTATTTTCAATTTTATTATCAAAAATCGATCAAACCACAAGAACCGCTTTCGAATTAAAGTATAGTACTACCGAGATTCCAACATATCAGAATCTAATTCAGTTTCTTATTAACCAATGCCGTGCTCTTGAAACAGTACAGCTATCTCCCCAAAATACGCAAATGCAACCTTCGACTTCAAAACAGCAAAAACCAAATTATTCGAATTCTAGTAACCAAAAATATAATTCTTATTCAAATAATCAGTACAAATCAAGCCCTCCATCAAATTTTTTAGCGCATACGCACTCACAAGTATCAAATAAACAATCCAGTATTCAATTTCGACAAAACCAACAACCCTATAAGTGCAAATTATGCAATAATTCTTTTCATCCACTCTCGCAGTGTGGTGTTTTTATTTCCAAATCTCCTTCAGATCGTTTTACTTATGTAAAACAACAATCGTTATGTATCAACTGTTTACGTTCAAATCATCAAGTAATCGACTGCAGTAGTACCTACAACTGCAGGGTATGTCGACATAGGCACCATAGTCTTATTCATCTATCGCAAATGACAGATTCAATCCGTCAGAATTCAAGTCAATCCTTTGTTAATTCAAGCCAAAATTCAAATCAAAATTCGAACTTAAATCAAAGTTTTAATTCAAATCAAGTGGCCGTGCCTAGCACAGGCACAAACTTATCGTATCAGAATTCAAATTCAATTCAAATCAATTCGAATCCAAATACATCTACAAATCAATACTCTTCGTTATCCACCTTGACGCCCCGGACGACAGTGCTTCTAGCGACTATAAAATTAGAGGTACTGGATAGTCGGGGTAACTACCAACCTGTCCGAGCACTTCTGGACAGCGGTAGCCAAGCTAACCTGATAAGCGAAGCTTGTCTTAACAGGTTAGGCTTGCCAAGAAACAAAATTTCGATCCCTGTTCTGGGACTAAATCAATCTTCGTCGGCCACTAACGGCATTTCTACTTGCACTATTCGAGCCCTAGGTCAACAAGAGCCTACCTTTTCTATTCAAGTCTTCGTTTTACCGAAACTCTGTTCGAATATGCCCTCAATACAGGTAGATTCATCCAATTGGAGTCATATTTCGGATCTAAAGCTTGCAGATAACCAATTTTACAACCCTGGTCCAATTGACTTACTCTTAGGTGCACAAATTTACACAGAAATCGTCCAATCAGGACGAATTCCAGGACCTCACGGCCTACCCTCCGCTTTTGAGACAGTTTTTGGGTGGGTCTTGATGGGCCAAACTCAAAACATAAATATTTCACCTCAAGTCAGTTCTTACTTTACTTCCTGTGAGCAGTCTCTCGACTTTAATATTCGCAGATTTTGGGAACTAGAATCAATTAAGTCAAAAACGTTTCTCTCACCCGAAGAAAAAAGATGTGAAGAGATTTTCCAAAAAACTACCACTAGAGATATTTCGGGCCGATTTATTGTAAATTTGCCTTTTCGTCACATTGACCCTCCTGACCTAGGAGACACATATTCAGTGGCCTATCGTCAATTTTTGTCTCTTGAATCTCGCTTAATAAAAAATTCAAATTTCTATAGCATGTACTCGGATTTTATGAGAGAATATCTCAAAAACGGGCACATGTCTTTAATTCCAAGATCCGAACCTAGACCTCAGTTATGTTCTTATTTACCACATCACGGAGTCCTTCGTCTTGACAAATCAACGACTAAACTCCGGGTGGTTTTTAACCCCTCGATTAAGGGTTCAAAAGGCCTAAGCATGAACGAAACTCTTTTAATAGGACCAAAATTACAAGCCGATATTTCCGAAATTCTATTAAAATTCAGATTTTATTCTATCGTATTTTTGACTGATATAAAACAGCACTTTTTACAAATTCAAATTAATCCAATTCATCGGGACTACCAAAGGCTACTTTGGCGATTTGATCCCAATGAACCCCTGCAGGAATACAGGCTTAATACAGTGACGTTTGGTGTTAGTTCAAGTCCCTATTTAGCTATTAGAACTCTTAGAGAACTAGCCATCCTGGAGGCTAAGAATTATCCTGAAGCATCCCAGGTCCTTTTGAATAACATTTTCATGGACGATATTTGCTGTGGAGCTAACTCTCTAGAAGGTGCTTTATCACTTCAAAAGGATCTCATAGCGTTGCTTAAATTGGGAAAATTTGAATTAAGAAAATGGGCATCAAATAATCCGAAACTTCTTTCACATTTGTCGCCCGCTGATTGTCAGATCCCTGTTACCTTTGAAGACGATTCTTCAACATCGATTAAGGTGTTGGGCCTTCAGTGGCACCCTTCTACAGATACTTTTACCTATTCTTGTACCCCTTGTGAAAAACCTTGCACCAAAAGGAATATTTTATCGGCTATCGCTAAAATTTGGGATCCTATAGGTTTCTTATCGCCTGTTTCATTTTTAGCCAAAGTGATTATGCAAAAACTTTGGTTATGCAAAACTGATTGGGATGAAATACCCCCCGATCCAATCAAAACTCTTTGGAATCAATTCAATAATCAATTAACCACTCTTTCGAATCTTTGTATACCTAGACATATTTTTTCGAATAATATTCAACGATGTCAATTGCTAGGTTTCTGCGATGCATCCGAGCTAGGATACGCTTCTTGCGTATACGTTCGCGTCGAATTACCAAATAAAATATCAAAACTGCTCTAGTCATGGGCAAGTCAAGGGTTGCTCCCTTACACACTATTTCAATCCCACGTTTGGAACTACTTGGAGCTACTCTATTAGCTGATTTACTCGAACTAGTTATTCGCACCTATTCATCATTACTCGTAATTGATGAAATTCTTGCGTTCTCGGACTCACAGGTCACGCTTCATTGGGTCACATCTTCACCTCACAAGTGGAAGACCTTTGTGGCAAACCGCGTAAGTCGTATTCAAGAAACAATCCCCGAAGTCCCATGGTATCACATTACTTCACTCGAGAACCCTGCCGACTGCGCTAGAAGAGGGTTGTCGCCCAATAACTTAATAAATCACCCTCTTTGGTTTCACGGCCCTCCATGGATTACCTTGCCCACTACGGAGTGGCAAATTCAAAGGTTTATAAATGAACGTTCTTTGGGAGTTCCAGACGAGGTTCTCAAAGAAGAAAAACCGGAAAATTCAGTGGTGCTGACGGCAGAAATTCAAAATCAAAACTTATTTGATAGATTAATCGATAAAATATCCAATTTAAATACCATTCAAAGAATCATTTGTCATTTTCTAAGACTTATTCACAATCGAAAAACCTCAGTTGACCCTTTATCCGGCGTTTTTTCCGCTTTTGAACTACACAAGGCTCTACTTGTTTTAGTTAAAAGGGTCCAAGAAGAGTGTTTTCCGGATATCATTCAAAAAATTCAAAATAGTCAGCTATTACCTAAGCCGTTTCGCAAAGTCGCGCCCTTTTTGGACGAATTGGGTTTCCTTAGAGTGGGCGGACGCTTACGGCATTCTCAACTCTCCTTTGAGGCAAAACATCCCTTATTATTGCCGAAATCTCATAGATTAACCCAATTGATCATTATTCAAACTCATAACGAAAATTTACATCCCGGAATAAACACAGTCCAATACTTAATTCGTCAAAAGTTTTGGATTATGTCATCACGTCGAGCTATTCAGAGGGTTTTATTGAAATGTATTCCCTGCTTTCGCTTAAAACCAAAACCGTATACTCCGTACATGTCGGATTTACCTTCTTTTAGAACGTCACAATTAAAATGTTTTTCACACGTTTGCTTAGACTATGCAGGCCCAATCAAAACCTTTGTAGGTCAGAGACGTCGTGGAGCACAAGTTGGTAAATCATATATCGCAGTCTTTGTCGATACTTCTGTCAAAGCAATCCATATCGAGCTGGTTTCGGATTTAACCACAGAGGCGTGCATCGCCGCTTTACGACGCTTTGTCGCTAGACGTGGCACTTGTGTCCAAATCACAAGTGATAGAGGCTCAAACTTTGTTGGGGCTATTAAGGAGCTCCATAATCTTTCGAAATTAGCTTCTGAGAGCTTAAAAATCAAATGGTGTCTTAATAGTCCGGGAGCCCCCCACCTAAATGGTCTAGCAGAAGCAGGAGTCAAATCTATAAAATCGGGTCATCGGTGACCAGATACTAACCTTCGAAGAGCTCTATACTCTCCTCGCCCAAATAGAGGCATTACTCAATTCTCGACCCCTTTGTGAGCAAAGCTCTGACCCAAACGATCTTACGTCTTTGACTCCGGGTCATTTCCTCACAATGGAACCCCTTAATTCGGGTCCTGATCCTGACCTTTCTACCCTTAAAGTTAATACCCTTAAGCGTTGGCAACTTATCCAACGAATTCATGCCGATTTCTGGAAGCGTTGGAAACTCGAGTACTTAAATACTTTACAACAGCGTTCTAAGTGGTCGGACCCTTCGGTTGAAATCAAGCTAGATACGCTTGTATTAATTAAGGATGAAACTAGGCCGCCATTACACTGGTTGCTGGGTAGAATAGTATCTGTACATCCTGGTCGGGATAATCACATTCGAGTTGCTACTGTTAAAACACAACACGGACTTTTCACTCGTCCCGTGGTCAAGTTGTGCCCACTACCTTTAGATGCGCACTAAACTCCCAAGCAACTTCTTTTGTTTCGTGTGTCGTTATCTAGAATATATATATTTTTTTTTGAATTTTTTTTTCCTTTTAATCTATAAACCTAAAACGGATGTTAATTACCTACCCTTTAAGGTTTTGAATTAACTTATATTTTTTTTTGCCATTTGTTTATTCAACTTAATCTCAATGTAAAACTTCGTTTTAAGTGGGCGGAAAATGTTCGTGCAACTTTAATTTAAATTCAAATTTTGCGCCAAATTCCCGTATTCGGAAAACCCACACAATTTCAATTTGATTGGCACAAGCAAAACGCCAGCGCCATCTACGAAAAATGAATCTGCGCAAAAAGGCATAACCAAAAAAGATTCGTCTGTCGTATTCTATCGAGATCACCACGCAGCATGGTGATAAATTCTATTAACCAAAAAATCCAATAACATTCTTAGAAAATCAAACTAAACCATTACACAAACAAGTGATTCTAGTGTGGATCGACTGCAACGACTGGGCCAGCGAGAGGAGCTCCTCTTGACGACGGAAACAGCTGAAAAGGTGAGTGCCAATCCTCTATATTGTCTTTGTGTGGCTCGGAAAAATTAGTATTTTTACATCGTCCTTTTAAGGATTTTTGCACCCAGATTTTATAAAACGGCCAGCGCTTACAGTCCCGCAGCTCTACCATCCTCAAAACAACAACAATTGGCACGTTTATAGATCGACCCAAGAAAAGTAAAAAACAAAAAAATTTTTGGTCGGTTTGTCTCTCTAAGCTGCGTATCAGTGCCCTGAATTTTCTGGTTTGCACCTTTCCACTTTTTTCAAAATATCTCAAAATCAAAAACGAACTAAATTTTCATTATCACGGGTTTCGCTAGGTAAGACCTGTCTCTATGGGCCTGTGTCCCTCAAATTTTAGAAATATTTATCGATTTAAAAAAAATTTGACGAATTTACCAAAGTAGTGATTTTTTTAAAACTTGAATTTTTGGACCCTGTCAAGAAATTTCTGAGGCGGATTTTATCTGACATACTTTTTTTTCTTCCTTTTGAGTCGCGCTATACTATACTTTTTAAAATATTAAAAAATTTGCAGGAAAAATCTGTAGCAGAACCACAAATACCCAGCTGTCGCGTTTTTCGCAAAATTCAAAGACTTTGGACTGCTGATACAAATCAATTTTTACTGGTTCTAATAAAAAACTAAATAAAAAATTTACACCTCTAAAAAAAATATTATAAATATAATCCAAAATATTCAAAAATTTACCGCAAACATGGAAAAGTCGCTGGCTCAAAATATCGGTTTTTTAAGCAAAAATCACACGTTTGGAGATAAACGGCTGGGGATTTTTTAGTTTCCGTTTAATTTTGGGTCCCCCAAAATCCTTTGTTCTGCTATAGACAGGCTTTTAAATGGTGTGATTTTTTTTTCAAAATATACGTGGTAAGTGGTAGCAAAAAAGCGTTTAAAGTTGGATATTTTTCAGTTTTTTTAAAAACTATCCAAATCGTATATTGCTCGGTCAGTTAGCCGCCATTTTCGTCAATTTTTGGGGGATTTTCATAAAAATTGACAAGTTTGTACATTGACCTTAGAGAAGCATAAAATAAAAAAAAGTTAGTTGGTACTCCACTCTAACGTTTCAGTGCCCTTAACATTCATTTTTGCACCTTCTCACTTCTATCAAAATAACTCAAAATCAAAAAGAGAAAAAAAATTTTTGTTACGGGTTTAGTTAGGTAAGACCTGTCTCTATAGGCTCGTCCAACAAAACTTTTAGAAATATTGTTTTTTTAGTAGTGATTTTTTTAAACTAATTTTTTTAACATTGTCAGAAAATTTTTAATGAGGATATTATCTGACGTACTTTTTTCCCCTTTTAATTTTGCCTGAAATTTTCTTTCCAAGATGTTAAAAAATATTGCAGGAAAAATCTGTAGCAGAGTCACAAATAACAAGCAGTTGCGTTATTCGCAAAAGTCAAAGATTTTAGACTACTTATACATAACCACTTTTTGTACTTGATTTGACCATAATTTAATAGCGCATTTATCGTTTTAAAGAAAAAAACTAAATATCAAATTCACCTGCATAAAAAATATCCAAAATGTTCAAAAATTTACGGCAAACATGAAATAATCGCTGGGTCAATATAACGATTGTCTAAGCGAAAATTACGCGTTTGGAGATAAACCGCTGGGGATTTTTTGGATTGTGTTAATTTTTTGGTTCCCAAAAATATTTATTTTACTACAGACAAGTTTTAAAACGATGTTATTTGTTTAAAAGTATACTTGGTAATTGAGAGCAAAAAAGCTTCTAAATTTTGATATTTTTTAGTTTTTATCACTAAAAAAAAATCCACTGCCAATATATAAGCACCTAAGCTTTAGGTAGGTACTATAGTTATAGTGTACGTGTGAGCTAATATAACTAAAAACTGAAATATATTTTATTCAACTCCAGTCTCAATTACCTTTCGTTTGATACCACACAAGCCATGTCTTCACTTAAACTCTAATTTTTGGAATCTACCCCTCCCCCTTTTTCTAAAAAAAACAAAAATGTATTTTGTTTAACTCCAGACTCAATTACCTTTCGTTTGATATTACGAAAGGTACGTTTGATATCACACATGACATATTTTCACTTAAACTCTAATTTTTAAAATTTACCCCCACCCTTTTTTAAAAATAATCTAAAATGTATTTTGTTTAACGCCAGACTCAACTACCTTTCGTTTGATATCACACACGCCATATTTTCACATAAATTGTAATTTTTGAAATATACCCCCACTCTTTAATTTAGATTTTGTTTGGTGGATTTTGTTCATTTTTAAATGGCCCCCCCAGCCTAGGTGCCAATTTTCATTCAAATCGGGTAGGTGGTTTTTGAGTTATGCGGTTTGGTCGTTACAGACATACAGACAGAACGGCAAAGATATATAAAAAATTTTGAAAGCGGAACAACTTTTTTTTCTCGAAAAAATTATCATATAATCACCATAGCTCACACTACTATTATAGTATAGTAGTAGTGTGAGCTAATATCGAAGCCATATAGTGGTCGGTCAAACTCAAAAATTTTGGTAAATACCAAACCATTTTTTGGCTATTTAAAAGTGTATTGCTGATAGAGAACTAATATATGAAATTAAGTTTTTTTAAAATAGAAAATAAAAAATCTACCGCAAACTTCGAGAAAACATTGGTTTAAAATAACAGTGTTTAAAGCGAAACTGAAATGGTTGGTGATTTTTTATTTTGCGGTTAAATTTGGGTCTCCGGAATTTTTTTTTAAATATAGACTGGCTTTTAAGTGATATAAAAAAATCAACATATAGCTGATAACTCATAGTAATGAGATGTTTAAAGTTGGGTTTTTGATTTTTTCACAAAATTACCAAGTCATAAACTAAAATAGTGTAAGTTCTTAATATAATTTAGAAGCCTGAAATAAATGGAATTAAAACGTTAGTAAGGGTGCTAAAAGACAAAAAAAAACAGATTTAATTGCCTGTAATGGTCAGCCATTCCCCGTAATTCGACCCCAGGTACGGCAATAAGACAAACAAAAAATCCTGCTAAATATAACATTTATTGAACCTATTTTATTTATTTTGTTTTTAAAAATATAGAAACACAATATCTTTCAAAACACTAAGTTTGTTTAGTACGTAGGTGTAATTATACCATTACTTATACTACAGAAATTTATGATTATAAAATAATTACCTCCGTTTTAAAATCGCCCCGGTCGTTTACGTAGGATAGAAACCGCAGTATCTACCCATAAGTTTTCTGAATTTTGGCTTTTAAAAAATAAAAATAGAGTTAGAACCAAATGCTTCTTTTCTTATAACTTTTAGGCATCGGAATTTCGATAGGCTTGCTTGCATTTGTAGGAGTATCTGTCATAATTGCAGTAAATTTTTTAAGAAAGTCAATTTTATGTATAATTTTATATTAAAACGCTAAATTTTTAAATGGTGGTCAAATAAAGTTTAAAAAAGTGGTTATGTATGAGTAGTTCAAAATATTTGAATCTTGCGGATAACGCACCAGCTTTGTATTTTTGATCCTGGTACAGATTTTTCCTGCAATATTTTTTAATATTTTTAAAAGCAAACTATAGGCAGACTTAAAAGAAATAAAAAAAGTATGTCAGATGAAAACCTCAACAGAAATTTCTTGACGGAGGTAAAAAATTCAAGTTTGACTACTTTGGAAAATTAACTTTTTTTTTCTTGAAAGATTTTTTTTTCTAATAGTTGTGTTAGGCGGACCGAGAGAGACATGTCTCACATAATTAAAACCGTAATAAAAAATATTTTGACTCTTTTCGATTTTGAGTTATTTTGATAAAAGTAAGAAGGTGCAAACTGAAAACTTAAGGGCACTGAAACGCAGCTTAGATTGGACTACCAACCAACTTATTTTTACTTCTCCTAAGTCAATGTAGAAACTTGCCAATTTCTATGAAAGTCCCTCAAAAATTGACGAACTCACCGAACAGTATACATTTGGAATATTTTTTTAAAAAAGTGAAAAATATCCAAATATAAACGCTTTTTTGCTACCACTTACCATGTATATTTTGAAAACATTTTTACACCGTTTAAAAACTTGTATATATTAAAACAAAATATTTCAGGGGACCCAAAATTAAACGCAAAATAAGAAATCCCAGCCGTTTATCTTCAAACATGTAATTTTTATTTAAAAAACCATTATTTTAAAACAGTGCTTTTTCCACGTTTCCGGTAAATTTTTTAATATTTTAAATCATATTTATAATTTTTTTTTGGAAAGTAAATTTTGCATTTAGTTCTCTATTAGAACTACTGAATAGTCTTTTGACTGATTTGTTTAAATAGTCCAAGTCTCTAAATTTTGCGAAAAACGCGACAGCTTGGTATATGTGATTCTGCTACAGAATTTTCCTGCAATATTTTTTAATATTTAAAAAAATGAGGTATAGCCAGACTCAAAAGGAGGAAAAAAAGTATGTCAAATAAAATCCGCCTCAGAAATTTCTTGACAGGGTCCAAAAACTCAACTTTTAAAAAAATCACTACTTTGGTAAATTTGTCAAAGTTTTGAATTTGACATTATTTTTCCTGAAATCGATAAATATTTTTAGAACTTGTGGTGCATGGGCCTATAGAGATAGGTCTTACCTTATCAAAACTGCAATAAAAAAATAATTGACTTTTTTTGATTTTGAGATATTTTGAAAAAAGTGGAAAGGTGCAAAACAGAAAGTTAAGGGCACTGATACGCAACTTATAGTGGAGTGTCAACCACTTTTTTTATAGTATTTACTTTACTTGAGTCGGACTACAATCATGCCAATTGTTGTCAAAATCCCCTAAAAATTGACGAAAATGGTGGTTTAATGCCCGACCAGTATACGACATGAATATCTATTAATAAAAACTGAAAAATATCAACTTTAAACGCTTTTTTGCTACCACTTACCAAGTATATTTATAAAAAAAAATTAGACCGCTTAAAAGCCTGTCTATAGTAGAACAAAGGTTTTCGGGGGATCCAAAATTTAACTCCAAAATTGTAATTTTCGCGTAAAAAACCGTTATTTTGAACCAATTTTTTCATGTTTGCGGTAAATTTTTAAATATTTTGGATTATATTTATAATTCTTTTTTTAAAAAAGTAAATCTAGAATTTAGTTCTCTATAAGAACCAGTAAAAAGTCTTTTAAGTTTTAGTCAAATAAGATTTTAAGAAATTGTTTTGTATAAGCAGTCTAAAATCTTTGAATTTTGCAAAAAACGCGACAGCTTTTACAGATTTTCCCTGCAATATTTTTTCAAATTTTAAAAGGTGTGATGTAGCCAGACCCAAAAGGAAGAAAAAAAAGTATGTGAGATGAAATCCGCCTCAAAAAGTTTTTGATAGGGTTAAAAAATTCACATCACAACTTTTGTAAATTTTCAAAGTTTTGACTTTGACATTATTTTTCTTAATACTGCTATCAGAAAAAATATTTTAGCTGTTTTGGATTTTGAGATATTGGAAAAAAAAATGGGGTGGTGCCAATTTGAAATTTAAGGTCACTGATACGCAGTTACAAGTAGAGAACCGACCAAAAAAAAATTTTTTTTCCACTAACCTTGAACTTACAAAGTTTTATCAAAATCACCAAAAATTGTGTTTTGCTGCCCGACCAGAAGACAACACTCTGCTTTGAAGAATTGTAGAGAACAACAAATTTGCGGTCAAAAACTGCAAAATTTAGGTAAATATTTATGAAGTTTGATTAGTGTCAATAGAACTAGAAGAATCTCGAAATTTGTAATTTTTGTATAGTAAAATTCAAAAGAAAATGTGTTCTAGGCGACGGAAATTGCCTGTTCCGATTAGTTAGTTGTTTTTTATTCGGAGTTGAAGATTCCTTTCCCCAAATCAGAAAAGAAGCTGCTGACTATATTTCAAATCATTGAAATATTTTTCAAAATTTCTTACAAGATGAGAACAAGAGCACTTCAAATAAAGATTATATCTCAGTAATGGCAAAAAATGGTACTTACGCAACAGCTTTTGAATGTCTTGCTTTATCAGATATTTATAAATTAAATTTTCATTTTTATTTTTCACCTGCAAGATCTTTTGATGAAATCGTAACATTTACAGAAAAACCTCAAGTTGTCAGCCGCAGTAACCACCCCGAAAGCATCTACCTAAATTTTTCAGGCAATCTTGATAGTGGACATTTTGACTTACTACTTCCCTTAAACGAATTTCTGACCAGCCCAACCAATGCATTTTATGTAGCAAATCTTTTAAAAGCAAAAATGGCCTGAATATACACAATACAAAAGTCCATGAGGATTTTGGAGTTCTAAATTTAATTTTCTCATTAAGTAACACAACTACAAATAAAACACAAACATCATGTGATATATCTGATATTAACCATTATAAATCCCAAATTAGCTCTTCACCTCTTGGAGAAAGAACCAAATCCCCTAATTCTTCCAAATGTATAAATAAAATTGAATGTTCTATCTGCGGAAAGCTTTTTCAAGGTGAAAGAGGTTTAAAACAACATAAATCAATTAAACATATTTCAGAAGAAATGACTGACGATTATATTAGGAATTATTATATAAGGAATAAACGAATATTTAGCACAACTTAGATCTGCTGTCCCAGTAATTTGCCGCATTCCAAAAGGTGCTCGTTCCAGTATAGCAAATGAACTATCAAGCCTTTTAAGAAAATGTACTTCCGAAAATTCTTCCCGATCATGGTTTAATTTGTTCCTGTTCCCTTATGCTGTTTTAAAGCTTCCTGAAAAATCAAGAAAAAATAAAAAACATTTTTTAACTACTTTAATAAAACCAAATCTATCATTATGGATAAAACAAAAATTTCTATCAAAGTTACTTCAAGATTTTTATAAACCTTCGCAGTCAAAATCAAAACCAAAAATGAAGACATCTAATGACAACCATTTAAAAAATAAAATTAAAACTAAACTTTCTGAAAACGATATCAATGGAGGGCTCTGGTACAAAATAGCACAGGACAAAATAGCGTGGACAAAATAGCGCAGGACAAAATAGCGCAGGACAATATAGCGCAGGACAAAATAGCGCAGGATAAAATAGCGCGGGACAAAATAGCGCAGGGCAAAATAGCACAGGACAAAATAGCGCAGGGCAAAATAGCGCAGGACAAAATAGCGCACGCTAAAAAATCCCAAGTCGATTTGCCGATTTGCACTGTCCAGCCGAAGTGGACCAGGGGCCGAGGATAGGTTAGGTTAGTATTCCAACCTAACCGGGTCAGGTTGGAATACTAACCTATCCTATCCTCGGCCCCTGGTCCATTTCGGCCGGGGCAATTTGATTGATAAGGTTAGGCCTTCACTATTTCAGTAATGCGCTATTAGTAATGCGCTATTAGTAATGCGCTTTTAAGGCTTGCGCTATTTTGGTCATGCACTATTACTACCTGCGCAATTTATTCCGCGCGATTTGGACCTGCGCTATTTTGTACCACTGCCGTAAAAATAATAATAACATAAACAAAACTAGCCTAACCAGGTCAGGTAAGGTCTGCAGGTTAGGTTTTAATATATTAGGCCCAACCTAACCAAGACAGGTTAGTTTATTTTTTAGTACTACTACTATGTCGGTTTAGAACGTTTTTCTACGTTGTCCGACGCCTATTCTCCACCTCCCTCGATCCTGACAATCATCCTGTCAGATTCTTTTGACTCATTGATCTTTGGATTGACTGTTGCCATTCTAGTTTAGGACGTCCTCTTTTTCTGCGCCCTATTGGTTGCCATTCTAGGACCTGCTTTGGTAATCTTTCGTCGTTTATCCGTTGTACATGGCCGTACCATATCAATTGCCTTTTAGTGATGTCATCCGTTATGCTTCCCTCGATTCCCATTCTTTCTTTTATGATCTCATTTCTTATGTGATCTATTCTAGATATTCTCATTGATCTTCTTATTGCATCCATTTCGACACTTTCCATTTTTGTTTTGTATTTTTCTGTTACGCGACAAGTCTCTATTCCATACAACGCGTGCTTTTGACCATTGTTACATATATGTTAAATTTTACATTCTTTTTTATCTCTCTGCTCCATAAAATACTGTTAAGACATCCAATAACATTTTTTGCTTTTACTATTCTTTTTTCCAATTCTTTACAGTCTGTTCCTGTCTTATCAAATGTGACACCCAAGTATACATACTCATTGCATGGAGATATTGTTTGTCCATTTTCTAGTACTAACTCACTGGATTCGTTTCCAATACATAAGTACTGTGTCTTGTCAACGTTCACTGTTAATCCCCACTTTTGGTATTCTTCTGTTAACTTTCTCATCATATACTCCATGTCTTCTTTATCATTAGCCACAATTACTTGGTCGTCAGCAAACTGTAGTGTGTATATGGTAAATCGGTCGTTAAGTTGTATTCCCATGCCGTGCACTTTCCGTTTCCAGTTTTTTAGAGCTACTGCGATATATATTTTAAAAAGAGTTGGAGAGATACAACATCCCTGTCTTAAGCCTTTTGTTACCAGGAATTCTTTTGAAAGTCGATTTCTAATTCTAATTTTAGATTTTGACCCTTTGTATAGTTCTTTTATCGCTTTTATGTATGTATGATTGATATTAGTTTGCTCTAAAACTGTCCATAATTTTTCTACTGGAACGGTATCATATGCTTTTTGTAGGTCCACAAAGGTAACATGAGTCTCTATATTTCTGGCGCTCCTTTTCTCAATTACTTGTTTAAGACAAAAAACATTATCACTACAAGATCTGCCTGCGCGAAACCCAATTTCCTCTTCTTCTTCTTGTTCATGAAAATCATTCTCTATTAGATTTCTAAGAATCCTACCGTACAATCTACTTAGAGTACTGGTTACTGAAATTCCTCTGTAATTGTTGCAATCCAGCTTGTTTCCTTTTTTATGTATTGAGGATATGAATGCAATTTTCCAATCATTAGGTACTGGATGTCCGTTTATGCATTGATTAATAATATATGTGAGATTTTCGAGTAGTTTCTCTGATCCATATTTGAGCATTTCAGCATATATTCCCCCAGGTCCGCTAGCTTTTCCGGATTTAAGTTTTTTAATATTATTCTTTATCATTTCTTTTTCGATGATTACTTCCTCTCCATGTACTTCTTTGTCTCTTCTCGGAGAGGCTGCTAGATATTCGGGTCTCGTCTCCTGCAGCAGTCGCTTGTAGTGTTCTGTCCATTGTTCTGGTTTGATTATCTGGATATTTACTTTTTCTTTTGTTGGGTTTTTTACTGTAGAAATTTCCATACATCAGAACTCTGCCTACCTCCTACGTGTGTGTTTATGTCGTGGCACTTGCGCTCGAATTTTATTTTTTTCTGTGCGTATCAAATTTCTTAGCTGTCTTCTGGTTTCCCTGTAGATTTCTAGGTCTCTTTGCTCCTTGATACTGAGCCATTTCAAGTATGTGCGTTTTTTCTCTTTGACCATTTCCTGTATTTTGTCCGTCCACCACATCTTCCTGTTATTTCTATTATCTTGGTACCCAATAGCTTCGTTGCTTGCTTCCTTCAAGCTTTTTATTATGTTTGTATATATCTCTTCAAATGAGTGATTTGTGTTTATTAATTTTTCATCTAATCGGTTCTGATACAATCATTGATTATTTTCGATTTCTAGACTTCTAAAGTTGTATTTTTGATTGTCTTCGATGCATTCTAGGTTTTCATTTTCTCTAATACTTTCGTCCTTATTTGTTTTTCTTAAAGGGAATAATATTTTTGCTTTTACCAGATGGTGGTCAGATCCACAGGTAACACCACGAAGTGCTCGCACATCATACCACTTTAATTACGAGTGTTGTCCCCCTATAGCATAATCAATAATTGATTTAAGATTTTTTGTTGGCTGAATCCAGGTATATCGATGAATATCCTTATGTTTAAAAAAACATTATTTATTTTTAGGTTGTGGGTTTCACACAATTGCATCAGTCTTAAGCCATTATCATTTGTTACTTCCTCTCCAAATGATCCTATCACTTTGCTCTGGGTTTGCCTGCCAGTTCGGCTATTAAAATCGCCAAGCATAATTATTTCTCTGGTATTACCGATTTTTGTGATAGTCTCATCAAGTTGATCAAAGAACATTTGTTTTGTAGCTATTCTTTCGTCATCTGATGGTGCGTAGACTGCTATTATGCTTATATTATGTCCAAGCATCTTCATGTTCACTCGAAGTATGTTTTCACTAATGCAATCGTAGTCTGTAATTTTATTCTTTAATTTTTCTTTATCAACAAGGCTGCTCTTCTTTTTTTTTTGGGACTCCAGTGAATATATGGACAAAATTACCGACACTATTCGTACCTGTTCCTTTCTTTTTTGTCTCAGTGAGTGCAATAATATCGATCTTACAATTCTGCACTTCGGTTGCAATAATGTCCAACTTTTGATTCAGTCAGTACGTTCGATGTAGCTATATTCATAGTCCTTTGTCTTTGCTTTTTTCGTCGTCGAGAGTTTCCATCCATTGCTCAGAGGCTTTGTTTAGGCTTTTTGGTAACTGCTTTGTTTTACAAGTATTAAAGAACCTGTCTAATACCTCAACGCCCTACTTGGAGGGCTAGGATTTTTAATCAAGGTTTTACTCCTCTAGCCTTTGACGAACCAACGCCATACTGTAAGGCAAGAGCTGTAGTCTTTTATACCATCCCTAAAAGAAAGGGTTGCCACCTAGGCTATGATCACCCTACCGAGGTCCATTCTCTCCGCCTTTCATATCGATGTGGTCTTCTCCCGTAACCCTGGGAAAGGGACCCTACACAGGTACTAACTCTCCGGGTCGGAAAGTACCTGATATCTACGGAGGGCAGGGGTCGATTCATTTCTCCTGATAGATATCTGACGAGGCCTACCCGTACCCGTAGTTTTTAGTATACTAACTTAATCAGGTCAGGTTAGGTCTCCAGGTAAGGTTTTAGTATATTAAACTAACCAAGTAAGGTTAGGTTATTTTTTTAGTATCTTTTTGAGATCTGCGCTATTTTGCGCTATTTGCGCTATTTTGTCCTGCGCTATTTTGTCCTGCGCTATTTTTTTGTGCGCTATTTTGTCCTGAGCTATTTTTTCCCGCGCTATTTTGTCCTGCGCTATTTTGTTCTGCGCTATTTTGTCCGCGCTATTTTGTCCTGCGCTATTTTGTACCAGAGCCCAATGGAGGTATACGAGTACTTTGTTCAGAAGATACATTAGCAAACAATAATTCGACTACATTGGAAAAACGGGAAGAAAAACATCCATCTTCTCCTCTGAATGAAGTTTTTCCGGAACACCTGATCAAAATTTTTTTCATAATATTTGTAATTCCGAAATAAAAAATTTAATTAATTTCTTTAGACCAGGATCGTCTGGTAGTTTAGACGCCCTTCGTCCGCAACATTTGAAAGACCTAATTTAAGAGGAACTAGGTAACACATCGCATAATCTTATTGAAGCAATTTGCTCTTTTATTGATTTTGTTTTAACTGATTCCCTTCCAAATTCAATCCGTTCAATTTTTTTTGGGCATTACTATACGCATTAAACAAAAAATATGGCGGTATACGCCCTATCGCAGTTGGTATGTGTTTTCGCAGGCTTGCTGCAAAATATATTTGCTCTAGGGTTTACTCACAACTCGGCAACTATTTTCGCCCTCATCAATTGGGTTTTGCTACCAAATCCGGCTGTGAAGCCACCGTCCATGCAGTTCGAAAATGTATGTCTTTTCCTCATAATAGCCCAACAATATTGTTCAAAGTTCATTTTTTCAATGCATTCAATATGATTAATAGAGGCGATATGCTACTTAAAGTAAAAAAAACTATTCCCCAACAAGGGGACCCTATAGATCCACTTTTATTTTGCTTATCAATTCAACCTATCATTCTTTCCTTAAAATCAGAAATAAACTTATGGTATCTAGATGACGGTAGCCTTGCTGGTGAGCCAGAAATTCTATTAAATGATTTTTAAAAAATTCTTAAAGCTTCTGGCCTACAAGTAAATTTGAAAAAATGTGAGTTATAAAAAATAAAGATTTTAGAATTAATATTGTTATACAAAATCCTGAGCTTTCCTCAATATTACAAATAGATAAAGATGACCTAACACTTTTAGGAAGCTCTTTTTCAAATCAATCTATTTTTGACTGTTTACAAAAGAAAATTAATATTTTTAATAAATTCTCAAACAAACTATCTTTAATTGATTCACACTCTGCCTATTATCTTTTAAAACATTCTTTTACAGTACGTCGAATAAGTTATTTACTTCGCTGTGCTCCTTGTTGGAAAGTTCAAAATCTTTTATCAGATTTTGATAAAAATTTAAAAATAACATTGGAAAATATTACTAACTGCCATATAGGTAACACTGCTTGGTCTCAATGTAACATTCCCATAAAAATGAGAGCCCTCAGCATTCGTGATGCTTCTAGTCTTTGTTTTTCTGCATTCCTTGGCTCAGTTAATGATGCTTCAAATCTTCTTAAAACTATATTATTAACTGAAATTTTAAGTTATCCTGACTGTGATTTCAAAGAAGCTTTTGATTTTTTTACTTCTTTTTCTAATATCAATAATATCCCTTTTAATAATGTCTATCGCCAAAAATATTTAGATAATATAATTTGTCGTTCTAAATTCGATACAATTTTGAATTCATCCAGAGATCCCAAACATCATGCTAGGCTTCTACCTCTGCAAGAACCGGAGAGCAACGCCTGGTTACAGGCTCTACCTTCATCTGCTCTAGGGAGCCTTTTGGATAATTCCACTTTTCGTATTTCCGTCTCGTTACGTTTGGGCCAACCTTTGTGCGAGATACACGACTGCACTTGCGGCAAAACCGTAAACATTTATGGGCCCCACGCCCTAAGCTGCTACAAAAGTGCCGGTCGTTTGTCTCGCCACGGGCTGCTCAACAACATTATCAGGAGGGCTCTTGTATCTGCAGGAATATCCTCAGTGCTTAAACCTCCTGGTATGTGCAGGGGAAATGGAAAGCGAGTAGATGATTTGTCTTTGTTTCCCTGGTGCAGAGGAAAATTCCTAATTTGGGACGCCACTTGCAGAGATACTTTTGCATTTTCTTTTCTTGACAAAACATCAATAAAATCAGGAGAAGCTGCCCGTAATGGAGAAAAACAAAAGCAAAAAAATATGAAGAGCTGGAAGCCAAAGGGTACATTTTCGTACATTGGGGCCCTGGGGTGAAGAAGCTAAATCTTTTGTTCAAAAATTATCAAAATTAATAAACAATAAAAATGAAAATTGCTTCATTAAGCAACAAATAGGTCTTGTGATTCAACGCGGCAACGCAGCTTCCATTCTTGGTACAATCCCAGACGATACTGGATTAGAGGAAATTTTTTATTGTTAATGTTTCCCTTTTTTAGTTTTACAATTTTATTTATTTCTTTGATTTTATTATTAATTTAATCAATTGCACATTAATTATACCTTGTTTTATGTATTTTTTAGAAAAACCAATGTAACCAACCTACCTAATTAAATAAGAAAAACAAAAGTGACAGCATTACTTAAGTTTGAAAATGGCGGTCATAAGAAATAACAAAGTTGGCTATGGTTTCAAAAAAACTAGAAGGCCTAGAAAAAATTTGTTAACGTCACACGATTGGTCGTAGTTGCTTATACAAAACCACCAAATTTTATTAAATTTGTTTGCAAGATGGCGGCGATATTTCATTTTTTCAAAAAACACAATTTATAGTTTTTGCTCGATATTTTAGTAACCTTTAATATTGATACAGCAGATAAACAAACTCGTACTCTTACCGTTTCCGAAATCCCCATGTAGTTGCTTTTATCTGGGAGTATAGATAGGTCAAATATGGCCTGAAATGTTTCAAGAAAAGGTGGTACAGCAGTGTGGGCGAACTTGGCGGTTCATTCAACTCGTAGGCCTTTTTTACACCAATTCAGACTTTACCAGAACATTTTCAATCCTTTTCAGGTATTTTCAAAAATATTTCCTATTCTAAAACGCTTCCAAGCTTTTTTAATCTTTGCAAGGGTAATTAAATATAAATAACTCTTGAAAATATTTTTTCTATAACATTTTAAGACTACACCAGATAATTTCCAAGGTCAATAGGTTTTATCTTCCAGACAGCGACGCCATCGTTTTCTAATGCAAATATCGTAAAAAAAATTGGTGGGGCGATTCTAACCTGACTTTTGACATACATAAGAAATGTATCACAACTGCCAAAAATAAAATTCCCAGAAGTCGAGACCCCTTCCGGCGCGGCGTCTCCAATACGTGTAAGAATGTAGAGACGTTTGCTGTGTATCTTTAAATAATTTTTTTTTAGACTGGGAATTTCCATTTAATCAGGATCAATCGCTCAGTTTTGCAAAGTGAGAGACAAGTTAAATATTTTAAATAATCACAAGTACCTAGCCAGGAATCGAACCCGGACCGTGCTTGAAGTAAATGTTGCTAGCACTACGCTTCGGACGACAACAAACTGGTTTTCAATAAAACGTTTGCAAAATTCAAATAATTTTTGTTTGTCTTTTCCAATAATGTTTTTAGGCTTTTTCACGACATTTTACTACCTACTCAAAGTTTAACGTAAGCTGATTTTTAATAAAACAAAGTCGATGTACTGTAAAATATGCCGACCTACGTAGTTTTACACCAATGAGTTCCCACTTATTTTTAAAGATATTATTTTCAAGATTTTTTTTTCAGATAACGCTGAAAATGTGTGATTTGCGTGTATTTTGACCTTTTTTAGGAATATCGTCGTGGCGTCTGCCCGTGTGTGTGTATGTCTGTCCGTAACACGATAGTTCCTAAACCGCTGAACAGACTTTCATGAATTTTTCAGGTAAAATAGTGTATAAAACTGTACAGAGCTGGTTAGATTTTAATCAAAATCCATTAATGCTAATGACAGTTTTTTAAAAGTTTAAAAATTGAAAATATGCTAAATTCCTAACGGAGCATCGCATCGCATTATTTAAAATGCGGTTTTCGGAATATAGTAAAATAGTTCGCAATAATTTATGTTATTACTAAAAACTTCATAGGAGCTTCCGAAGATATTTACAAAAACTGTTTTCAAGGCTAATATGGGGTTCACTTGGAGTGTGCTAATGGGCCAGCAACTCTACAAAATCAATTTTTCTCATAAAATTACAGAAATTTTAATATATTTTCAGACTTTTCTGGAACCCTAACTGCCTTTTGTTCAGATCCTTGCAAAACCTTTTCAGACATTTTCAAGCTTTTAAATAAGGAAAACTTTTTAAAGAATATTTTTAAACTTTTAAGGACATTTTGAAACTTTTACACTCTTTAACCAATTTATTTTTTTTTAAAGATAGACTTTAAGGTTATTGGTAGGCTTTGCAGGGAATTTCCATAATATTTCTCAGCATTTCAGCAAATCTACTCTGAAAATAGTCTATTTAAAACCTTACCTCTAAGAGAGTCTCTTCGGGCAACTCCGGTCCACCATAGGCAATTGGCTGAGCTTGCGATTCACTAGTAGTGCAATCACCGAAGAATGCGTGATAATTGCCCATTTCGTGAATTTCTGGAAGTGTGACAGCACGAGTGCAAAAGGGGATGATGGGAGATTTGCCCAGGTTATTGTTGTCACTCAAGTTTGGGCTGCTTAGTATGGGGACGCGAGCTAGGGGGCCACTAAGCATTGGGGGTGAAGTGCCTGAAACAAGAAAATTGTAAGGTCTTGGCTTCAATATTAAGTTAAAGGCGGAAATTGGTTTAGAAATATTTATATAATCTACTTTATTAGATAGATGTAAATGGCATGACTGTTGAAAATAAAAAATAAAATAAAGATATACACGATTCCTAAAGTTGGTTCTAGAAATAGCATCTTCATAAGCATAGGATCATCATAAGCATAGGATCTTCATAAGTTGCTATATTAAATTTGTGTGGTTGAAAGAAAAACAGATATATTGCGCAATCTGTCCCCGTTAGTTAATGAGGGCAAAAATGCATTGTTTCCCTATATTATGGCGGCCTTTTAACTACCGCAGCAATGCTGTCAGTTTTTTTACTCCGAATTGCAATAAAAATAATGCCCTTTCTCGTTTAAAAGTATCTTATTTACAATACACTCGAAAAATAACGAATTACATTTTTGGTACTTCTAGCGACATCTTTATGGTCGGGCAGTCAAATTGGAAATATTCAATTTTTGGGTGATTTTGATATAACTTGGCATGCTGTTTAAGGACTCCCTACGAAGTTAGGAAAAAACAGTGATTTGCTCGGCGTCGCATTATAGGTAGCGTCGCGACGCCCTAAAGGTAAAGAATGATAGTAACCTACTTTTTGTCAAATATCTCAAAAACGGTAATTTGTGGACAATTTTATGCAGCCACTAGATGTATCTATCTACCGCTCTATAACAATCTCAACAAATATTTTGAGTTTTTTTATTAAAAATTTTAGAAATGAAATTTTCACCAAAATTAAAATTTGTAATTTTTAAAATTTTTGGATTATTTGCTTCGCTCGAACACAGTTTAGTGGTGATTTTGATCTCGTATAATAATTATTGTATTTTTTGAGTTAGCCTTCACAATGTGCTTAAATTGATGTATTATCTTTACACGGAACCGCGCAAAAAAATACCAAAATTAGCAATATCGCGTTTTGTAAAAAAATTTATATTTATTTCTTGTCTAAATATTATAACAACTTAACAAAATTATTTAAAAAAATATTGCTGTAAATGTAAAATAGGCCGTGTGTCTAATAAAAAAATTCAAACTTAAGTAATGCTATGTAAAAAAAACATTGGATTTAGGGCTCAATTTGACATCTCTTCATTTGTGTGCCTCGGATTTCTATATTTTCTGGGTGATTTTGATCCTCCAAAGGAATTAGTTATATTAAGAAACAAGCTTTCAAAAACTGTATAATTTTACAAAAAGTTTTTATGGCAAACATACTTAAAAATAGCACTTTTTAAAAAATTGTCGAAATTCCCAAAAATACAACATTTACCTTAAATATCGTTTTACAAATGACAATTTTATAATGCTTAAAATCATACAGCCATACCAAATTTAAAGAGAACCTTAATTCCCGAAAACGGAACCAAAATTTTTATATTTAGTAGGGGTGCCGACTACAAAAACTTTAATTATTTGCTGTCAAAATATTAATGTGTTTTATGTCTCAAAATGCTTTGAATTTATATAGAACCTTGGAACCTACAATACATTTAAATAACTGAAGCCCATCACAAGACCCACAATAGATTTTTAGGCGCCCTGGGCGAAACAGTAAATTTGCGCGCCTAGACTCATACTTCTAAATACATCTAAACCGGCTACTCTAGATGTACATTAGCACCTTTAGAGCTCTGATTTGGCGCCCCTATGACTGGGCGCCCCTGAGCAGAAGCCCGGTTTGCTCATGCCTACTACGGGCCCTGCCCATAGACGTACTAAAGGGGTCTAAAGTAACAAAAAATACAAATACCAAATAAATTACTGGCTGTTTTCTGCGGCTTTTGGGGTTTGTAAGTACCTACAAATGTTTTCTATTTCGCTCTAGATCAGCGTGTACCTATATTTATTGTACTATATTAGTTCTAGGGTAAAAATATTATAATACGACAATTTTAGAAACGCTTTATATAGGCAGTAATTTTAAGGCTTTATTTGTAAAATGTTGGCAATCTTCCCATAATACCTGTAATAGTGAATTTGAAATTAAGCATCGCGGAGGCGTCATCATGTTTCCTCCCAATTTGTTGGTCACCTGAGTTACTACTGATATGCTTATCGACCTTAAGGAAATCCTACTCTATGCAATACCACCTCTAGAGTATTATTTCAAGTATCTCATAGTTATATGGCTCCAAGTAATTAGAAATCTGATGGCTTGGAATAAATGTTTCAAAAAAAATGCAACACATTGTGTCATTATCTTTTTGGTGCGTTCGTAGAGAAGAAAATCAGAATCTTTTAATAAAATTTCGCAACAAAACTTATTTAGGTTTCTTGGTAAGTTGTATTTTTTTATAAAATGACCGGTATTTCAAAAATATCGCTAGCGGAGTTTATTATTTCATAAATATCTAAGTTAATAAGTATTTCTTTTCTATTTCGGTAATTATAAATTTTTGTTTTTTCTAACTAGAGAATGTTAAATTACATGTTTTTATAATTCTTAGGTTCAGGTCCGGGGCTGGAGTATTGGCCGCCTATTTTGATGCCTCTCCTGATCATATATATTCATATATACCGGTTGCCTGAAAAACCCAATCAATATTATTAATTATAACTTTTTAACTATATCATCGATTTTAATAGGGTGAATTGCACCTTGCAAGTGGTGTTATTAATTTTTTAATAAATTTTTCGTTTTATTTTACGCATTTGGCTGCCTTCATATAACAACACCTTAGGTGACTGCGTCGTTAATGGCCTTACCCCTAGACAAAATAGTTTTTTGGATTATAATAATTTATCAAAGTTTAACAGGAAATAAAAAAAAATTATTATATTGTAAAAATACACTTTCTTCAGAAATTAGCAATCATTCTAGGAGCCTAAATATTTGGGATGGATTTCTTGTTTGCTTTTTTAATTCTGCTTGCATTTCTTTGCTTATGAATTCCTTATTAATGAACTGCTTTTAATGAACAAAAAAGCATCATGGTTAACATCGGCAGGGGGTGAAAATTACTCGCAACTAAAAATAGCGATCCTTCATAAAGAGACAAATATTATGATGCTTAAAGAGCAATCGATTCTCACTATGATACTTCGGCAACATGGCTTGCCACGACAAAAAGCAAGAAAATGTGCTCCGCGAAAAAAGCAACTATTTCTGCTGCAAAAAAATAAAAATAGTGCCGTAATCTGTGTTAATTGCGGGAATACGTTTCACATAGCCTGTGCAATAAGAGACTGGTCTAAAAGAGTAAGTTTTTTGGACGAAACGCGTGAAAAATGCTGTGAAAATGTGACAAGGTCACAAAATGACGCCATCGAAAACGCGACGCAAAAAGACAGAGAAACCGATCTTTTTGGTCAATTAGTGACAGAATTACAATCCAAAAACCAAATACTAATGGAAAACAAAATTTTGCTGGAAGAAAAAATTAAAATCCTGCAGGAAGAATTACGTAAGAAAAATCTAAAGAAAAAACAAGGAAAATGCGATCCAAATCAACAGAAGCTTTCGCAGAAAAATGGGAAATTACAGAGGCGCCGACAACATCGCATAAAACTGTTGACGCAGCAGCACAGATCTGGTAACGCAAGGTGGAGAAGGATGGAACCATACACGTGAGAGAAACAGATCAACACACGGTGCAAGAAACCCACGAGTTCGGTGCAGAGGAAAAACAACAAATAAAACCGGCAACGTTGGAAACTGATGACATGACGTCGAGCGGATCACCTACTCGTCATAGTTCAACAACAGCTGATCTTTTTTCGAGAAGCATCAAAACAGACCAAAAAAATTATGAAATTTTGGGTAAAAGTACACAAAATCCTCCTGAAACCACAGAGGACAAAATGGTTACATACAAGAAAAAAACCATAAAACCACCAAATAACGAAGCTATTCAAAGGCCCAACCCTATATTGGGTAGCAAGGTGCATTGTCCCCTTCAGTCCTCCCAGAAGGGCACATGTCTTTTCATATCAGGCGTAGAAGTAAATACTACCTCAGACAACATAAAAAATTACATAGAAGGCGTCACTAAAGTACCAGCAATGGTCACCAAAATGAAAACCAAAACGGACAAAATAAAAAGCAGCTTCAAGGTGGAAATACATCAAAGAAAAAGTGATGTCAGCAGAAATGTGGCCCAGGGGGATCACAGTTAACTTTTTTCTACGGCTAAGACGGAGCCTAAGGCAAAGGGCCAACAAAATCTCAAACCCAGTTGCAAACAAAGACGGCCAATAAAAAATGACATAAACATTCTCCATATGAATATACAGAGCATGCGCAACAAAACACTTGAACTGGAAGAAACATTAAATTCACAAGACAATAAACATCAAATCATCTGTCTCTCCGAAACATGGCTCAAACCAGGGGAAAAATGTTTACAAAGGTTGATGGATTTAACATTATATCATCATATTCACGTACCGAGATTGAGCATGGTGGGGTGTGTATATTGGTAAAAGAGGAAGAGAGAAACTTTACAGAGCTGGAAGACCTCAGGGAACATTGTGTTGATGGTCAAATTGAATTCTGTGCAATAATTAATAAAATTGATAAGCTCTTAATTTTCTGTATTTACAGGTCGTGCAGGGGAAGCTTTGAGGTGTTCCATGATGTCTTCGAGGGGCTGTGCAGGGAAGTCAGTGTACGCTTTTTAAACTACAGGGTCATCTGGGCAGGTGATTTCAACATTAACCTAGCTCCATCAGTAAGTAATAACAACAAAGATAAACTTCATGACTTATTACATTCATACAACTATGAACAAACTATTTTTGAGACTACCAGGCCTTCAAATGAAAAGCATAATGAAAAAATATCATGTATTGATCATTTTTTTCCAAATTTTCAAAACTACCAAAACAATAGAGTCATTCAGACAGCAGTAAGCGACCACTACTCTCAATCAATAAATGTTTCTTTACAAAATTCCAGTAGTGTTGGAAATGAAAAGAACAACATAGAGAAGTTCAGTGAAGAGATAGGGCACTGTGACTGGGGGGACCTTTATGGGGAAGCTGATATCAATAAGGCATGCTCTCGTTTTGAGCATATAATTTTAACAAAACTAGACCTTATATTTCCAGCAAAAAAAAGAAAACAAAAAATTAAACCAACTCAAAGTTGGATCACAAAAGGTATAAAATCTCAAGTAGCCATAAAAGGACCCTTTTCGAGAATGTAAGAAATGGGGGATCAACTATAGAATTTTATAAAAAATATTGTAATATATTAAAACAAGTAATAAAAAAAGCAAAAAAACTAAGCAACAAAAAATTCATAGAAAATGCTGAAAACAAACAACAGGCAACCTGGAACATTATTAAAAAAATAACATCTTCACAACCTAACAAAAAAGATTCCATACTTAATCATTTTAAATATAAAAATGAGACAGAATTTCTTGATGAAGTAAACAGCTTCTTTCTGAATGTCTGCCCAGACATGGTGCTAGGTAGGGATGACCAAAATGAAAGAAGCCAGGAGTGTGCGGACAGTTTGGTCCTTGAGCCAGCGACAATTCAAGAGATCGAAAAAATTATTAAAGACCTTAAAAACAAGAAATCTGTAGGTTATGATGAAGTTCCCATAAGTGTAATTAAAGCATCGGCAAAATCATTTGCAGAACCATTGACATATTTAGTAAACCTATCCTTGCGGAGTGGTGTGTTCCCCCAAAACCTCAAAAATGCTCTTCTCAAGCCGATCCACAAGAAAGGGCCATTAAATGACCTAAAAAATTATAGACCGATTTCCTTGCTGTCTGGTTTTAGTAAAATTTTTGAAAGAGTGATTTACATAAGACAGCAAAGCAAAATGGATTCCGAAAAGGTAAATCTACAATACGTGCAGTTTACATGGCACTGGATCGAATCCTTGAGTCCCGCAATAAAAACAAAGCAACTATGGCAGTCTGCCTTGACCTTTCGAAAGCTTTCGACAGTGTGGACCATGGTCTACTCTGTCGGAAGCTTGAGAAAATTGGAGTACGCAACACATCACAAATGCTTTTTCAGTCATACTTAAGTAATAGAGAACAAAGTGTTGTTGTAGAAAACAATTCAGGTGAGGTTAAAAAATCTAAGTTTGCTGTCATAAAAAAAGGTGCGCCTCAGGGTTCGATCTTGGGTCCACTGCTTTACTTAATATAAACAAATGATGTTGCAGATATACTAAGAAACGAAATCGTGTTATTCGCTGATGATACTTCAGTGATCTGCTCAGAGAACACAAAAGAGGAATGCATCTCAAATGTTAAAGAATCACTATCAACTTTGAAGGATTGGTTTACAGATAACAATCTACAGCTTAACGTAGCAAAGACTCAAATCATAAATTTCAACTTAAGGCCAGAAAAGCTAGAAATCGAGTGTGACGGAAATACCATTGTATCAAGGAATAATGTTGTATTTCTTGGGATGATCGTTGACGAGAGGCTGGATTGGCGGGCACATATTAATCAGCTCGCAAGCAGCATGAGCAAATACTGTTATGCACTAAGAGTCCTTAGGGACACAGCTGGCAGCTCAGCAGCCCTAACAGCATGTCATGCATACATTCAGTCACGGGTTAGATATGGGGTGATCTTCTGGGGTGCTGTCTTGGAAGCAAGAAGGATTCTTCTTATTCAAAAAAGGTGCTTAAGAACAATTTTTCAGAAAAAACCCACTGACAGTTGTAGAAAAATCTTTATAGAAAATAATGTACCGACAGTCTTCAATATATATGTCTTTGAGAGCATTAAATTCATAGCCGAAAACCCTGATATCTTTGAAAGGCTAAAATAAGATCATTATCATAATACCAGGTACAAAGAAAATTTAAAAACAGAAACTGCCCACTACACGTATGTACTGAGGAATGTCAAACATAACATTCTGAAAATATGGAATACTCTCCCACCTTCAGTTCGTAGACAGGGCCCAGAGATCATCAAAAAGAAAATTAAAACATTTGTGAAATCTAAAGCTTACTACAGTCTGGAAGAATTTTTGACAGACCAATAATTAAGTGATTTACAAACTTAAAGACTTTCTTTAATTTTTACTAATATTAAATAAAATAACAATTTCCCTTTTATATTTTATTGTCTTTTATTGTTATCAACAAAAATATAAAACAAAGGGGTACACTGGCTTCTTCTGCGTTGCGTCTGGAGGACTGTGGAGAACCCGTGGGCGGCCTGTGAAGGCAGAGAAGAAGGAACATTAGTACTTCCAAATAGTCAACTGGGTGTGTTTGAGTGTGTGTATGTGTGTGTCGCTGTTGTGTTCACTTTTTTGTTCCTATGTATGTATGTATTTTTGCTTTAATGTATTTTATTAATTTTTAATTAAGAAAAGGAAAATAAAACTAAACCTCCCTATGAGCTAACTTTTATTTTGGAACAAATTTATTATTTATTTTAAAATTTCTTGTAGTTTAAGTTTTTGACGGGATCAACACCCTATGGGTAAAAAATGTTTCTTAGGCTTTACAATGTAAATTATTAAGAGAACATGATCGAATAAAGAATAAACTAAACTAAACTACTTTTCATTTAATTGAAATCGGTTTAGTTTTAATGAATTTGGGAGGAAATGCAGACAGAATTAGGCAATCGTATAGTTTGTGAAACATCTTTGCTCTATCAATGGTTAAAAAAAAAATAATATTTCCGAAACTGCTAAGCCAATTTTAATGATTTAAGTTTTGTTCTGTGAACGGATAAAGCGCTTTTTAACGAATTAAAAAAACAAATAGTTTCTGGAAACATAAGAATAAACAAACCTCTTTGAAAGGTTAAGTTTGATTCTGACCGCCATCCTGAATTTTAAGAAGGTGATAAATGTCGATAGGGACCTTTAAAGCGCAATTAATTTTTGCCTTGATACTTTTTATTTGAGGAAAATCGGTTTAGTAATAATTAATTTATTAGGAAATGAATGGCGACACAATTGAAATCTGTACAATAAAGGTTAAAACAAAAATTAATTTTTTTGGAAAAATCCAACTGATTTTAGTAATGCGTGCGTGGCAGAAATAGGATTTTTTTATAAATTAAAAAAAAACTAACTGGAACATAAAAATAAAAAAAAGTGTGTGTGCTTAAGACCACACGGCAGAAGTGTAAACTTCAACAAGGCGAAATTAATAATACTGTCCTTCATCTGCATCATCATATCGCGAGCTGAATGTTTATCTCGCAGTTAGTCACCTCGAGCCGACTTCACCCGAGTGAGCGTTACATAGCCGAGCCTGACGGCTCAGTTCAATACACTACCCACAAAAACTGCTAAACGCGCTTAAAGAAGCTTACACTTCAACAAGCAAATTTAAAGGGTTTAGCATGATTTTGTGCTCCATCTTGTAATTTCAAGATTGCGGATAAATTATTTTTTCTTAAAATCTTGATTCATTTCCTGCGAACATCAGCTTTTTTCAATAAAATCGGTAGCAGAGTTCAAGAGTTATAACACTTCTTCACCCGATATTTTAATAAACTGGATGATAGTATGTGGTCAGCAACCCCACTAATTAAACGAAAATTAATGCTTTATATAATGGAATTACAAAAATTTATATAGTTAAGTTCAAGTCATAGATCTACAGCAAGTAAATAACAGTAATGACTTGTTTTTATGGGATTTAGATTCTCTAAAAATAGCTATTATTGGGGGCAAATGGCATGAAAACTTCAATATGGTTTTTCAAGATTTACACAAATTTTGAAAGCTTGTTCCTTGTAAAAGTAAATTCTTTTGGAGGAACAAAATCACCCGGGAAATATAAAAATCCCATGGACATGAATGAATAGGTGCCAAAATTGCCTCAAAATTCAAGAATTTTTAAAGTATCATTTCTTGTGTTTGGATTAAATTCCCAAACTTCCTCACTATTTTTTTTTGAACTGCAATACATTTTCTAAAATTTCCTTTAAATTCTAAAATATAATAATGAAAACTTAAGAAAAAATAGTTTAAAATAAAGTGTAGTCAAAAAATGTTTTTGTTCTGAGCGAAATCCATGGATTTTATAAAAAAACTGACTTGACCAAATTCAAAAATTTTTTGCATCATTTCCTGTGAGTGAAAAATCTAAGTTATAATATATTCTTATAGGCAGACTCAAAAGGAACCTTAGTTTGTAACCAAACCCAAAATCATCCCTAAAACCACTTAACCGCTTCAGTTAAACCAAAATTAAGGAAAAATACAAAAATGTAAATTTTGATAAAAACTAAATTTAACAATTTTTATTTAATGGAACTTAACCACGCTTCTAAAGTGTAATACCTTGTTAGACAGACACACTTATTGCCTGCCTAAAAGTGAAATTAGAACTGTCCTATTTAATGTAGTTATTAAGTTATTTCAGAAAATCTGGATCAATGTCACGTCACATTTTAAAGCGTTGCGACGCCGCATATATTATGTCGCCGGAAAAAAAAATATTATTTTTGTAAATGTCTTCATAAGTTTATTAATCGTACCAATTTATATCAAAATCACCACAACTTCGGAAATTCTGCCCAACCATTACGAATAGCCACAAACAGAGCAAATCAATATGCCTTTTTTCTTGTGTCATTTCTGTCTGTTTATACTCGAATACACTTCCATTCTAGATTTGGCTTTAAGAACCCGGTATAGTCATCATTCAAGCCATTTCGGTGCAAAAAGTCCGATTGATTTGAAATTTGGCACGATTAAAGAATGGTTGGTCCTCAGTATTCCAGTGAGTTTGCGATCTTGAGCAATGTCCGCTAGCGCCTCCATCATGAAAAAATAGCGCTCAAAATCAGTTTTTCCAAAATAACTAGATTTCTGTAGGTTGTAGAAAAAAAAATTAATTGAAGAAATTAAATTTCCCTATACACGGTGGTCCTTAAGGGTTTTCTGTACTTAAAAACTGTTTATGGGGTAATTTTAGGGAACGTTTGGCCTCCTAAAAACCACCTTCATTGAAATCTTACCTGATCCAAAACTCCAAATATTTGGATTTGTTAAATTAAAAAATATATATATTTCCCGTGTTGATTTTTAAGAGACATTTCACTAATATGTTACTGTTTCGTTTTCCAATTCAGTCAAAAATACCTGCTTTTTATATTTAAAACATATATAATGATTAGAAATTATGATTAGTCTCTAAAATTAAAATCATAAAAGATCCGCAAACAATGTGGGCGAGGGTCTCGGATTTTCAAAATATTTTCACTAGAGTTAGGTTACGTCTTAACTAAGTAAAAAAAGCTAAAAAAAATTTACTCACCTCTTTCATGGAATTTTGAAAGGGGGTCGAATTTTCGATGAATCGGAATTTTACTCCTCACTTTAGAAACTCATATATTTTTCCCCTAATATGATATCAACTTCAAATAAATTTTGATTATTATACCCTTTTGAGGTAAATATAAATTTATTAATTCTTCTTGTGAAAAGGGCCCTAATTATTTTATATCTAAAACTCTGGTTTTATAAAATTCTTAAATTTAAAAAATTGAATTTTTCGAATGACACAAATGGCCACCTTATGTGACTAATATTTTATGTCAGCCGAGCTTAGACATTATTATTCGAGAATAAAAATTTAACCAAATTTTTTGCTTGCTGATTTTCAAAAAATAACTCAGCTATCCCTAAATTTATCGACATATCTTAGGTTGTTTGAATCATAGAAAAAAATCGAAGTATTACATTGTAACATCATACAAAATACGCAATGCTGCATCGAATTTACAAAAAATAAATAAATGGCTCTAATAAAGTTTATTTGAATATTAGGGGAAAAAGATAGGAGTTTTTAAAGATAGAGGTAAAAATCCGATTAATCAAAAATAGCCCCCCGCCCCTTTAAAATTCCACGAAAGGGGTGAATAAAAAAAATGTTTTTTGTTTTTTTTTTTTCTAGTTTTTCTAGGGTTTATTGAATTTTTAGAAACAGATTATAGGTTTTAATAAATATATATATTTTAAAAATAGAAAACAGATATTTTTTGCTTAATTTGAAAATAAAAAAGTAACCACCCATTAAAGAAAGATCCCCTAAAAATGACTACGAAAAAAAAAATTAATTTAAAAAAAGTTGAAATATTTTGAGTGTTTGATCAGGTGGGATTTTAATGAAGGTGGTTTTGAGGAGACCAAATATTCCCTAAAGATACGCCATAAACAGTTTTTGAGTACATTTTTAACAAACTCATTCACCCTTGAGGACCACCCATGTGTTTTCCGTATAAAGACAGTTTTCAGGTGATGACTTGCCGCCATTTTGTTTTTAGATACCTTTAATTTATAAAATAACTCATTTTTGAAAATAATTGAAATAACAAACCAAGACTAATGAATAACCTACAAAATGATATATTATTAAATTGCCTGGATAATACCCTTCTTGAGGTACAGTCAGAGACTTTTTAACTGGCCGCGCTCGAAAATAATAAAAAATCCTATTTGAAATAAGGACACCCAGTTTGAACCAAACCAAAAAAATAATAAACCTTCCCTCTGTCTTTATACATACGAATTATAAAAAATAATTTTTCTAATATAATATACATTATAGATTTTGACAGAAAAAAATACACCGGCAATTTACAAACGCTTTGTCTATGTGTTTCCACCAAATACGTTATAGCACAAATACATGTTCAAAGAATCGAAAAGTGAAGCGGTCATAGCTGGCTTTGAAAACAATGGCAAATTTAAATTCGCGGATACGAATTTTTAAGTGCGCATGCGTGTGTTTTGTCATGTGGACACACAGCTGCTATGTGGCTGGAGGCCATATTGACATTTTGCGGTGTTTTGCGTTTGTCGTATAAAATTATGTTTTTTCTGTGAAAAATGAGAAACAATTTATATATGTTTGTGGAAAAATGTCCAAAAGAAGTAAAGTGCCATTCCATAGGTAACTACGTGTATTTTTCTTAATAGTTTGTTAATAAAGTTAAGAGTGGTTTGAAGATGCCATTAAACACTCTTCATGGTGTCCACAATAAATCTACACAATTACTTTTAGAAAAACTACAATTTTAATCCACAATTTGATAAATTTTCACCCAATCAACTAGTTTTTAGAAAAAAAATAATAGACATTACCCTAAACATTTGACAATTGTCAAATAATGTAGTTACGTAAAGGCGTATGTTCCAAAACCACCAAAACTGACGCATGCGCAGTAACCGAAAAAGGAACATTAAGAATTAAATAGGGGTCCTGGCTTCAAGCATCGCGTGTGAGAATGCATGCATATTTATGCTCTAAGATATTTGGTTTCCACATTATATGTAAAATAAACCGAATATATTAGGTTTAAACTTATTTCACCTCCAATAATTTTCTTATGATATGAGCACGCTGTATATGTCTATACGTGCCTGCTGGTAGCAATGTAGAAATTTTACAAGCATTCTAATTTCTAGGAAATATAAAACTTGCCTGATCTTCTCAAAGGAGAATTCATTGGCATCATATTTTGCTGAAGGGTTGGCGATACGGTCCACAAATTCGGTGGTGGGGGGGTTTCGCAAAGACTTCCAGAGGTGGACCTTCTTCTTCCTGGGGGTGTACCGATTACAAAGTTCACCTGTAAAATAAAATTGGCACAGGGTCAGATTTATTAACACTAGCTTTTTTAATATTTATCGAAGAAGAGAAAAACAAAAAATAAATCTATTATTATTATTATACCTCAGTGGCGTATAAACGGCCTGGGGGGACGCCCCCCCCCGAAGCTATGATTTTTTTGGATATTTTCCACATATTTCATGAATACAAACATAAAATAGCATAAAATACAGCCTTATGAGGTCTCGCCCCCCCCCCCAAACTGTCTCGGGCCCACCCCGAAACTTTTTTCTATATACGCCACTGTTATAGCTTATTTTATTGATGACCAACAGGTTCTTTCTTTTTAATGGAACTTAATCTTATTGACTTTTATGAAGGAAAATTAGCCTTTTATTGTGAACTGTTAAAAATAAATTAAGCATAAAGATTTTTTTATTTTATTTTTCTGATATAACTATAACTAAATAGATAGGAAGATTTTCAAAGAGGTTGGACTTGAGGTATATAAAATTTTTTATTGCTGATTCTGGTAGCCCAAGAGCTCTACTTTAAGGATCCGGTTAATGCCACCCTGGCAACCTTAAGCATTTTGAAATATTCAAGATGGCGCCCGATTAGTGATAAAAAAATGAAAAATAAATAATTTCTGTAAACGTAAACCCAAGGCTAGGCGGAACTAATAGCCCTTAGGGTACCACTAAATCAAAATGGCGCCGCCATCTTAGATTTTTGGAATTTTTACCTTTTACTTAGAAATATCTTCGAGCTACCTAGGTGCTACCCTTGCAGAGCTATACACCCTTAAGTATCCCTAAATTGCTGATTTCTTGCACATTTTATTAACTAAATAAAATAAATAAATACACCAAATATGTTAAGTTTAACCCATTTTCAATGATATATTGTGAGTAACACTTCAGTAGCGTTAGTAAACTGGAAACGTTTAAAAAAATTACAATAATTGTTGTATGTTTTTTGCAATTTTCTTAAAAACTAACTATTTTAAGAAAACACGTGTAGAATACTTTATTAAGAGGATAAAATTTCCTTTTTAACGATGTATAACTTAATGGGTATAAGTATACCACTAACAATAAATGGGCATGGGCAGTGGCATCCATAAGTGTGGTTGATTATAGAAAATTATCCACAATTTTTTTCAAAACTAAGCTCCCTAGAAAAAGAAGTTTTATACGCATAAAATGACGTTCCTAAACTGGGATAATTTCTAAAAATCACAAAAAATGCGTCATGATTATCTAGTTTTTGCAATTTTCGTAAAAACTAAGCAACTTCCTAATAACACTATTAAGAAAACAAAAATTCTTAAGATTTTCTTGATCCATATAAAAATATATGCAATATGCGAGTCACAATGGGACATTTCTTTTAGTATCGAAGTGTTAGTCCACATATGTAGGGCTTTTAACAGGGTGCAAAATGAAAAGCTTATGGAAATCCTTAGAGACGTAGGCCTGGATGATAGAGACCTTAAGTTAATGGAAAATCTCTATTGGAACCAAAGTACACAGATTAAGGTAGACCAACAAATTTCAGAGGCAGTACGAATCAAAAGGGGTGTCTGGATAGGCTGCATACTTTCTCCATTACTTTTTTAAACTCAAACAAGATATTTGAAATTGCCTTAGAAAATTGCATTGAAGGAATTTCTATTAATGGCTTAAACATAAACAATCTTAGGTACGCTGACGACACCATTATGGTCGCAAACTCTCGAGAGAAGTAGTTCTCAGGGCGAGAGCGCCCCCTTGGGGACGCTGGAGGTTTTCAAGGGAGCGGTAGAAGCCACAGGGGAAAATTGAAGGCGTTAAGGCGGTCTAGAGGGGCGATAAGATATATTGAAAAATTATGTTTTAAAACGTCTTTTGGCAGCTCTATAAATAGGTGAGGTAGTGGCAAATTTTAAGATCTTTATGTAAATCACAAAATCTTAAACACGAAGGAGTCACTAGAACAATACAAAAAGGAAAAAAAGAAGTACAAAAAATATGTATCCAATTTAAAAAAAAGTATAAACGAAAACCTATCTTAAATTCTAAAAATAAAAATTTAATCATGAGGAACAATGGAAAAAAGAAAACAAAAAAGATAAACAAAAAACATAAAATGAAAACAAAATGAAATTGAGGTAAGTGACCTCAAAAAAATTGCTGACATATTTCAAAAACAATTTTGCCTACCTTTTAATGAAAAAAATTTTGAAACAAATATACCCAGACATTGTAAAACTTTATATTTGTATCCTACCACTGATACTGAAATTTTTAATATACTAATGGCGTTCCCTAATAAATTTTCATCAAGCCTAGATGAGATTCCACGTGCTATACTAAAAAACTCGGCTCAATACACCAGTTACATTTTGTCATACATCATCAATAACTATTTTTCAACAGGAATTTTTCCATCAAAATTAAAAGAAGCTAAAATAATTCCCATCTATAAAAAAGGAGAGAAACATAGTCCTAACAACTATCGGCCTTTGTCTTTACTCTCATCTGTGTCAAAGGTCTTTGAGAGGGCATTGTACAATCGGCTAATTGACTTCATTGAAAAACAAAAATTACTAAAAAATAACCAATATGGGTTTCGAAAAAATCGATCTACGGAACTGGCTGTTTGAAATATATGAATTTTTGAAATTTTTAGTAGAAGATATGGATCAAGGGAAGCATACTGCCGCGTTGTACTTTGACCTCTCGAAGGCGTTTGACACGGTTGACTTTAAACTTATGTTAGGAAAACTAGATAAATTTGGTATCCGTGGAATAGAACTTAAATTTATATCTGAGTAACCGAAAACAAATAGTTTTTATAGAAAAGGAAGAAGTCAATTTCTTCTCTGAGTGGTCTGACATAAAGCAAGGGGTCCCGCAAGGTTCGAAATTGGGTCCGCTGCTGTTCCTGCTATATGTGAGTGATCTTCCTGAGAGTGCTGATGGGGACATGGTTGCCCAGTTTGCAGATGACACAACCTGTGGTGAGTCTCATGCAACACTTGAGGGGCTCTCGGGGGGGTGCTCGCGTGTGGCGAAGGCAGTAGCGGGCTGGTGTCAGACCAACAGTGTAAACTCGAATGTACAAAAAACAGCATTAATTAAATTCCAAAAAACAGGCACGATAAAAGAATCACTTCTAGTAAAACTCAACCACAAGTCACCACAAGCTACTAATAAAGTAACACTTTTGGGAATCACTATGGATCCACTATTGAATTAGGAAAATCATGTGAGAGACCTGAACTCGAGGCTCTAGTGCAACAGCTGCTACTAGAAGGCTTAGTGAAGTTATAACAACAAAAACCTTTAAAACCTGCTATTTTTCTAGTGTCCAAAGTCTCATTACATATGGCATCATTTTTGAGGGCTCTTCATTCAAGGCATCCATTGTATTTAGGGCACAAAAGCGTATAATCAGAGCTTTTTTAGGACAGAACCTCTTGTAGGACTCATTTTGCAGCCCTGGGCATTTTGACGGTACCATCACTGTATTTTCTCCACTTGGTTCTTTTTGTCAAATAAAATCAACACCTATTCAGGCAAGATAGTGATCTCTATGGTGAGGAAATGCATATGATGACGAGAAACAGGGATGGCCTAAGCATACCCCGACTCAATACATCTTTTTTCCATCGCGGACCTAAATACCGAGCTATCAAAGCATACCATAGCCTACCAACAGCTATTCAGGAGGAAGAGAACTTGAAAAGATTTAAAAGATTGATTAATCAGTACTTGCTTGAGGTGACCCTGTATGATTTTAACTTTTAATTTTAATGTTGAATTTGTCTATATTTTAACATATGTGTGTGTATGTTAAATATAAAAATGAAAAAATATTTACCATATACACACTACAGTTTGCTGACGACCAAGTAATTGTAGCTAATGATAAAGAAGACATGGAGTATATGATGAGAAAGTTAATGGAAGAATACCAAAAGTGGGGATTAACAGTGAACGTGGACAAGACAAAGTACTTATGTATTGGAAACGAATCCAGTGAGTTAGAACTAGACAATGGACAAGTAATATCTCCATGCAATGAGTATGTATACTTGTGTGTCACATTTGATAAGACAGGAACAGAATGTAAAGAACTGGAAAAAAGAATAGTAAAAGCAAAAAAGGTTATTGGATGTCTTAACAGTATTTTATGGAGCAGAAAGATAAAAAAGAATGTAAAATTTAACATATATAAAACAATGGTGAAAAGCACGCTGTTGTATGGAATAGAGACTTGTCGCGTAACAGAAAAATACAAAACAAAAATGGAAAGTGTCGAAATGGATGCAATAAGAAGATCAATGAGAATATCTAGAACTGATCACATAAGAAATGAGATCATAAAAGAAAGAATGGGAATCGAAGGGAGCATAACGGATGACATCACTAAAAGAAAACTGATATGGTACGGCCATGTACAACGGATGAACGACGAAAGATTACCAAAGCAGGTCCTAGAATGGCAACCAATAGGGCGCAGAAAAAGAGGGCGTCCTAAACTAGAATGGCAACAGTCAATCCAAAGATTAATGAGTCAAAAAAATCTGACAGAAGATGATTGTCAGGATCGAAGGAGGTGGAGAATAGGCGACCCGACTAAATAAAAAAAAATATATGAAAATATACTTCTTCTGTATGGATTCCTAATGTAAGGGTCAATTTTTATCTACTTTAAAAAAAAATCAACTTAATTTTTTATCTAAAACTACTTTAATGATAGCATCAGGATGTTACAAATAATACAAAAGGATTGGTAATTTAAACATTTCCCTAAAATGTAAAAAAAAAATTACGTTGCTTTTTTATAGGATTAAGTTACACTTTTTTCTGTTATCTTGTTGGCAATAAAGTGTTTATCTATCTATCTATCATTGCACAACCTTATTTTTCTGCAAAAATACACTTTATTTATTACATCTTAATATGTTTTTATTTTTGAGTGACTTTGAGCAAAATATTGCTAAACTTGTTAAAGGCCTCTTTAAGCTTAGCATTCATTACCACTTAATTGGATATATGCAATATATGCATTAATTGTCGTAATTTTGTCGTAAAAGAAAAAAAATTGTCGCGTCATCCGTTTTCCCGAAAACGGGCTTTAAGTAATTTCAGATTTCCAGCATAAATCCCAGTAATCTAAAAGTTATTCAGGAACATGCGATAATGTTTAACGTTACGCGCAATTGTAAATTTTTCGGGAAATTTTAATAATCATTATAACGGGGTGTAACTTTTACTTTTCAATATAACCCTTTGTATAGTGTTAATATAAATATTCATTGTTTTACACTATCAAGCTAACGCCATGATTTTTCGTTGTTTTAGAAATTACGAAAAAATCTCAAGAAATAGGAGTGGTCTATAAATTACATAACATATTTTTATCATTATTTTATCAAAAATAGTTATAGTTTTTTTAAGCCTAAAAAAGTTGAAGAAAATGACTTTATTACACCTAAAAGAAACCATTTTTTTAAAATTTAATACTAACATGAAATCTGTAAAATAACACTAAGAAAACATTGTTTAATTTTTTTTTAACTAGAACTAAACAAACACAAATACAGGGGCTTGGCACCCAAAGAAAATACTCAGCACAAGGATATCAATAAATAGATAAATAAAAACAAGGACTATCAAGGCTATATGGACTACTTCGGACTAAGACTAAGTTACATGATTCCTATTGTTATTATTATAAGCCCATCAATAAAAAGAATACAAAACACAAAAATAAAAAAACAACAAAACAAAATAAAAAAGTCCAAAAAAGTTAAAGGACACAGCTTCATACCTTTGTAACACTATTTTTTTAACATAAAACAATGTTACCCGTCAGTTTAGACATCAATCAATATATAAAAAAAAACAGGAAACAAGCTGATAGTTATTAAAATTTTGTCAAGACATGCTTTGGCTATAAAATTCGTCAATATAATGGAGTTTGTAATAAGAATTTTTTAAATTTTTTCCTAAAAATCCTAACAGAAGCAGCACGTTTTCAGGAAGAAAATTAAATATTTTCCTTCCCTCATAAATTATTGATCTTTTTGTAAGAGACCTTTTAGGAATTGGTAACGTACATGGTTTTGTTGTCATGTAACTTGTGCACTTCCGCCCCATCACTGCTAACATAATTTTTATATACTAAACTTGCAGTACAAAAACTGATGTTAGAATGAGAATTTTTAAGTTTGTAAAATGTGGCCTGCAAGATTCTCTTGGAGATATGTCTGCTATACAGCGTATGGCTTTTTTTGTAAAACAATAAAAGTTTTAGCAGATATAGGAAGGCTGTTCCCCAAAATGCTATGCCATACTTCAAGTGGCTGATGAAAGTTTTTGACTTAAATTTGAAGATGTGCTTATCAAACCGCAATTGGTCATCAATATGGAGGCCTAGAAATTTGGTGACAGATTCACTGTGAAGAAGGTGGTCCCCGAGGTTAATGTTTGAGATATTACCTTTAAAGCCGATGAAGTTGGATTTATTAACATTAAAACAGAGCCGGTTTGCATCGCACCACTTCTATATTTTTGAAGATCTTGAAATATGCTCAGCTCTAGAACGCTGATGTCCTTGTGGGGCTATAAGACAGATGGATCATCTGCAAAAAGTGTAAATTCACCCAAAATATCCAGCTGAACAAGATCATTGATATATATCAAAAACAACAATGGACCCAATATTGAGCCTTGGGGAACGCCACAGTTCACACCCAACGAATGAGAAGACGACCCTGATGCCGATACATACTGTGTACGATGCGTCAAGTAAGACCTAAACCATGACAACACTGAGCCCCTGAAACCCTAGCGCTCAAGCTTTCGCAACAGTATTCCGTGATCCACACAATCAAAGGCCTTGGACACATCACAAAACACTGCCGCAACCGCCTCACCCTTATTGATTTCATTATAGACTCGGTCAAGAAAGTTAAACATAGCGTCATTAGTTCCTTTGGATGATTGAAATCCAAACTGCTTTGGTGTAATAAGCTTAAACTTTTTTAGATAGGTCCACATGCGCTTTTTAACTATTTTTTCTATGACTTTTGATAAAGTTGAGAGAAGTGAAATATACAGCCGCCCTTATGATGTGGGACAACAATTGAACTTTTCAACCAGTCTGGAAATGAGCCCCTCTGAAGAGAGTCGTTTATAGCGGTACAGAATGCTAAAAGAGCATTATTTGGTAGTTTCATTAGAACGTCAAAAGAAACTTCATCTTCTCCAGAAGATTTTTTTATTTTTAATGTCTTTTAAACCTTCAAGTAATTCTGATGGCTCAACATTATTAAATTGAAACGAGCTTGAGACGGTAATGTGAGATGAGAAGTGTTGTGCGTTTAAGGTGTTCTGTCAACTTACTGGCAATGCTGCAGTAGAATTCATTTAGAAGGTTGCAGTCTACCCCAATCTGATTAAGTTTCTTTGATACACTGTTCCCTCTAAATTCATTTATAATGCTCTCTTTCTGTACATTTTTAGAATTTTGAAGTCTATCACTTTAATGTTTTTGTTTGGCTAAATTAATTAAGTTTTTATAAATATTTCGATATTTATTATAATACTGTATAAATTATTCGTCCTTTAAAAACCTTCTAATGTAATTTAAACTTCGTAGATTAACTAAAGATATTTTTAGGCCCAAGGACAACCATTGTTTCAATACTTTTTGTTTTGGCTTCAACCACCTTAGTGGAAACGCTCGTCTAAAGTTATCCAAAAGAACTTTGTAGAAGGAAAAGATGGGTTCTGGTGACTGTTCAATACCCTGTCAATTGACTCTTTGACACTGATTTTTAAATTGAGTAAAAGCATTTGTGTTAAAAATTCTTGTATGTATCCGTTTAGGCATTTCTGAAACAGTGACTAGTAAAAAAGTATACAAAACAGCTTCATGATCAGACAAACCAGAATGAACGACTGAACATGAACCATTACCCAAGTTAAAGCATACAAAATCAATAGTCGTCGCAGTTAAATCTGTAATTCTTGTTGAGGACTCAACATGCATTTCTAAACCATAAGCAGTTAACATATTCTTTAGCATTATGGTGTCCATTTGATTTGAATTACTAAAATCTATGTTAAAGTCACCTGCCAGGATCATTTTCGAATTTGGAGAGGTTTCGGAAAGCATCGTTCGAGTTTGTTTAAAAATTCTTTGACACTGGAAGAAGGTGAACGATACAAGCAAAAAATGTAAAAGTTGTATTGCTTACAGAGGCACGCTGAAAACTCAAAACTTCCTTCATTTAAAAGATAATTGTATTTTTCGATGTTAACAAAGCTGGTTTTGATAAAATAAGAGTGCCTCCGTGAAGGGAGCTCTCTCTACAGGAAATGGAAATTGTATGATAGTTTGACACAACACTCTTGCGAATGCAACCAATGTTCGGTTACTAGTACAATATCTGGAAAGTTGTTGTTTTCTACAAATGTAAACAGATCGTCTGTTTTATTTCTGAGAGATCTGATATTCTGTAACACAACCGAAAGTATATTTGTTAAATCCCCCCGTTTAGGAGGGGTAGGGTTAAAAAATTTGAAACATTAGATGCTCTACCTCTGCTATTCTGACCGATCGAGCCAAAATCTTGATTGTTATCTGACTGTTGGCTAGAGCTGGTGGGGGAATCACATTCAATAATTTGAATTATTGAGGTGTTATTTTCCTTATGTGTATTAACCCCAGACAAAGTCAAACCACAATCTGGTTCGACCATTCTCAAACAAGAATAACTATTATTTTTATACTCGGATAAAAAATTTACAATAAAGGACGCCATTTTTGTAAGGCCTCTCCTGTTAAGAAATATGCCATATTTACAGTAGTCAGTGTATCTAAACCTATTAAACAAGTCCAAAAAATTTATATTAGTCGCAAATTACCTAAGATTAACCTAAGAACGAATTTCACAATTTTATTATTGACAAAGTCCATTTGTCTATAAGGAAGAGACCCTTCATATTTAGCAGGTGTTGTACAAATGACGTGATTGGTATAAAAAACATATTAGATAAAAGACTTATATCGTTTAGATAAATATCGTCATTGTTAAGACCCGCTAAAACCACTACATAGTCTTTATTAGTCATCCTAGAGATCCAATCCTTTGATCCATTTATCACGTCTTTGAATGTCGCATTAGGCTTACAAATCGCTTGAAGTCTATCCAAATACGGAAGTAAATATTTTCCGTATTCATCTGTCAACAAAAGAACTGTTTGTTTCTCCGTTTTATTGTTTTATGATTGTTGTCAATATTATTTTTGCTTTTAATGTTGGTTATTTTGTGATTGTCAATGTCGTTTTTGTCATTTACATTATTGCTTATGCTATTGTTAGCGTTATTCTTGCTTTTACACGTCGCATTTCTTAAATTTTTATTGATTACTCCAATCTTTGACCTTGTCTGTTCATCCTTTTTGCTGTGTATATCCTCGCTTGTGGGATGTTGAGCGAGTTGTGTGTCAGATTGTAGCTTGAGCTTTTTCGATTCCATCTGATGTATCTTTATATCTTCTTCCAACATACGTATTCGATCATATTTTTACTGAATTCCTTTATTTCCTCCAATTCACTTTTCAATATTAATATGTTATCGTTTTTAGCCATTATTTCCTCAGAAAACTCTTTATTTGTTACCTCAGCCTCCGTAACTTTTTTTCTTAATTCGACTATTAATAATTGTTGTTTTTCTTTAAGCAAATCATCGCCAACTTTGTCATTTTTACAGTTAACACAGGATACCCCAGTTACGTCCGTTTGAGCCCCAGAGGAATTCAATTAAAAAATAGTAGTTTGACATGATGAACTTTTAACAAGGGGTTGTACTTGAATGGCTTTAGAGGCCACCTCCTTTTTTCGTTTGTTAATTGCTTGTTGTTGTTCTTCAATGCGCTTTTCCAATGCATCTATTTTGCCTTGCTTCTCCTGAATTTCATTTATATATTCCGCTTCACATTGTGAGGCATCATTTACCACAGACACTGAATTACGCTTAAGTCTTTTGATATACCTATTTTTATCATTAATTTCAACTTTTAAATCACTTATAATAGCATTTAAAATGTCAAACGTATCTGGATCTCTATCCGTAACGTTCGTCATACAGTTCTGAGAACAAATTAGAAAAACTGTCCTTTTAAACTACCTATTAGTTGTTCTATTCCAGCAGCTTCTGTGAAAGGCATTTTTACACACCAAATAAAAGAACAACATCGATTCTTTGCTTTTACGACATTTGAAAGTGGACATCTTGAGAACTTGAGTCTTAGACTTTCTCAATATTTTTCATTCAAATTTTCAGTATTTACAGCCTTATAATGTTTGTTACAATGAGATTTTTTTGTGGATTATTGGCGAAAGTTTTAGATTTATTATCAAAAATGTCCCAAAATCTGCCAAAGTAACCCCGTTTTACGGTACAAATTTACAAATTTTCATTTATTTATATCATGCACATATTCAGATTAAATAGAACTTATTTTATTTTAATTCATCAGTTTTTTCTCCGTTTAAATTGTTCTCAACTTATCACTACATGCCTGACGTTTTTAAGATAAGAAATTTGTTAAATGCTGCCAGTTATTTTTCTTTATTGTTTTATTTTGAATTTTTTGGAAAACCTAACCTTAAAGTTTGTTTTGGGCTTTCTGCAAAAACCTTCAAAAAATAAAGTCCTGTTTGGGAAATATTCCGATCAGGTGATAATTTCTCTCTTTGTTGAAAGTTATTTTCTTTTTGATCACCTGATCATTTTGGTAAAATCATACGCGTTTTTTGCTCACGCTGGGAGTTTGAAGCGCCACCCTGTGTGTGACAAGGGAATGAAGAAATCACTTCCGACAAAAAGTCACACGTGTTTTTGGGTTGAAGACCGAAATTCCAGCCACAAGAAAGGGCCGCGGCCGCCAGTGAAACTTTGGGACTGCTACATAATTACAGAAGGTAAGCTTCTAGCGTGTTGCCGATTTTTTCCTTTGTTTTTTAGTTTAATATACTTTGTTTTCCCAGGCGGGGGGATTTAACTTTAAGGTTATTTTTTTTTTGGGATATCTCTAGTTTTTCTCCCCTTCAGGGGTCAGATGTCTATTTGGTCCTTCAGACCCTTATGTTTTAAAAAAGCACTTTGGATTTTACAGTTTTTTTTGTTAAAAAAATGGTAATTTTATAGTTTTTTTGCAGCAACCACATTTTATCGTTTTTTTTTTGCCAGATTCGGACATTGTTGTTTTTGTACCGATTTTTTTTAGAGTCCGCATGGTTTTGAAGGTTGGTTGCCCTGAGTTTGGTTTATGACCTCGTGCGGCGATAAAAAAAACCCCCGTTCGACATTTGGGAGCGGCCCGGGCCCCCGTTCTTTTTTTCTTGCTGGCTGACGTTTCATTGACGTTTGTGTGTTCTAACCTCACAACTTCACGTGTTGTTTTGTTTACCTCCGAGGTTAGAAAATTGTTGATTATTCGTCGGGTTTCGAATTTGCTTGTGTGAAATCCGTCGAAATTTACCTTCATTTTTTGCTTTCGTTAAGCGCGAGATTAGTGCCGCGTTGTTTAGCGAACCGTACCGGTGTGTTGATATCCAATTTGTCGCGAAAAAACCTACCTTTTTGTATCTGATAAAAAGCGCTTTATAATGTCTGATCCAAGAAGTTTAAAACAAAAACAAAAAAGTGTTTTTAATAAATTAAAAACAACTTATAATAGAGCCGTCGAAGCCCAGGGCAATGCAGAGAAGGCCAAAAAGTTAAAACCCAGATGGGAAGATGTGCTTTCTCTGGTAAGTCAATTCGATGCATTGCATTTTGAAATTATAAGCTGGATAGTAGTGATCAGATACAAGAAAGTCAGGAAACTTTAGTGCAGGAATTTGATGAAATGAAATACACAATTAGATCGATTTGTCGTGAGCTCTATCCGGAGGATTACCAAGATGCCTCACAGACAATTTTGAACCATTCCCTGGTAAATGTCGACAGGGGTCTTGAAATTAAAAGAATAGAGGTACCCCATTTTGACGGTAATCTTAAAAAATGGCCCACCTTTTTTGATATGTTTAAGTCACTTGTTCATGATAAAGCTGACATGAGTGAAATAGCTAAATTTCAAGCCTTAACCGCTCTGGTGGGAGAGGCCGCATCTGTAATTAGGAACATACCGCTAACCTCAGATAATAATAGAGTAGCCTTCGATGCAATGATTAGATGCTTTAATAATAAAAGACTTTTGGTAACAAATTATTGGACGTCTATTTGTCAAGCCCCTTCTGCAAAATCGAGCAACCCTCATGATTTAAGGTTATTGTTGTCCACTTTCCGGGAAAATTTGGAAGCATTGTCAAACTATGATGATGTAGACCTTTTAGATTTTGCTAAAATACTTCTTCTTTTGCAAAAGGTTGATACCCCATTGAAAACTCAGTTTGAGATTGAGTATAGTGATAAGGAAATACCGTCCTATAAAGATTTGCTTAAATTCTTAGAGAAAAATTGTCGGGCTTTGGAAAATAATTCTCTTTTGAATAAGCCGAAGGAGGTCTCACCTCCTCTACCCCCTAGGAAGGGTGGCAAACCACCCTATCCTGTGTTATTGACTGGAACAGGCCAGTCTGGTAATAAAGGTTGTGTTTATTGCCAGCAACAGCCCTACCACCCCCTTGTGAAATGTACCAGATTTCTGGAATTAGAAGTAGGTCAACGCCATCAATTTGTTAAGCGTGAATGATTGTGTTTTAACTGCTTTGGCAAACATGGTGTATCTCAATGCCCTACAAATGCCACGTGTCGTCAGTGCCAGGGTCTTCACCATTCCCTGTTGCACTTTGTGAAGAGCTCTCCGAGCCCCCAAGTTGATCGTCCAGGGGAGACCCCCCGTATACCTAATAGTGAAGGTGGCCCAACAGGCATTGTGTACCGCTACACCCAGTAGCAACCATTTTGAACCTCGTAAGAGGAGACCTGTGCTTTTTGCAACTGCCGAAGTTTTAGTTGTAGATGCCAACAAAAAGTTTGTGTCTTGTCGGGAAATTTTAGATTCCGCTAGTGAAGCGTCCTTTGTAACCGTCTCTTTGGCTGAGAGGTTAGGACTTAAAGTAGCTCCGAATAGAACTCCTATTGAAGAAATAAATGGCATGATTTCTAGTCCATCAGATGGCAATGTAACATTGCAAATAGGCTCCTTCAAGTTTCCTGATAGTTTGTTTTCCTGTGATGCCATTCTTATTCCTAAAATTTGTGAAACCATACCTGTGACTGTTGTAGAATATGATTCTATTCAGTGGCCGTACCTAAAAAATTTAGATTTTGCTGATCCTAATTTTGGACAACCTAGTAGTGTAGACCTTTTAATTGGTGTTGCTTGCCTTTCAGAGAGCCTCGACAAGAGCTTGGTAACTCTAAAGGTCAAGCATTGCGTAGATTCAATATGATGGAAAACCGATTGTTGAAAAATCCTGCTTTGTATAGTGCGTACAAAGACTTTGTTCAAGATTACCTAGACCAGGGGCATATGAAATTGGACAATTCTAGCCCTGACTTCCATTCATATTTTATTCCACACCACCCAGTTGTGAAGGCAGATGGTGACTTGTCAAAAATTCGAATTGTTTTTGATGCATCTGCCAAGACCTCAAATAGTCGTAGCTTAAAATCTATTTTATTGGTAGGACCTAAACTCCAAAGAGATATTGTGTCAATATTGCTTACTTTTCGCCTTTATAGTGTTGTATATACTAGTGACATACGTCAAATGTTCAGGCAGATTGATATGCATCAGGCTGATGTGTGTTATCAAAAGATATTGTGGCGGTTCGACCCAACCGAGGAGATTCAAGAGTACTCTCTTCAAACAGTAACTTATGGTGTGAATTCGAGCCCATACCTAGCTATTCGTACTCTTCACCAGCTCGTTAAAGATCATGGCAGTGGCTTTCCACTAGCGAGCAAGGCGTTGATGCATACTACTTATGTGGACGATGCCATCGGATTAGCAAATTCTGTAGCTGAAGCTTTAGAAAGCCAGAAACAGCTAATTGCGTTGTTAAAATTGGGTTGTTTTGAACTTCGTAAGTGGACTAGCAACACTCCTGAGTTACTAGAATCGGTTCCAGCTAGTCATCAGCAACCAATTTCCTTTGATGATGAATCTGCTGGTTTAAAAATCCTTGGACTAAAGTGGTGTCCAAAATTGGATTCGTTTTGTTATGATGTGATGCCCATGGAAAGACCTTGTACCCAGAGAAACATTCTTTCTGAGATTGCAAGGATATATGATCCACTCGGGTTCCTAGCCCCAGTTGTTTTGGTTGCTAAATGTTTAATGCAACGTTTGGGGGTCCAGGGTCTTTCATGGGATGATACCCCCTCCAGTGATATTGTTGCACAGTGGCAACTGTATGTGTCGCAACTACCATTATTATCTTCGATTTCAATACCTCGTTATGTTGTGAAGCAAAATGCTGTCACCACTGAATTGCATGGCTTTTGTGACGCCTCAATGTGTGCATATGGTGGTGTAGTATATATTCGATAAATTGAGTTGGATGGAAATATTTCTATCTCCCTTTTGTGTGGGAAAAGTAGGGTGTGCCCTTTGAAAAGTATTTCTATTCCACGCTTAGAATTGTGTGCTGCTGTATTGTTGGCAGAGCTATTGGACATATATTTATTGACCTGGATAATTAACTTGTAAGTAGAATTATTTTATATTTTATTATGTATCGTTGACTTCCATTTTTAATATTTTAAGTACTATTTTCTCTTAAGAAAGTCACTAGTGTTATCTTGTATTGCAGATTTCCCCTTGAAGATGGAAATATAAAATTTCCGAAACGTGTCGGGGTATGAATAGGAATATATAATCTATTCAAAAATTGTGTGGAGTTTAGGATTTTTTCACTCCTTTTCCAAAAATTAGAGCTATTGGAGTTTGTTGGCAATCATCTTGATTGCATCCCGATTGATAAGATTTTTGCTTGATCTGACTCCAGCGTTACCCTTGCTTGGATAAAATCGTGTCCATCAAAACGAAAGGTTTTTGTAGCCAATCGTGTAAGGACTATTCAAGTGAAAGTTCCCCCAGCTGTTGGTACCATGTAAATGGTAAGGAGAACCCAGCTGATTGCTTATCGCAGAGCTTACTTCCTGGTCAATTGATAGACCATCCTCTTTGGTTTACTGGACCATCCTGGTTGGCCCAGTCTAGTGAAACATGGCCTATGAACCATAAAATTGATGAGTTTGTTGCTGATCTACCCCCTGAGGAAAATCGTTTTGTTTTTGTGACAGAAATACCCCTTGATGAAGTACAGCTGTTACTCACTAAGTACTCCTCTTTACGTAAAATCTTGGGCATTGTTGCCTTTTGTTTGAGACCTTTTCGAGTGAAAAAAGATCCTTCTTTATCTTTTCCTACTAAAGCCCTCAATGAGGCAGATCTTTATTATGCTACTTTAGTTGTTGTGCGAGTTATACAACAAGAAGTTTTTTTTGAAGATTTGAAAAGGATACGTAAGGGTGAGAGTTGTGCTAGGCCTCTTCGAAAGTTAGCTCCTTTTTTTGATTCCCATGGTGTTCTCAGGGTGGGCGGTAGATTACGTCACACTGATTTAGCATATGAGGTGAAACACCCCATGTTGCCTCGTAGTCATAGGCTTACCCCTTTGATTATTGAAAAATTCCATAATGAGCATGGACATCCAGGTCCTCGCTTATTGGAGTACCTCCTAAATCAACAGTTTTGGATTTTATCGGTGAAAAGTGCCATTCACAGTGTTGTTTTCAAGTGTTTTTGTTGTGCCAGGGTAAATCCCAAACCATTGCACCCATTCATGGGTGACCTTCCTAAATTTAGAGTGTCCCAGGTGAAGCCCTTTTCCCATGTTAGTGTAGATTTTATGGGTTCATTCTCCATCACGTTAACCAAGCGTCGTGGTGTAAAAAGTCAAAAGGCTTATGGGTGTATTTTTGTTTGTTTCCCAACAAAGGCCATTCACCTGGAGGCTGTTTCTGATTTGTCCACTGATGCATTTTTGGCTGCCCTCCGCCGATTTGTCGGTAGACGTGGCAGATGTGCTGCCCTCTATAGTGACCAGGGCACTAATTTTGTTGGGGCAAATAACCTCCTTGTGTCCTATTGTCAGCAAGCTGCTGAGGCTTTAGCGATTAAGTGGTGTTTTAATCCACCCGCCAGTCCGCATTTTGGTGGACTCCATGAGTCTGGGGTAAAGTCCACGAAAACTCATCTGAAGAGAATTGTGGGGGATCAAATCCTAACCTTTGAAGAGTTGATGACTGTATTGGTTCAGATTGAGGCTATTTTAAATAGTCGACCATTGTGTAGTATGCGCCCTGATCCTCATGACTTTCAAAGTCCTACTCCTGGACATTTCCTCACTTTGGAACCCTTGACAGCCCCTCCCGATGAAGACCTAACCAATGTTAAGTTAAACCGTCTCCATCGCTGGCAGTTGTTCAGCAGATCCAGCAGCATTTTTGGCGCCGCTGGCATATGGAGTATTTACAGTCGTTGCAACAACGCGATGGAATACCCCCGATAACCCTCCAAAAGTTGGAACATTAGTAGCGTTGAAAGACGAAAACCTACCCCATTGAAGTGGTCACTCGGTAGAATTGAAAAAATTTACTCGAGTCCAGATAGAATCCCCCGTGTCGTGCAAGTAAAAACCGCGAAAGGATTACTTGACCGTAGTTTGGTGAAGGTATGTCCTTTACCCAGCCACTAACCAACCTTCAAAGCCTTGTGTAGCGTGAATCATGCTTATTTGAATTAACTTAAGTATGACGTCCATAGTTATTGCGATAAAATTATTGTTGCAAAAATGCTAATCTATTGTTTAGACCCTTTGGGTAATTGAATAACCTTTTTGTTTTGATTTTTTAGTTTTGGGTTTTTCTATAAAAATTGGGAATTTTTATGGTGGGTGGATAATGCTGCCAGTTATTTTTCTTAATTGTTTTATTTTGAATTTTTTGGAAAACCTAACCTTAAAGTTTGTTTTGATATTTTTGGGCTTTCTGCAAAAACCTTCAAAAAAGAAAGTCCTGTTTGGGAAAAATTCCTATCAGGTGATAATTTCTCTCTTTGTTGAAAGTTATTTTCTTTTTGATCACCTGATCATTTTGGTAAAATCATGCGCGTTTTTTGCTAACGCTGGGAGTTTGAAGCGCCACCCTGTGTGTGACAGGGGAATGAAGAAATCACTTCCGACAAAAAGTCACACGTGTTTTTGGGTTGAAGACCGAAATTCCAGCCACAAGAAAGGGCCGCGGCCGCCAGTGAATCTTTGGGACTGCTACAGAATTACAGAAGGTAAGCTTCTATCGTGTTGCCGATTTTTTCCTTTGTTTTTTAGTTTAATAGACTCTGTTTTCCCAGGCGGGGCGAATTTAACTTTGGGGTTATTTTTTTTTTGGGATATCTCTAGTTTTTCTCCCCTTCAGGGCTCAGATGTCTAAAATTTATATTTTAACTACAAACTAAATAATAGAAGAAACTGTTAATTAAATCTCAAATATTACCTAATTCATTGTCACTTTTCACCACTCTTTTGTCCGAATGTTGTAGGAAAACACTTTCACTTCATTTTGGTAAAAAATTTAAAATTTTTGATCGATTTTAACAAGTACTAAATTGATTTTCTGGCGCGGAAATTATTCAGCATTCAGCATTATCAAATATGGATTTGGAGAGGACCCTGAAAGTTTGACAAAGTGTAACGAGGGGTAGGGAGGGATTCTCGACTAGGGCAGGTAACAAAAGTAAAAGTAACAAGAGTAACTTTCTCGCACCTGGGGTACTTGGGGTAAAATAACTTTTCCGCACTAGTGCTTAGAAAGAACTTTTTGATCTAGTGGCCTTAACCGGTTCCCTGTAGCAAAATGCCGTCGGAGTTTGGTTGGCGAGGGACAACATAATATTTCTTCAGAAGTTCGCTTTTTTTTGTAATTTTTGAAACAACGCAAAATCATGGCGCTAGCTTGATAGTTTAAAACAACGAGCAACTAATATTTATATTAATACTACAAAGGGATATATTAAAAAGTAAAAGCGGGACATAATGTAATAATTCTTTCACGAAAAAATTTACAATTGCGCGTAAAGGTTCGGATGGAAATAAAATTTCGGACTTCCATTGTCTTTATTTATTTTAAAACACGACGTTTCGGTTAGTAAGTATCTCTAACCGTTATCAAGTGTGAACTAAACAATCTAGTCTCTAGGCTACTACTTATACTACTTGGTGTGCAGTCAGGTGTGACGGCCCGCCCCCTTTTTAATAGTAAGACGCCTGTTTTCCTTAAGGAGTGGTTTCCATATGTTTGGTATGTCCGTGCTTGGTTGACTGAAAACTTCTTTATTCTGCATTATAAACGCAGCTTCAATAAACTTTTGTTTTCGCCAATGCGACTCCTTATGTAAAACTTTAGCTTCTGACCACTGAATCCTGTGATCATTTGACCATGCATGATCTGCTAAACCGGATTTTTCAATATCCCCTAATTGGGAACTTTTTAGATGTTCATTTACTCTAACCTGAAGAGGGCGTTTCGTTTCACCTACATATGATTTACCACACTCACACGGGATTTGGTAAATACATTCCTTATTATTTGAGGGATTGTCTGGTTTTGTTTTAGTTACAAAACTTCTTATCGTATTTCCTGAAGAAAATACTGTTTTTATATTATAGTGTTTAGCTATTCGTCTTATGTTTTCTGAAATCCCTTGAACATATGGAATGTTAATAACACCTAACGGATTAATATTTTGAGAATTTGGTACACTTAGTTTGTTTTTAATTTTAAATATCGTTGAGTTTATTAATTTCTCGGAATAACCATTCTGTTGTAAGTCCTTTTTAATGTTGTTAATTTCTGTGGTTAATTCTTCATTATTACTACAAATATTTACGGCTCTTAAATACAAACTTCTTATAACTCCTTGTTTTGTTGCAACAGAATGATTAGACTTAAAATTTAGGTACTGTCCCGTGTGTGTAGGTTTCCTATATACAGTGGTTTGAATGTTTCTGTCTAATCGTTTGACAAGAACATCCAAAAAAGGTAAGGCCGAATCTTTTTCAATTTCCATGGTGCACTTGATTGTTGGTCGAATACCGTTTAAATGGTGTAGAAAATTTTGTAGTTCGTCATCATTTTCCGGCCATATAATAAATGTGTCATCCATGTATCGTAGCCATAGTTTTGGTTTGGCTCTTGCTGTGTTGATCGCATGGTCCTCGAACAACTCCATGTAGATGTTTGCTACCACTGGCGAAAGAGATGAACCCATTGGGAGTCCATCATTTTGCGCGTAAAACTTATCTTTCACTTGAAAGTAAGAGTTACGGAGACAGAGCTCCAAAAGATCCATCACCCCCTCCACCGATAGCGTTGTTCTCTCATGAAGTGTATCATCAGTTTGTAATATGTTTTTGATGATACTGAGTGACTCATTTATTGGCACGTTGGTGTAGAGACTTTCTACATCAAAACTTACAAATCTATCGCCGGGATCTAATTCGATACCTTTTAAAACCTCGACAAAATGTTCCGAGTTTTTGACAAAAGATTCGGACTTACCCTGTAGTGGTTGAATTATGTCCAACAAAAACCTCGACAAAGTGCTGGTCGGTGAGTCCCTGGAGCTGGTAATTGTCATCAACAATCTATTCAGAGGCTACGAGAAGACCAAACTTAAAGTAATAAAGGAAGAAGAACACATTTCATTCTTGTGCGAGGCACGCGACAGTGGTGTCATTCCGGTTGGTTTCCGCCTAAAAGCCAACTTTCCGGGAGTGAGAACGAAGAAGATCTTAGAGAGGACCAGCCAAGCACTAATCCGATCCCAAATCAGTTAACACCGACATGGAGGAGCGTTTTGACGAAATTAGACGACACACATGGGAGGAAGACTACGAACCGATACTGAGTAAAATTGACAGTACGTGCAACAGAGAACGACAGAAGAAAAGATCAACTCACCGAGAAAAACTTAAGAAACTACAGACACGTACTCAAGATAGAACAAACTCAACAACACCAAGCACTATAGTGAACATCTCCAAAAGGACTCTGAGCACCAACGAAGAATTGGTACTCAGTAAGGGACTTAAGTTCGCCATTGCACCGGCACAGACACCGACACTGGAAATTATTGCGGCAATAGAGACCGTTAGTCTACCTCAACCCGAAGCTGATGAGTTTCGCCATAAAGTAAGAACAACGTTGGACAGAAAGAAGCAACAAAAGACAAACATCACCAGTCAAGAACAACGGGCAATCAAGAACCTGCAGGCTGACAAATCAATCAAGATTCTACCGGCCGACAAAGGAAACGCGACGGTGATCATGGATGTCGAGACTTACGACAAAAAGATCCAAGAAGTTCTGGAGAAAGGAGACTACAAGCAACTACCCAAAGATCCAACCACCACCATAAAAGGACGCATCTACAGGACTTTGAAGAAGTATGCTGAAAATATCCCGGACGCTGTTAGATCCCGCCTGACTCCACACCACAGTAAGGCACCACATTTTTATGGATTACCAAAGATCCATAAAAAGGATATACCACTGCGACCAATTACCAGCTCCAGGGACTCACCGGCCAGCACTTTGTCGAGGTTTTTGTTGGACATAATTCAACCACTACAGGGTAAGTCCGAATCTTTTGTCAAAAACTCGGAACATTTTGTCGAGGTTTTAAAAGGTATCGAATTAGATCCCGGCGATAGATTTGTAAGTTTTGATGTAGAAAGTCTCTACACCAACGTGCCAATAAATGAGTCACTCAGTATCATCAAAAACATATTACAAACTGATGATACACTTCATGAGAGAACAACGCTATCGGTGGAGGGGGTGATGGATCTTTTGGAGCTCTGTCTCCGTAACTCTTACTTTCAAGTGAAAGATAAGTTTTACGCGCAAAAGGATGGACTCCCAATGGGTTCATCTCTTTCGCCAGTTGTAACGTGTCATTTTTACGTTTAAGGCAACGTTACATATTTGTTTATTCAGGTAAATAATCAAGGCTCTTCGACTCGTCTTTCTGTACACAAATAAGGGTATTTTATAGAGCTAGGTTTGGAGGTTATATAGTGTCCAAAAAGTTACCTTATAAAGGAGACATTCCATCGAATTACTGTGGACACTACGCACACCGTATTATCTGGACATCGTAATTGGAATTTAGGTTTCGGGAGAAATCACATAAAAACTTTCGATTGTTTTGTTTATCTGGGAAAGTTCATAGTTTTCGTTGACGTTCACGAAGATGAATAGCTGTTCTGCTGGGGAATGGCGGCGTTGCCGCATCACAAATGGTTTCAGTAACAGGAAGGAAACATTTAGATGAACATTTCATTCCCTTACGTTTATTTTCGAGGATATTGGGACAATCCGAACCTCATATCCTTCACGGATTAGCTAGTTTTGATAGTACGAAAACATATTTGGGTCGACCAGGAACAACCGAGGCTCCGCCCCTTTGATATCTTTATTAATTTGATGAGGAGAAGATAAAATAAATACGAGTTATGCACTTTTGTAAATGGGCGATAAACGAGGGATAAAAACCAAGACTAAAAGAATAAACGAAATCGTGTGAGTTAACATCTGAACACTCTTGTGCCGAGTTTAAGCAGTAGTTCAGTGTGTATTTTTAGGTTCAGGTTCAGAAACAACTTTATTAATGTAGAAATGTTTTACAAAAATGGCGTCAAACCATATGAATCTTAGAGAAAACATTTATAAAGAGCAAAGGAAACTTTTGACTAAGACTGTAACTAAAATACAACTAAATTCTACACTCAGTATAGCTTTACTCATATGGGAATTGGTTGAGTGTTCGAATATTCCGGGGTTTGATGCAAGCTCTGATCTCCAGTAAGTGATTTTACAGTTGATGGTTTCAATGCTGAGCTTCTTATAGTCCGTCTGGTTATTTTCCTCCTACTTGCTATGTTGGCAGGGGTCCGGTAGGCAAATGTTCGGTCTATGTATGGAGGGTGTCTTGACGTCCTTGTTATAAAAATTCCAACCGTGGAAATAGATCCGACAACATCTCAGTGTGCGTTTTACGTGTTTTCTATCCCCTTGGTCGGTGCTGCCCCCTATATACCGGTACGGGACTATTGTTGTGTTTCCTCATTGGTTAGTTTGAAAACCGCGGGTTTTTTTCTTCCAGTCTTGCAACCGAAGTTAGAGATTTTTTGGCGAAAAAGTTTTTTTTATAAATAGGTTTGCATCCTTTATTTGAATTTAACCGGGAAAATTAGGTTGGTATTGCGTTTTACTGTCCCCACCAAGTCTACGAACGGTTTCCGGTGGCTTCATTATTTTTGTGTTCTCTGGGATCGCCATTGTTTTTGGTTAGTGGCACTGCAAAAACTGCAGATTCTGTCCCAGAGACTGTGAAGAGTGAGTCCGTCGTGTTTAGGCGAAATCTAGAGTGATGCTCGCACCCTTTTGAGGGGGATTTAAGTCGGCCTACGCCATTTGTACGGGAAAGAGCAGTGGTAAGTTCGATTTTATTTTTTTTCATTTTTTTTTATTATTTGAGGACTCTTCAAGATAATATTTGCCTCCCAAATTGTAATTATTTTTCGTGTGAAATGTATTTTTTTTTTTGACAAAAGACGTGGGGAATTTTTTGGCGTTTTTATATTTTTCTTTTAACCACGTGTTGGATAAAAACTATGTATTGTTTTCTCCTTTGGTTACAGCACCGTCCATTCCATCGACGGGACAGTTGCGCTGGTGGAACGAGGTTCTGTTCCATCGACGAGCCAGTTGTAACCCTGGGAAAGGTACGTTAAGATTAGTTTAGTTCATCTGTTTAAATCTACTTTATTTTATTGAGTCGACATGGGGTTCTCGATTTAAGTTACTCGGTGTAGGGGAACTTCGTGCAAAATTGACGAATTCCAGGAAACTGAAACATTTCATTTTCCACGGGGTTTTTACGCTCGGGGCAAGGAACCTACAACATTTTGACCACCATGTGCTGCCCTAGCGTGATGTGCTAAGCGGGCATTAGGGGAGGCGCGAGCAGAGCAGGAGACCCGAGAGCAGTGAGGAGATGTCTGGACAACTCCAGGTTTACTAAACAAAACACCAACAGTAATTAAGTTGAAGGACCAAGGTAGGAGCAAGCCTTAACTATAATTTTTTTTCATATATAATCTTCACAATATAATTTTGCACAGTTTAATTTTAACACTTCTTGTGAACGCAAGATAAAGGTATGACAGCCCCAATTTTGCGGTATATTTAAGCTAATTTTTCTGTGAAATTTAAAGTGCTTTGCTATTTTGGCCTTTGTTTTCATCCATTTCATTTATTTTTTTTATGTTTCCGGTAATTTTATCTGATTTTACCATTAAAATAAACAAGATGAACTAATTTTTCTTGTGTTATTTGTACAGCCCAATGACCAACTTTGCAGAGACATAAGAGAGATGAGGTTATATTTTTTTAGCGGTTTCTTTACACTGTTTTACCTCATGGGGTGGATCTCGGACTGGGTTGCTGTCTGTCTCATTCTACCTAACGTAGAATGATGACAGCAGATATTTGGTCCAGATCTCCCCTATGACAGAATAATTTTGGAAGTATATTATTTTTTGACAATCATTTATATAACTGAGTCTCACACTACTGACTGTTGACCTGTTAAAGGAGTCCATCTACCTGTAAAGTGCTTCTAGTTTTGTCACCTTAATTCAACCTTGTAGAATTTTATTTTGTCTATTAGTCAATTTTTTTTTTGGTTTTTTTTAATTACACAAATACTCTGAAAGCCTCGGAAGTAGGTAGAATTTCATTGTTTGGCTGCAACGTTTGGGTTGAACTGTATTTTAATCAAGATCTTCTTTGTAAAACATTGATATTAAAACACTGTGGCGCACGTAAAATTTTCCTATTTCTGAACCCCCCCTTCTCCACTGTATAAAAGTTACCGGGCATACCAATGTTTTACATAGCTGGAAAATACAGTTCTGCTTCCAGATATTTGTTTAATTATTCAGTGGTTTTGTTGTGTCACAAGTTGGCAAATTGTCATTACTCTAATTACAGGGTCACAAAATGGCGGCAACGTCTTTAAGCTGCCACAAATGTCACCCAACGCATTTTAATAGGCCACACAGTGGTAGCAAACATCTACATGGAGTGATTCGAGGACCATGCGATCAACACAGCAAGAGTCAAACCAAAACTATGGCTACGATACATGGATGACACATTTATTATATGGCCGGAAAATGATGACGAACTACAAAATTTTCTACACCATTTAAACGGTATTAGACAGAAACATTCAAACCACTGTATATAGGAAACCTACACACACGGGACAGTACCTAAATTTTAAGTCTAATCATTCTGTTGCAACAAAACAAGGAGTTATAAGAAGTTTGTATTTAAGAGCCGCAAATATTTGTAGTAATAATGAAGAATTAACCACAGAAATTAACAACATTAAAAAGGACTTACAACAGAATGGTTATTCCGAGAAATTAATAAACTCAACGATATTTAAAATTAAAAACAAACTAAGTGTACCAAATTCTCAAAATATTAATCCGTTAGGTGTTATTAACATTCCATATGTTCAAGGGATTTCAGAAAACATAAGACGAATAGCTAAACACTATAATATAAAAACAGTATTTTCTTCAGGAAATACGATAAGAAGTTTTGTAACAAAAACAAAACCAGACAATCCCTCAAATAATAAGGAATGTATTTACCAAATCCCGTGTGAGTGTGGTAAATCATATGTAGGTGAAACGAAACGCCCTCTTCAGGTTAGAGTAAATGAACATCTAAAAAGTACCCAATTAGGGGATATTGAAAAATCCGGTTTAGCAGATCATGCATGGTCAAATGATCACAGGATTCAGTGGTCGGAAGCTAAAGTTTTACATAAGGAGTCGCATTGGCGAAAACGAAAGTTTATTGAAGCTGCGTTTATAATGCAGAATAAAGAAGTTTTCAGTCAACCAAGCACGGACATATCAAACATATGGAAACCACTCCTTAAGGAAAACAGGCGTCTTACTATTAAAAAGGGGGCGATCCGTCACACCTGACTGCACACCAAGTAGTATAAGTAGTAGCCTAGAGACTAGATTGTTTAGTTCACACTTGATAACGGTTAGAGATACCTACTAACCGAAACGTCGTGTTTTAAAATAAATAAAGACAATGGAAGTCCGAAATTTTATTTCTACACAATCATTGTCTACGAGTTTCAAACAAAAAGGTTCGGATGGTTCAAATGTCAAAAGATCTCGAAGTTAGAGGTACTTCAGACGCATTCTCAGAGACGAAAAATAGACTTCTTAAATTAATAATAGAAGGAAAAATTGAAGGTAAAAGAGGTGCGATGTACTATCATATCGCACATCAGGGTGAACCAAATCTTTGCAGTTATTTGACCTGAGTATCAAAAAAATACACTTAAACCGGTCGATATCAAGTCTATAGACTTGATACTTAAACTCGGTCCAAAATGCTAAGTTTTAAGGTCTTAGTAAATACTGGTGTTAAAGAAAAAGAAGGTACCTAGGTATATTATTTTTATAAGCACAAATTAAGATTCTTAGTTTGAGATATTAGTAAAATATTAAGGCAGCGAACTATACTTGAAGATTACTAGATTTCAGATATCAAGTTTGATTCCACGGAATGAACCCAAACAGTATTTTTTGTGTGCATTTTTTGTCATATTAAAGAATCGGTAAATATTCGCGGGTAGAGGACAGACCCAAAAGAAACTGATGTGTTTTTGGCAACGTTTTGGATTTCAATCCTTTTTAAAACTACACCTATTACTTATAATACTAATAACATACTTACTGATGGTGGCGACATAGACTCTATATCAATATCAGTGCTCATTGGTCTGTCTGGGGGCCTCTTTATACTAATTGGTTGCGAGCGAGGCATGCTAGCTGCGGCAACCTAAAAAAAATTACGTTGTCAATTGATGGACACGTAAGCTCACATACATACAATATAAGTATTATAATTCCCTTTTTATTATACAAGCCCTGTCTAGTTGCAGCTTTTTTTTAACCAGAATATTATCTTTATTAATTGGAATAAAACAAAATGTATGTTCACACTTTATTAAATCGGAGAAACAGGTTTTAACTATCATGCAGACATGCTCTAAGACAGACAGCCATTTATTTAGATTGTCTGAAACGCACAAAGGTACAGGGAGGTATTGAATACTGTTACAAACTCCGGCAGGGTGATGATCTAAGTCAAGTGGCAACTGTCAAATGTCAGTGTCAAATGCCAGCTGTCAAACGTCTGTCAAATTAAATCTGTCAAATGTCACCAGCCCGAAGGCGCAGGCGTGCGTCAGGTAGGTGTTGGATTTTAGTATTTTGATGGTTGGATCTGTTTTACAGCTATGTTGGTAGACGGGTAAAAGAGTATGTATTTTTGTGTTAGGTAATAAGGAGGGGGGATGCGGGGATGGGGGTTTCAAATACTTTGGATTTTAATATTTTGATGGTTGGACGTTTGCGTCACGTTATCACGTTAGCGTCATGTTTGCGTCACGTTAGCGTCACGTTTGCGTCACGGTAGCGTCACGTTAGTGTCACGTTTTTAGGAAGACAAAGGTCGATCAAAAGGCTTTTGTCGAAAGGATATTAATAAATAAACACACACTAACCCAATATACGTATTATAATGTATGACGTTTTTTTTTTAATATACACTTTTAGACATTTAATAAACAAGCAGTTGTTAAGATAAAAATAGCAATCCTCTATCCTTCACCTTCATTAGCGGTTAGTTATGAAACAAAAAAATTGATCTTATTTAATTCTCTTTTTACCAATTTACACTTTTATCACTTTTTACAATAGGAATCAAACAGATTATTGTCTTTACACAATATTTATAAAAAAGGGTATCAGTACTAGCCACTTAAATAACCTAAAATGTAGACCAAATAAAAATAGTCTATTTTGTTAACGATATATTTTAACTGGGGACTATTTCAACAATTTGGATTTACAATAATTATTAACATTTTCTTAGTAATTTTAACCTTACCCAGCACTCTCTAAAGGGGCCTACAGACACGCGAACATTTCCAGAGATTAGTACGCGCGTACAAGTTTGCGCATACTAATCTCTTCGTGTGTAGACAATATCCGCCTAAAATATCTCTCGAAGATTAGTTCGCGCGCACAATGTACGCGAACAAATGTCTCGGTGTCTAGGCAAAACGCATTGATAATATCGTGTTTATGTTTAGAACGTTTAATTTTGTCTTCGTGTGTGTAGGCAATTCCACCAAACATACATGTATGCAGAGATTAGTTCGCGAACTAATCTCAAGAAATGCTCGCGTGTCTGTAGGCCCCTTAAGACCACAGCAGAGTCCGAGGATGCCCGAAAGTGAGCGAAGATTTACGAATACTAAATAGAGTAGGTACAAAAACTACGACGTGTGCTATATAAATTATCGAAATGAACTGAATAAACATGGTATGGCATTTTTGGTGTAACAAAATGTATAGACGCAAAAAGACCGAAACTGGCCGAAAGTACTTATAATATTATTTTATATTTAGGTGTTAGAAGTATCATGAAAATATATATATATATAGCGACTATAATATGTGTAAAGTTGCTTGAACTGATGCAAATTATACTGTTTGTGTACAATTATTTAAATGAAGGGACAATCAAGTCAGAAATTGACAAGAAATCTAAAGTATCTGTGTCTCTTTATAAAAGTGGTTAAAAGATGCTAAATATTTTGAGTCAAGTAGTTCACCAACGCTTTCTTCCATGGCTTCGGCGGTAAAATCTGAACTTATCCTAGGAATGCTATAATGCCCCCACGGCAACGTTTCGTTCGTCTCAGGAACGAGATACCTCTTATCATCATATGGTGAAAGGGCAATTTTAAGCTGGGTGATAGAGTGTACCTGATGGTTCTCTGACCGAATAAGATTGTGCGAGATTGATTTATGCTTAAAACTATCAAGACATTCAACATAATCTTCAAAGGTAATGTTTGTTTCAACAACCGAGGATTTGACTCCCTTCGCCTTTTTTGTTATTCCCAAGTTTAATATGATGGAATTAATTTCTTCGTTGTCATACCCTTCTTCCTGTAATCTCCTTCTTTTCTTTAGTACATCATTTGCAGACGTTAAAACTTTGGTAGCATATAATTTCGATCTAAGACCTATATACTCAGTCATAGGAACACCGTTATTTTCGTCCTTCATCATTCCTAAGACTTTTTTATTAACTTGCAGAATTCCGAAAGTATTATCACTAAGGTAATCAGAGGTATCAAAGTATTTATAGCAGTCTCGCTTTATAGCTTCATACGGATCTTGAAAGATGTGTCCGTGTAGTACGCTGAACAATTTTCAAAATTTGGCTTTATATATCCATAATGAAATTCGTAGATTGTAGTCTTCGCTAAATCTAAAATTGTCTGTCCAACATAAATCGGCTTATTTAACCAAATTTGCAGTTTCTTGAGCTCAACCGCAACTAGATCAGGTTTTTCGTTAAATATCACACAATTTTTGAATTCAGGCTTTGCTATATATGACTCGGCATCATAACGTCCACACCATTCAGTTAGCAACCGGACGTTGACACGCTTCCTAACGTTCTCCATCGTTTTACCTACAACGAAAAAGGATTAGTTTAAAATATAACTTAGGACCATAGTGCAGCAGGTCATAGAGGAGGTTATTTCCGAGAAAAAAGTTTATATGACATGGGGATTAACACACATCTGTTTTTTTAAGATATAGGATTTTTTAAAGTTAGAGAAGTGGTGGGGGATAAAGGGTCTTAAAAAAAGAAAATCTGTCGCAGCAAGATGAATATTGTGATTCAAAAATGTGGTATTCCTTTTTTGATAAAATTGCGAGTTGAGGAGATACAGGCTGTCAAAGTAACCTCCAAACTTTTTAAAAAATTAATTTTTCTTACCTTTTAAAAATATCAATAATATTTTATTATTATGTCTCTCTAGAGTTTTTATTAACTTTTATTAATATGGCATTAATAAAAGTTTATACCAAAAAGCATGTATTTTCTAAAAAAATTAACCGACTATTTTTTTAAAATTATTTCTATTTCAATTTATTGCTCATGTTCTAATGCACGGCTTTACCCAATTTCATAATTTGACTGCGTTTTTTTTTAAGTTATTATGAAAAAAGTTTAAAAAATCTACAACTTTGATGCTCTGTATCTCGACAAAGAAACAGTTTGGACTCATGTTATCTAAACTTTTTTATCAGACATGACCTCCTCTATCACCTGCTGGCCTATGGCCCCTAAGTTATGGGACACCCTGTATATAGTATTTTTCACATAATGAATAGTACTGTATTTGAGTTTGTTATTATAATATGTTTTTTTTTTACACAAATATCGCTTTAGGTCTACGGAAAAATAAAATCAAAATTAATATTTTTCAACGCACCAAAGACCGCATTATTCATCAACTTGAATAAATTCTTCTCAAATTCATTCGTTGCCTTTTTACGGAGCTCTGTATTTAGATCGATATAGCTCTTCAGCCATGGAGCTTGATTAAATTTAACAACGCGATGTAATTTCTTTAATAGCAACCCATATGCCTGTTTTAGAGCTCTATAATGAATCACGTCTTCAAGTGTTGCCATTAGTTTCGTAAGCTCTTTAACATTTTTTGGAGGCTTCCCAGTCTCAGGATTTATATGCTGATCATGTAGTTCATTAGGATAATCCAAATCAACTTCCAATATATAGCCCTCACTAGCATCATCAGAAATGGCGGTGACATCAATGTTTGTATCACACCATTGGAAACCACCACAGGGAAGGTATTGAGACATCGCCCAACCATACTGCAAGGAAAAATATAATTATTAATGATAATTGAAACCAGAGCTGTCTCACAAGTACAATATGAAAGTACTCCAAGTACAAAAGTACTTGATTTTCCCAAGTCTTTTACTTTTACAATAGAAGTACTTCAAGTACTTTAGATATGTCAAAAAATTAGAAAAATGCTCAAAATATCAAAAAAAATTTCCAAAATGTAAAAAATGTAAAATTTGTCAAAAAATATCAAAAACTTCAAAAAATGTTAAAAAAGATGTAAAAAATGTAAAACATATCAAAAATGTTTACAAAAGATTCAACCTGAAAGGTTTAATTTTTTTATACCTAACTTGCATTTATTAATTTTTCTGAACTCTTCATTTTACATACAAATACCATGAATTTGAATTTCATGTTCCACGAAATAATGCAAATAATTAAGCCTATAGGCATTAATTTTTGGATAAGTGTGTACCTAATATCACAATTTTTTTGGGCGATTAATTAAGACGTACCTATCAAGGTAGCTAAAATACCGGACTTCCCTGCCAAGTTGATAAAAAACCGACATGTGGCAACTCTGAGGTTACCACTTGTCTTCGGCGCATTAAAGTTATGGCCGATATTGTATAAAAAATGCTATTTTTTTACAGTCTCATCACGTGTCTATTATAAAAAGTAAAAAATTGCCAAGTTTGGTTTGGCAAAAATTACAATGCCTAGGAAAAAATAGCGTTTTTACAAAATATTTAATTCCCAATTACGATTTTTCACGGCTTGAACCACACTTTTTTATTAAAATATCGGGCAATGGCCGTCCTTCTTCTTTCAGTTTTTCTTCATAAGTAAAGAGAGAGAATTTTTTTACATTAATTAAATTATCCACTACATTCATTGTGACACAGTTATATAAAAACAAACAACAAACACGACCATAACCTCCCGCTCATGCGTTTGGCGTCTTCTAAATAAATAAATGCGACCGCAAACACGCAACGCTGAGCCCGCCCCCCGGAATTGTACTGGAACTGCAAGTTTTGCAGCTCTATTTTTGCCTAGATTTCGCAATCTAAGCAAGTGCGGTGCGGGGCGAAGGAAGGGGTTCCTAGCCGAGCACAGATCTCGTTAGCCGCCCAGCTACGTTGTGTTGCAATTTAGCAGCGCAACAATGCCAATAACTTCATTTGACCGACTGTGAAATGCGGCCTTCGGCGACGGCGCGCGGTGTCATACTCAACACACGTACGCGATTTGAAGGCCTACTATACCAACACCGGACCGAAAATATACTGCTATTCCAATAATTTTAGAAATAAAATAAATATATTAGAAAAATAGCAGCGGCTGAAAAATAGTCAAATAATGTGAAAATTTTGGGGGTTCCGCAGCTCTGCAGCCCTTATGCACTAGCCGCCCTGACCTATATCTACACTGGCCTTCAAGAATATTTTATTGTACTTAGTTGAAGTTTTTTTATGTGCTTGAAGTACTTCGAATGTACTTGAAGTACTTTGAAACCAATTATAAGCAAATATTTAAAACGGATTAAACGCACCTGGTTATTTACATCAAAGTACATCAGAAAAGATTCGGGCATGGAAGGATCATAGCTTGGAAGGTATTTGTTGTTAGCTCTGGTTTTCCTCTTACTGCAGACTTGACTTGACCGTCTCTAATGCCCCTTTCCACGAAGAGGAACATATCAGCATCAGTAAAAAGCTCTAGCTCTATACCGGTATGCTTCATCATCGCATCCCACGTATATCCTGGTAAGGTGAAATAGTGAGCAGGATCAAGTTTATAAGTTTCAAGACAGCTCTCCCGAAACCTTTCAAAGACTGTCTCATATAAAGGTCGACATACTCGCCTAACGTTCTACAACCGAATTCATTCCAGACGAGTTTGGCTTGATGATAGAGTCTGCTGGGACATGGTTTGTTCTCCAATTTATTATAGAAGGCATCTTGAGCCGGTAAACTACTTCATCAAATTTATCGAAAGCGTCGAGGTAATCGTAAGGCATCACAATTACTCCCTTTTTTGTTAACAGATTAAACTTTTCTTTTGGTAAATGTGAGAACTGTGATTCTAGATTTTGATATTCCTCCAAGTACGATGCTAGGTTCTCCAGTGAAGAAGCCATAAAACGAAAACTATCAACAAAACGGAATTGGATGGAAAAGTCATCAATATGTTTTGTAAAACTTATCTCTTTTGTAATCGGAAGCAAATCGATAGACCCTTTCATTCTCGTAGCAATATCAGTTATTATAAAGTGGGCATCATAGCCACTTAGATTATGGAAGACTACAGGTATAATATGAGTGTCTTTATAATTAATGTTGCAAGATTCTTGAGCAGCACCGCGATAGTTGTTATTGGGATCAGGTGGTTATGATCTCTAACTTTCTTATCGTCAGGAGTGAATTTTTGTTCACATATATGGCAAAGTGTAGCTTTTTGTTGCTGAACTTCCTGCATCCATGTCATATTAATATCGAAAGGGCACCAAAAGACGGTTGCCAAGTCCTCTGCCAGACAATTCATTTCATCAGCAAACCACTGCATGCAATCCAAACCTCGGTATGAACGGTAAAAACTTAGAGAGTCGTCATAGCTGCATTTGAGGTAATAGCCAACAGCTGCAGGTATATGATGCTGGTTTCTCTGAGGTTTTTTGTGGGTTTAAGCACACTCTCCAGATCAGCGTAAACTACGAACGGGACTTTCTCCTTATTTTTAAAATTTGTAAATTTCAGTGTATTTTTTCCTGGTTCGGGCATTTTGATTGCAGTTTGATTGATCTTCAAACAATCTTCGATATGTTTACCAAGTTTCTCTTCTGTTCTACAGTAAATGAGACAACGGTCACAAAAAAATTTTTGCCCGTGTTCTTTACTGAGTTGACTGGAGAGGAGGCGAGATAAATTCTTGATCCAGACATAGTGGTATCGCACGAGAGTCTCCACGTCATCGTATCGATCTTGTACCATTAACAGATTAATATGGCGGTCTCTCTTATTCTTCGTCAGATAGGTAGGAAATGTTTTAAATACATTTTTGTTCTTCTGAAGACTATAGATATTTATCGATACATTATTCTGTTGCTCGAAGTTTGGTATTTGCTTAAAAGTCATCGGGAACTGTATTCCTTTTAATTTAAGAACTGTAGAATAGTGGGGGTATGATGATACTAAATCTGAATTTCTTCTACCTACAGGATATAAAGCGGACGTAACAGCCCAAGCAAAACAGGCGTCGTCATTATTTTTAATATTAATACATGCTTGCTTTTTTTAATCTCAGCAGGTAAATCAATAAATGATGAGCCTAACTGCAGCGTATATTTGTTTACGTTTACTCCCAAGTTAATCACCTTTTTTAATAGCCAACCACTATCTCGCTTCTTCAAGTTCTTTCATAATTGGAGCTAAAACTTTGGAGTCAAACCAGACATTTAAGTTGGTATCTCTATAGATGGGTGCGTTTGATGTGGTGAAGTACTTATGCTCTTTGTGTACCTTATCACCCTTTCTATGACTGATACCTTTTGGAAAAGGTATTTTAAAGACCTTTTAAATGATGTATCACGTGACACATTTTAAATATAATTTTTAAAAGTAAATATATTATTTTTTATTTGTTTAAAAAAAACCCATTTTTATTTTTTAATATATATTTTTTGTCAATATTTTAGTGAGATTCTGAACAAATTTCAAAATAGAGAAATCATGGGTTTAGGAAAAAAATAAATAAAAATTTTATGACACATGTTGAAAAAATTTACTTTTTATTCCAGCTATTTGATTTTTCTTGGTTTGTGCAAAACTTATTTGGTCCACAACAATTTTTTGTGGCTAAGCGGGCAGAGACGGTATATGTAAACATTGACCATGCAGTGTTCTGAAGAGTCCCTTAAGGACGAAACAGTTAGCTGTCAACACATAATGGGTGTTCATATGATCTTGGACCCCCGTGGGTGTACAACTACAGAAAAATACAAGAGAGACAAAAGTGTATATGTCCTTATAATCTACGCCAAGTTTCATTGATCTAGCTTTACATTTGAATTTCATCTTATTAGATTTTTTTAATTTAGAATTATTAATTATAACCCCACTGTACTCCGACTCTGTATATGTCACACCCGTCCAACAATTTTTATTTTAAAAAGAAACAACTTGTTTATCTCCACATTAAATTTTTTATATTTTATCTTGCATAACCAAGCTCCTGGAGTGTTTTTTTTCTACTAAACACCCACACCATAAATTTCTCAAAAAAAATTATTCTTCTTCATTTCTTGGAAAAAAAATAAAGCAATATTATTTTTTATAGTTAATAAATAAAAGTGTATATGTCCTTATAATCCGTGCCAAGTTTTATTGCTCTAGCTTTACATTTGAATTTTATACTGAATTTTAATGAGATAGGTGCAATTAAAAATAAAACACCCTGTATCTTTGCTCTGCACTGAGTTCAGGATGAGCACCAATTCGTAAAATAATACTATAGTGTTGTACTATAATCGTGCCAAGTTTCCTTACGGTACGTAAAAATGCAGACAGACAAAAATGGCTTAGGCTACTAGGCTCCGGACTATTAGTAAAGTTGGATTTTAATTTATTTAAATCTTGATGTTTTTTAAGTTTTTTTAAAAGATTTTTACATTTTTGAAATGTCTTGAAGATTAATTTTTTTTTTTAAATTTGAGAATTTTCTAAAAGGATCCTGCAGGGAGTAGATTTATTGAAATGCATATTTTGAAAGTTTTCAAGACATTAAAAAGTTTACAGTTTGAGAATTTTCTAAAAGGATCCTGCAGGGAGTAGATTTATTGAAATGCATATTTTGAAAGTGTTCAAGACATTAAAAAGTTTACAAAATTTAAAAAAATTCTCAAAATTTAAAAAAGTATCCTGCACGGAATACATGAGACTTTGGTTGTTTGCGGAGTTCATCGAAACTTTGGTATGTTTTAGATCTCGATCTACTGATCACACTTTCGATGGACCTTTTTGTATTCGTATCATTGCATTTGTTAAACATCCATAAGCGCAACAAAATTCGGGGTAAATTCTGTTAGTAAGTATAACTTAAAATGTGAATAGTCAGAGCATATTATTTTAAAAGGCTTTCCGTTTTCGGTCTAGAAGCAAATCATATTACTTTTTGGCAACAGACCATTTCCCCCTAATTTGACCCCGCTGAATCCGAATATCTCTGTTGCCAACTCGAAAAATCGACAGGGACGGAGAAAATCTCTCCCAAACCCCCAAAAACCAGTTTTTTTGTTTTATGCAATTTTCACGAAAAGTAACCTTTTTATCAAAAATTGCAAAGAAAAGTTTTTTGTGGAGAATAAAATTCCCTTTCCAACGATGTATTGGTTAATAAGGTTAGGAAAAGCAAGTAGCTCTTCAGTGGCGTACGTAAATTAGGATTATTTAGAAAAAACATGTTTATTAAAGGTTTTTCAAAATTTTCTCAAAAACTACAATTTTTAGGTAAAAATATGTTGTATACTTTATTGTAGAACATAACATTTTCTTTTAAAAACTTTATTAAAATGTCGGGTTGTTGCCATATTTAAGGCTTCAGGGGCGTACTAATATAAACTTATTTTCAAAAATAACTGAAATAATCAGTTTCTCTTGCATATTTAAATATCTTTTCTAGCTAAGATTTTTAGAAAAAAATGTGCCTTTATTGGATAAGACAATTTCTTTTTAAATGATATATTACAAAGTGAGGTTAATGTTATGATAAATACTTCAAAAAAGTTCGCAATTTATACCTACTAAAATAAAATGTTTCCAAATTAAAATAAACTGCTTTTTGATTTTTCTATACTATGGGTCACACAAAAATACAAATTTACCGTATCAAGTCGAATTGACCTGTCCAGTCGATGTGGGCCCACGGCCGTACTTTCAATCTTTCGTACTTTCGATCTTTTGTACTTTCGACCTTTTGCACTTTCAACCTTTTGAACTTTCGACCTTTTGTTTTTTAATCTTTTGTACTATCGACCTTTTGTACTTTCGACCTTTTGTATATTCGACATTTTGTACTTTCGACCTTATTTTTTCGACCTTTTGTACTTTCGACCTTTTGTACTTTCGACCTTTTATCCGCCGCTCTTTATTATCCACCGAAAAGCTAATAAGACACAAAATTGATTAGTTTGGATTTATCTTAAATAATTTCTTTAAATTAAGAATACTGTAGCGGTAAATATAAATAACTTCCACTTTGTTATACATCGTTTGAAAGGAAATTTTATTGGCTATGACGAAGTATAGAACACATTTTTTGATAAAGAGCTTGGTTTTTAAGAAATTGAATAAAACGTATGAAAAACATGTTTTTTTAATGATTTGTTGAAATCACCCCCATTGACGGGACGTCGATGGAGAGTTTGCTATAAGCCAAACCCCACCGAGTTTCACATTTTTAAAAAGGGAATTTCCCTGTCTACAAAAAAGTGTAGAACAAGTTTTTTCATGTTAAGCTTAGTTTTTGAGAAAATTAGATAAAACTTGTAACAAAAATGGTTTATTTTCTGTTTTTACAAAATTAATTTAATTTACGGATACCCCTGAAGTTTTATTTATAAAACCAATGTAATCATGTTATACGTCATTTTAAAGGAAATTTTATTGAGTATACCAAAATGTAATACATGGTTTTCTGTAGATATTAGTTTTAAAAACAAATTAAATAAGTCTTGGAAAAAACATAGGTATTTTTTCAACTTTTTTTAATTACTTCAATTAACGGACGCCGCTGGAGAGCTTGTTATTACTCTAACTTTATTAAGTTATACCATGTTGAAAAGGGAATTTTATTGTCTACAATAAAGTATATTATACATTTTTTAGAACCTTTCATTTTGAAATTTGTATTTTAGAACTTGGCTTTACTTTTATCTCAATTCTTTTTACAGAATGCCATTTTCGCGTACTTGGCTTATTTTTACATGAAATGTTTTTGTTAGGATTTCACTTATTTTTTAAAGGAATTGGATAATACTTAATTTTTAAAGTGATATTATACAAAAAATTTTGCGATGCCTTACTCACATTTTTGAGGTTTTTTAATTTTTTCCATGGATTTATCGTAGTTCCTATCAGCCTTCCCAAGCTCAGCTCTCTAGCGTTTATGAAAGTGGGTAATGTTACTTTTACATAACTTTACATTTATAGGGGGGGAGAGTAAATGAAAATATTGGACTTTTTAATTTTTTTCCCATGGTTTTATCATAATTTCTATCAGCATTCCAATGCTCAGCTCTCTAGCGTTTCTGGAAGTGGGCAATGTTAGTTTTATATAAATTTACATTTATAGGGGAAGGAAGTAAATTAGAATTTTGGGGTGTTTTAATTTTTTCTATAACTTTATCACAGTTACTATCGGTCTTCCAAAGTAAATTAAAATGTTGGTGTTTTTAAATTTTTTCATATAGTTTTTATCATATTGTCTTTCAGTCTTAAAAAGTTCAGCTCTCTAGCGTTTCTGGAAGTGAGCAGTGTTACTTTTACATAACTTTACATTTATAGGGGAAGGAAGTAAATTAGAATTCTGGGGTGTTTTAATTTTTTTCTATAACTTTATCACAGTTACTATCGGTCTTCTAAAGCTCAGCTTTCTAGCATGTCTGGAAGTAGGCAATGTTACTTTAACATAACTTTACATTTATAGGGGAGGGAAGTAAATTAGAATTTTGGGGTATTTTAATTTTTCCTATAGTTTTATCATAGTTCCTATCAGTATGCCAAAGGTCAACTCTCTAGCATTTCTGGAAGTGGGCAATGCTACTTTAACATAACTTTAAATGTATAGGGTAGGGGAGTAAATTAAAACTTTGGGGTTTCTTGATTTTTGCCTATAGTTTTATCATAGTTCTCATCAGTCTGCCAAAGCTCAACTCACTAGCATTTCTGGAAGTGGGCGATGCATCTTTTACATAACTTTAAATGTATAGGGGAGGGGAGTAAATTAAACTTTTGAGGTTTTTTTGATTTTTCCAGGGGTTTTGTCATAATTTCTATCAGTCTGCTAAATTTCAGCTTTGTAGCATGTCTGGAATTGGAATATTGATGATCTATACATGAGTGAGTATATAAGAAAGTCAAACCAAAGGCATACTGGTTGCGGAAACCTTGAGTTTGATTGGGAGGTTGCAGAGCCAAGCAACAGATTTATTAAGAGTTGGCGTGACCTCAGATGATGATGAAGCATCTGAAACCCAATTGGCAAGTTCGACGTTTTTTGAAATTTCGCAATTACTTTACTACTTTATGGAATTCCATGAAACTTGAAGGGGTTGTTAACTCCATGGAGATCTACGACTGTGCCAAGTTTGAGATCATTCCGAAGTAGAGTTTTAGAGTAGGTCAAATATCGGCTGAAATGTTTCAAGAAAAGATGGTTACGGCGCGCGAACTTGGCGAGGCACTGCCGTGCCCTCAGATAAAAATTTTTTATATTAGGGTTAGGTAATTTATATATGTACTTGATTATATTCTGAGATCTGAATAGCTTTTATTATATATTTTTTCAATCTTTACTTGATAGGTAGGTAGATATAGTCCTTGCCATACGCAGTTACACTTTTGTGACTTTGACATAAAATGAACATTTTCCTAACCAAAAATATATTAGAACGTAAACATGTCATGAGTACAAAATAAAAGGTAAAATTGTCATTGTCTCTGGATAAAAAGATGCTGACTGTAGGTTGACACAAAAAACGCATAGATAAAAACAACTTAAAGACATGCCATTTTTCAGATTATTTTTTGTTGCTGTCAGTATGCATATGATAAATAAAGAGGATGGAAATGTCACAAAAGTGTAACTGCCTATAGTATTATTAAAGAAACAAAGACTTACCACACTGGTTTGTTACCAAATTTTATTCAATACGCAAAATGTTTAAAAAAAAACTTTTTTACTATGTTAACCTTTTAACACGGTCAGAGGTAATCTGTGGTGACCTCAGCATCAGGATTTCTTTAAATAAGACATTTTATCGCCTATCCAAAAGTTATCCCATGGATAATAAGCCGAAATTTGTTGTTTTTGTGGCTTTTTATCTGGAATTTTGAAAAACAAATAACAGACTATCTGCGGAAAACATTTTATGAAGAAGAATAACAGTCTAGAGACAAAACCGCAGGTTGTTTATCAGTGAATTTTTTAATTTTAGCAAATTATGAACTGATACGGTTATTTTCTTAAAAATATTACATATAGAGTGTTTTATTTTCGGCTTCAGCATGGCAGTATACAGGGTTCAGTACAGTAAGTTTAATTTTTATAGTTTTAGGAATCCTGCGACTGAAATGCAGCAGATTCAGCACGCCTGCGCCGTCGAGCTGGTGACATTTGACACATTTAATTTGACAGACATTTCAGACGTTTGACAGCTGGCATTTGACACTGACATTTGACAGTTGCTTGACTTGACTTAGATCATCACCCTGCCACCAAGGCTCATCTACTTTTTTTCACCCGTAGCTCCTCTACTAATCTCTCTCGCTTTGTAACACACGCACACATCACCACCCAACTTCTCGATTAACGAAAAAAAAACACATCATAACCACGCCTCTTAATATTTGAAACCCCCATCCCCGCACCCCCCCTCCTTATTACCTAACACAAGCCTCTTAATATTTGAAACCCCCATCCCCGCATCCCCCCTCCTTATTACCTAACACAAAAAATATAAATACTCTTTTACCCGTCTACCAACATAGCTGTAAAACAGATCCAACCATCAAAATACTAAAATCCAATACCTACCTGACGCACGCCTGCGCCGTCGGGCTGGTAACATTTGACACATTTAATTTGACAGACATTTCAGACGTAGATCATCACCCTGCCACCGAGGCATCCTGCTACCACGCCTCTTAATATTTGAAACCCCCATCCAGCCACATCCCCCCTCCTTATTACATACTCTTTTTCCCGTCTACGAACATATTGATAACATAACACTCCATTTTTCCTTACCTACTTTCAAAACTCCAATTTTTAATACCCAACACAAAAAAAAAAACATATCGTACTATTAAGCTCTTGTGCCCCGCCCACCAACAACCTGATCATACGCCATTTTTCCTTTTACCTACTTTCCAAAACTCGATTTTTTAATGTCTACCACATAAAAACATATCGTATAATTCGACTGTATCTGCGTGTGACCTTGACTTAGCCACTTTCGCTAACTTGAACCTTAGCGTTTTTTTATGGGAATTAACATAGGAAAATAGGCCGAACTCTTTTACCCGTCTACCAACATACTGATAACATAACACTCCATTTTTCCTTACCTACTTTCGAAACTCCAATTTTTAATACCCAACACAAAAAAAAACATATCGTACTATTGGGCTCTTGTGCCCCGCCCACCAACAACCTAATCATACGCCATTTTTCTTTTTACCTACTTTCCAAAACTCGATTTTTTAATGTCTACCACATAAAAACATATCGTATAATTCGACTGTATCTGCGTGTGACCTTGACTTAGCCACTTTCGCTAACTTGAACCTTAGCGTTTTCTTATGGGAATTAACATAAGAAAATAGGCCGAACTCTTGCTGCCTATTTACTAATATGGTGGGAAATGTCAGTGAAAAATAAAGGATGTAAAAAGTAAAACTTAATTTTCAAAAAACTGTAACCATTTTAAAATACTCAAAATTAGTAAACGATCATTTTCGGGATACCGATATCGGATTGCACCTTCGAAAATGCTAGTATACCATTTTGGATTTATTATATTTATCCGTTTTAAAATCGTAATTTCAAAAAAATTCAGCAGCCTGTATCTTTTTAACAGACCTACAGACCCTGTATGTATGACATATTTCTTTCTTTAAGTGAAAATCACAAGACGGAAATATCGTTCCTCTATACTCTAGCATTTTTTAGAGAGAGGCGAACCCTCCCTCCGTTAATTCATAAGCGTCGCAAAATAAAAACAGGGTGAGGGACAAACCTGTTTGTTTATCGCATGATTAATGATGTTACTCACCGCTAACAAATTAAATTACTTTAGTGAAACGTCAATGAACAAGAAAATAACATAAACAAAAAATTATAGGTAAATTTAGTGGGAATAAGGACACTGTTGTTCTGGTAAATATACGTTTTAATCCATCGGTAACGTTTCGACAATGGTTTTTGTCTTCATCAGACTAAAAAGGTTACAACTCATTAGTAAGATAATACAAAATACGGCACATTAATATATCACCAATTAAAAATTATTATTCTTTTCCCAATAAATAACATTTAAAATGACCTTATTGACAATATATTATTTTTTTCCTAAATATTTTTTTCCCTTTTAATGTATATGAAACTGACTTTTTTATTTATTTATATAAAGAATAAATTATGGTTTATTTTTCTTCCTTTTTTTTTTTAATATACATATATAAAAATTTTTATACAAAGGTTCAAAAAAATTTTTTTGTCATTATAGTAACTGATGAGTGGCTCAATAAAATACGCACAAAGAGATCAATCAGCTATTCATATAAAAACAACATTATAAACCTATGTTAAAATTTAAAAAGGACTGTTAAAATATTTAAAATTCGTTACTCACCCTTCAGACTAGATCGTACATTGGAACAACAAAAAACAAGAATTCAAGCACATCAGGAAAACAAACGGCACAAAATTAAAAACGAAACCCGCCATTAATCTGCTAATTATTTATATTTTCTTTTCTTTTGTTTATCAGACAGGTTATATTATGGGTGGCAAAATTAGTCCGCATTGTTGTCACTATTCTAGATTTTCATTGTTCCGAAATATTAAAACAAATTAAAATTCTTTAAGTTTAAAGCAAAAGGCAACCTTGAATAGAGTGGCACTAGTAGTGTACGGTACTGATTTAATTTAGAGTGGGACAAGTGTATATAGTATGATACAATTAAGAGAGTGATGGAACTTATTTTCTAGTTTGGAGTTGTTGTATATTAAAATGCATTGATAACATGCATTGTTGTCAGAACACAAAACTTTTCCTGTTTAAACCTTGGTATATACAATTAATTTTTAAAAAAGCAAAAAATATTTTTTGGTTGAACGCTAATTTTCAACTCATTTACGTATTCATGACTACTTAGAAAGACACTTCGTATTTTGTTGTCGTGGTTTAATTGGGGAAAAGCTTTATTTTTTTCCTTTTATATTATACATATACATACATACACCCACATATACATACATACAATCACATACATACATACATATACACACATGCACATACATACATACACGTATTATATTTATATTTTTTATTAATGTTATTATTATTATTTGTTTTATAATTTCTATTATTATTATTTTTTTTTTATATTTTATATAATTTTGATCATTTTTATAATATTAATATTAATGCATATTAATATATATATTTTTCTATAAATATTTTATATTATTTTTTAAATATAATTTTCTTTTAAGTTTACTTTATTTTGTTTATTGTTAATTTCATTAATCGTCATTTGGGGGTTATTTTAAGCGAATTCTATTGAGTAGGGAGTTATAGACCGTACTCAATTTGTTAACATCGCTACGTAAATTAACTGCTCTATCTTTATTAATGTTTATATATATCATTTCCAAAATGGAGCGTTTGTAATAATTAGTTTCTTTTTCCAAGATCTTTGCTTCCTCAAACTTAAACTCATGCTGTGTTGAAAAATGATGAGTGGCTAATGCTGTCTTATCTTTTTTTTTTTCTTTTTTTCTTGGCAATCGTATTTATGTTGTTTGAATCGATTTTCAATATATTGTTTTGTTTGACCGATGTATATTTAATCACAGCTACAGGGTGTACTATAGATCGCACTAGACTGCTTTAGAAATGAAGTTTTATCTTTAAGTTGTGTAAATAAGCTGTTTGTAGTTTTTAAGTTATAAAAAACCAATTCTAGGTCATTTTTTTGAAAGCATTGCTTTAGTTTGTGAGATAAGCCATGGACAAATGGGATCTTAAAATATTTTTTTCTTTCATTATTAATATTTTCAGAGTTCTCTGGTGGGCTTATATGCTTTTTTGTGAATCTTTGAACACACTGATTTATAAATGTTGATGGATAATTGTTTTTCTTTGCGATATTTTTTATTATTTTTTTGTTTTCATCCCAGATCTTCGACGTTTATTTTGCTTAACTTTAGTGGTTTTAGGCCTTGAATTTTGGGGATTTCAGGCATATCTTTACAACAAGTATATGGAATATTGATTATTGGTGAATTTATTTCTTCGAAGGTACTTTCTTGAAGTGTAGTTTCAGAATGAATTCTCGTACTTCCAATAAAAGCATTGCATGTTGATTTGAAACGAATTATATTATTGGTTTCAATTAATTTCGTAATGATTTCTTGATTCTTGCATTTGATATTGGTAGGTACTGGTTCTGACGTAGTAACTAGCCATTGATTTTCTTGTGTAGCCTTGTGCATAGAAAATGGTTGTTTGACATGTTTTCGGCAGCTGAGTTTGTTGCTTCAATAGTTGAGCTTCACAAATAGCATCACTGTCGATGGGGTACGGAAGTACTTTGGAACAGAGCTTCGTTCTTCTTTCGATGATCTTGCAGTGGTCCACGTTATGGAAGGTGACGAAAAACATTGAATCATCGTCACGCGCAATAAATTTATTAATTGTTGATATAGTATGGTGAAGACCTGTTCGATTATCTAATATTGGTATTGGGTAAAGTCTGTATAAAGTATAAGTCGAAGGGTCTATAAGAGGTATTTTAAGAACAAATACTATTTTTGATTCAGTTTGAAAAGCACTAAGTTCAATTAAATTAATGTATTGGGCTACGGTTGAGATTGATATTGGTAAAGGCAAATTATTTTTTTGTAATGAATGAGAAATCTTTTTCAATGAATCTACCAAATCCGATGGTTTTATTATTGAACCATGCAATATTTTTAAACGTGCAAAAGTTACTGCGTTGAACGCGTCATTTAATGAATCTTTAATAAAGGTGTAACTTTCCATAAGCGATTCGCATAAATCTAATGCTTTTATTTGTGCTTCTGCATAGGCAGCGTTATCAGAAATCGAAGTAACTAAATATTGAATTAATTTAATATCATGATTAAACGTTTCTTCATCAATTTGTAATTTTTGTAAAGTCGTATTAAAACTTTTAATAACAGAGGTTGTTACTGAAATTTGTTTTTGCAATAATCTTTCAATATTTTTCTCATCAGTCGATACTTTATTAATACAATCATTAAAGTATTCTCCGTCTGATGCATCTAAATTTCCTGTAATAGATTTCCAAATAGTTCCGATGCCATTAAATATTCCACGTTTTTGCCTATATGATTTTTCTTTTGTATCCGAGATAAGTTCTTCGTATTTAATATTAACGTAATTAGAAATTTGTTTTAAAAGGCTAACATGCGTTTTAATTTGCGATTTGAAAAGCGATCCATAAAGGTATCTAAAATTTTGTCGTTATGTTCAATTGCTTTCTTAAAGGGTAAAAGATCTTTGTAAACAACAAGTGTCCATTCATTATTAGAAATTCTGATAAGGGATTCTTCATGATAAAATAGTCCTAGTGTATTATTTATTGGTAATATTGAATATTGACTGGAAACGATTGAGATTATTCCCATTAATCTAAAATAAAAGATTTTTATTTTATTCAAAGCACGGTTTTAACCTATCAAAATTAACTTTGGTTAATTGATTTGTTTGTGGGTTTTTAAGTGTTGCAGAATTACGATGTATTTCTAAAATTTCAAAAGGACCATTAAATAAGTTTTCTGATTTTGATTTGATTTGTGATTCTTTAAGCCAAACTTTGTCTCCTACATTAAATTCAGGGAGATTCTTTCGTACGTGTTCGTCGAATCGTTCTTTCGATTTTTGTTTCGATTGATCAGTTCTATTTCTAGCTAATTTGTAAAAATAGTCCATTCTATTATTTAAATCGCGTACATATTTAGATATCAATTGTTCTTGATTATAAAGTTTTTGTGGGGGTCTACTTGATGTATGTCCGAAAACGAGTTCGTAAGGGGTAAATCCGTGTGTTTTTTTTTTTGTATTATTATAGCAAATTACTGCGTATGGAAGAACGCTAAAACAATGATCTTCAGGGTTTTCTTGTTTATTGATTCTAATCATTTCGCAAAGGGTTGCGTGAAATCGTTCTAGTGAACCGTTTGACTGTGGATGTGCTACGCTAGAAAATGTTAACTTAACATCGTATAGGGTACATAAATCTTTTAAAAGGGTATTATCAAATTCTTTGCCATAATCGCAATGTATTCGTAAGGGTACACCGAAATGTTGGAAAAATAGTAAAATAGTACTAACTACTGTACTTGCTTTTTTATCACTCATTGCGTAAGCTTGTGTAAATTTTGTTAGTTCATCCCGTACTGTTAACGCGTAATTTCTGGTGGGATATTCGAAAATATCGATATTGATTCGTTCAAAAGGGGTACGTGGTGTTTCTGTTACAACGAAGGGTCTGCTTAGATTTTTACGAACAATTTTTACTTTTTGACAAGTTTCACATTTTTTTATGAAATCTTCTACGTTTTTTGTTAAACCACGCCAATTATATTTTTCTCTAATGCGTCTAACTGTTTCATTTATTCCACGGTGTAGGTTGCTTTTTCCTAAGTGATAATTTTCTAAAATTATTGGGATTTCATCTTCGTCGGGGGTTGTTATTATATTTTGGCAAATTTTTAATTTTATGTCTTTATCAGAAAAGATGTAAGATAGCATCTCTAAAGTTGGTAAATCTAGATTGTTTTCGATGCAGTATGTTTTGTTAATTTCAAATTCATTTTGGTCTTTAAAAAGGCAATAAAATAAGTGTTGTGAACAATCATCATTATCGAATGGTAGGGCTATAATAAAATATTTACGATCTTTAACTGTTTTGCTAGAAACAATATTAATTTTTAATTCTTCAAGGTGGAATTCTTCTTCGAAAATATCGTCAATGATTTTGAAATGTAAATCTTCCATTTTATTTTGTCGGAAAAAGGTTACTATTAATTTATTTGATTTATCTAATAATTGATCATTCGAGGTTTCGATTTTAGAATAATCAATTAGGGATCGCGTCTTGTAAAGTTCAACAAATCTGTTAAATTCATCTGTTATTTTTTGATCATCTTCTTCGTTAAAAATTGGTTCTTGATCGTTATTTTCGTTGTTTGCAAAAATTTTAATGTTTGATTTAAAGTCTATGCAGTCTTTGAAATGATTGATTTTTATTCGCGATAAAGCGTCTGCATTTTTATTGATTTTACCGGGTTTATGAATGATTTTAAAACTATATTCTTCTAATTTTAATCGCCAACGTGCTAATCTGCTACCGGGGTCTTTAATTGAAAGTAGCCAGGTTAGAGGTCTGTGATCGGTGACTATAGTGAATTTTCTACCAAAAAGGTAAGGTCGAAAGTGTTTTACGGACCATACTATTGCTAATAGTTCTCTTTCAATAGTGGAGTATTTAGTTTCTGCACTACAAAGGGTTCTCGATGCAAAAGCTATCGGAAGGTCTTTACCAATTGGACCTTGTGAAAGTACGGCTCCTATCGCAAATGCGCTCGCGTCTGTAGTTAAAATGAAAGGTTCTTCAAAATTTGGATAAATTAATATTGGATCAGAAATTAATGCATTTTTGAGTGTTTCGAAAGCTTCTTTACATTCTTTAGAAAAAATAAATTTAGTATCTTTTTGAAGAAGTTTTGTTAAGGGTTTTGAGATTTTCGCGAAGTTCGGTATGAAACTTCGATAATATCCGGCAAGTCCGAGAAATGATTTTACGTCACGAGGATTTTTTAATTCTGGAAAGTTTTGAATACATTTTACTTTATCAGGGTTTGGGTTTACTCCATTTTCGGTAATTAAATGTCCGAGGTATGCTACTTCTTTTCGTAAAAACTCGCATTTGTCAGGTTGAATTTTTAAATTTGATTTTCGTAATCTTTGGAAAACTTCGGAAAGACGTGAAATGTGTTCATGAATTGTTGGTGAATAAACAATAATGTCGTCCATATAAACTAAACAACGTTCATTTAGAATGCCTAATAAAATTTTATCCATCACACGTTGAAATGTGGAGGGTGCATTTTTTAAACCAAATGGCATACGAACAAATTCGTAGTGTCCATTTTCGACAGAAAAGGCTGTTTTTTGAATATCTTTTTGATCAATTTCAATTTGGTGAAAACCGGATGCTAAATCAAGTGTTGTAAAATATTGACATTTACCTAACTGATCTAATAAATCTGAAATATTTGGAAGTGGATATTTATCGTCAACTGTTACTTCATTCAGTTTTCTATAATCGATTACTACTCTCCATTTTTGTTTGTTAGAGGCGTCAAGTTTTTTTGGGACTACCCAAACAGGTGATGACCACGGGGAAATTGATGGTCGGATTATTTTTTGATCGAGCATTTTATTAATTTGTGTTTTTACTTCCTCTTTGTGTATTTGAGGGTACCGATATGATTTAGTAAAAATTGGATGAGCATTGTTGGTTTCAATTGTATGTTTGATTTCATTAGTGAAGGTTAATTGATCTCCTTCGATATAGCAAATATCAGAAAATTCAAAAAGAAAGATTTGAAATTAGTTCTTTCTCTTCGTAATTTAGATGTTCTAGTCTTAATTGATTTTTAATAAGGTCGATTCTATCAATGAGTTCGTCTTCATTGGTATTAAAATTTAAAATATCGTGAACACTTGGTATGGGTTCGAAAGACAAGTTGTTGAAATTTATTGTTTTAGGAATAGCATTGGGATTTATTACTGACGTATAAAATTCACCATTTTCGTTAATGTGGACTAGGGCGTTTGGTAATCTTTCTTTTTCTTGACCAATTAAAATTGCATCTGTGTTTTTTACATTACATTTTAATTTAAAAACTTGTTCGGTTCGCGGTTCTAGAGATATTTGATTTTGAAAATTAATTTGATTTATATTTATTCGCGGTTTTGGTATTGGTGGCGTTTTTTGATTTTGAATTAATCTTGGTTTCGGTATTGGTGGTATGGTTTGATTTATTTGATTTTGATTATTTTCGAGATTTTGTTCGAAAGTTTTTTCTGTTACTTGAATTAAAGGTATTGTTTTAAAATTGGTGCATAGCTGTTTCGAATTTAAGTCAATTACGCACTGGTAATGTTCAAGAAAATCGAGTCCTAATATTCCGTCAAATTCTATGTCTAAATTACAAATATAGACTTTTAGTGGATTGTCTTTAGCGAAAGGGATTAAAACTGATTGAGTGATTGGAATTTTTTCATCGGTTATTCCTTGTACTATTACATTTTCTGTAAATCGATTATTATAATTTTCGACTGTTTTTTCTTTAAATACTGAAATACCTGCGCTGGTGTCAATTAAAAGTTTAAATTTATTTGTTGCGTCATTAATATAAAAAAAAATTTTTGAGTTTAAGTTATGTAGATTGGTATTTACACGAATGTTTGTTCTGAGGTTTGATCGATTGACATGTGTTGGATTTTCGTAGTAGTTTGTTCTAATTGGGTATCTATTTCTTGAATCGATTGGGGTGGATGGTTTTGATTGGAAGTAATTTGAAAATGTTGGGTCTCTGGTGGCAAAATTTGATTTTGATTTTCAAAATTTTGATATACTCCGGGTTGATTAAAATTATATTGACTTATGTCATTTAAATATTGTTCTTCAAAGTTATTCGAAAATTCTTTTGAATGAGGATAATCATAAGCTGGTTGATAAATTTCATTTTCGTAATGAAACTGATTTTCATACTGAAAATTTTCAAAATTTGGATCATAAGTATCGTAGTTGTCAAAATTGTTAAAATTTTCAAAATTTAGATCATAAGGATCGTAGTTGTCAAAATTATTAAAATATTCATCAGAATAGTTTACTACATGTGCTCTATGTTGTGGGGAATAGTAATTTGGATTTCTTTGAATTAATGATGGTCTAAAATTATTTTGTTGGTTTTGTGGTACAAAATTTCTAGATGTGCTTGGTTGATTTTGGGCAAAATTGGGTCTTTGAAAATTTTGGTTAGATTGTTGATTTTGATTTTGGGCAAAATTGGGTCTTTGAAAATTTTGGTTAAATTGTTGATTTTGATTTGTGTAGACCGGGGGTCTCTGTACAAAAGTACGGCATTCACTTCCGTGATGACCTAAACGATTACATTTAAAACATTTTTGTGGTTGAGAAGCTGTTCTTCGCGATTGAAAATTATTTTGTCTATTTTGTATGGGATTATTTGAAACATTGGGTCGGTTTGGAGTTTTTTGTGTTTCAAAATATGAAAGTTGTAGTTCGCGTCTTATTCTTACTTGTGCTTCAAGTAAATCTTTAGGATTGCTAGCACGGACAATATGACCTATGCGCGATTCTAATCCTGTTAAAAGCGTATTTAATGCCATAGAATCTATAATTTGGATTTGTGCATCTTTTTGAAGCATATTTAAATTTGATTTTTGAATACAAGCGTGCATTTTTGAATTCATGACTTGTAATCTATTGAAAAACATTAAAGGTGATTCGTTTGTTTGTTGTTTGAGTCTTTGTAGATCTTGAATTAATGAAGAAAGGTCTCGCGTATCTCCATAATATGTTGTTAATAATTGTTTGATTTGAATCCAAGAAAGAGGATTTCGAGAGTTTACCAATTGTGCGGCTTTTCCTTTTAATTTATTTTTAATGTGTATGACCAATAAATCGCGTTGATCTCAGACGGCCATGTTATAAGCACAATCGCAAGCATTGATAAAAGTTCCTAAAAATATTTGATCTCCATCGTATTCAGGGATTATTGAGAAAATTTCCGATAAACGATAAGGTTCAACCTCAACTATAGGTTGGTTTGCTGGTACGTTTGCTGGTTGGTTATTACGAGGTTCAGTCATTTTTGATGGTTTTTAATTTCTCGAATTTTAAAACTTAAATTAAACTTTTTTTTTGATTTTGTTTCTTAAAACTAAATTTTATTTTTATTTTTGCTTCTTTTAAATTCAAAAATTTTCCTTAAAAATTCAAAATTGTAAAAGTGAGGGTTAGAAAATCGAACAGATTTTTCAAAATATCAACTTATTTGAAAAAAAAAATAAAACGTGATGATTCAATTGTCTTACTCACAAAAGCGTTAGCTGGACCATTTGTCTCCACGTGTTCGGCTACCAGGGTTCACTAGGTGTTCCTTCCGTATCCGTTGGTTGCGAGGACGCTTGGTTCGTTGCTGTCTAGCTTCTTGGTTGCTTATGTAACTACTTGGTTGCTTATGTAACTACTTGGTTGCTGTGTAACTTCTTGGTTACTGTAGATTCTTGATAGCTTAAAGAGCTGGAGCTTCACCACTCGCGAATTAGAATACTCGTGTTTTCGCGTGTGTTAAACTATCCGTACGACTGCGCCAAATGTTATACTTTAAAGTTTACTTTTAACTTTTTAAAAAACTTTATTTTGATTAAATGCAATATAGGACTTAAACGTTATAATTGAACGTGTACTTAAGAACGATTCTAAAGAGAATGACTTAACATTACAATGATTTGAGTTTATATAAAGAAAATGTGCTGATTAAGCAATGGAATAATTCCTTAATATTCTAGACTTAAACTAAAGTGCAATTCGGCAGGAATGCACGTGTTGTTTATTCCGTGAGAGACGCAAGTCAGCAGAATGGTCTTCTTATCTTGAAAGGTTCTGAGAAATAAAGTGCAGATTCGGCTTGAATGCACGTGTTGTTTATTTCATGGGAAACGCAAGTCAGCAGAATAAGCTTCTTATCTGGAAGGTTCTCGGGTTTCATAGAAGGTTCTGGTTTCTTCTAAGTGTAGGCAGGATATTTTCATATAACATATATAAACATTAATAAAGATAGAGCAGTTAATTTACGTAGCGATGTTAACAAATTGAGTACGGTCTATAACTCCCTACTCAATAGACTTAAAAGAAAATTATATTTAAAAAATAATATAAAATATTTATAGAAAAATATATATATTAATATACATTAATATTAATATTATAAAAATGATCAAAATTATATAAAATATGAAAAAAAAAATAATAATAATAGAAATTATAAAAAAAAAATAATAATAATAACATTAATAAAAAATATAAATATAATACGTGTATGTATGTATGTGCATGTGTGTATATGTATGTATGTATGTGATTGTATGTATGTATATGTGGGTGTATGTATGTATATGTATAATATAAAAGGAAAAAAATAAAGCTTTTCCCCAATTAAACCACGACAACAAAATACGAAGTGTCTTTCTAAGTAGTCATGAATACGTAAATGAGTTGAAAATTAGCGTTCAACCAAAAAATATTTTTTGCTTTTTTAAAAATTAATTGTATATACCAAGGTTTAAACAGGAAAAGTTTTGTGTTCTGACAACAATGCATGTTATCAATGCATTTTAATATACAACAACTCCAAACTAGAAAATAAGTTCCATCACTGTCTTAATTGTATCATACTATATACACTTGTCCCACTCTAAATTAAATCAGTACCGTACACTACTAGTGCCACTCTATTCAAGGTTGCCTTTTGCTTTAAACTTAAAGAATTTTAATTTGTTTTAATATTTCGGAACAATGAAAATCCAGAATAGTGACAAAAATGCGGACTAATTTTGCCGCCCATAATATAACCTGTCTGATAAACAAAACAAAAGAAAATATAAATAATTAGCAGATTAATGTCGGGTTTCGTTTTTAATTTTGTGCCGTTTGTTTTCCTGATGTGCTTGAATTCTTGTTTTTTGTTGTTGCAATGTACGATCTAGTCTGAAGGGTGAGTAACGAATTTTAAATATTTTAACAGTCCTTTTTAAATTTTAACATAGGTTTATAATGTGTACATTGTTGTTATTTTCTACATGGTATTATGGCTTGCTACAGGTTTTATTTGTTATTGTTGTTTTTATATGAATAGCTGATTGATCTCTTTGTGCGTATTTTATTGAGCCACCCATCAGTTACTATAGTGACAAAAAAAATTTTTTGAACCTTTGTATAAAAAATTTTATATATGTATATTAAAAAAAAAAGGAAGAAAAATAAACCATAATTTATTCTTTATATAAATAAATAAAAAAAACAGTTTCATATACATTAAAAGGAAAAAAATTATTTAGGAAAAAAATAATATATTGTCAATAAGGTCATTTTAAATGTTATTTATTGGGAAAAGAATAATAATTTTTAATTGGTGAAGTATTAATGTGCCGTATTTTGTATTATCTTACTAATGAGTTGTAACCTTTTTAGTCTGATGAAGACAAAAACCATTGTCGAAACGTTACCGATGGATTAAAACGTATATTTACCAGAACAACAGTGTCCTTATTCCCACTAAATTTACCTATAGTTGCATTGCAAGGACTTGATAAGTTTACCAAATAAACAAAAAATGTGAGTTTTAGTGACTGATGGGTTTGTCTCGTCTCTAATTCTTTAAATGTTAAACATACAAGGTCTCTCGCATTTGCAACCGCATTTATTGAAGGAATATTTATACGAGGTATGACAATTAAATTATAAGACTGTTGTAAAAAATCTACTTTATTTAAAAAATAATACAACTTAATGATGTTCTCCTTCAATGTAGTCCCCGCTCTATCTACGCAGTGTTGCATGCGTTTTTTTCAACTGTTGGAAGCAATTTTGGAAATCATCAGAAGAGAGGCTGTTGAGAAGTTTGACCGTTTTTCCTTGACGTGTTCAAATATTTCAAAACGGGTTCCTTTTAACGATTCCTTCAGTTTCTGAAACAGGTAGAAGTCGCAAGGGGCCAAGTCTGGTGAATATGGTGGGTGCTTGATTAACGAGTTATGAGCTAAAAACTGCTTAATGGAAACTTTGTGGGCCGGTGCAATGTCACGTGCCGTTCTGCCACAAATCTGGACGTTTTTCTCTTACACGTTCCCTTAGCTTCATCAATACTTTCAAATAATAATGTTGGTTGACTGTTTGACCCTCAGGCACCCATTCATTAAGCATAACACCCCCAATATCGAAAAAAAAAACAATGAGCATCGCTGTTTTGGATGTGCTGGGGCGCCCTTCTTTTAACTTTTTCACGACCCTCGAAAAAGCTTTTATGCCATATAAAAATCATTGCACGAGACATACACTGCTCTCCGTAGACATCTTTTAGCAGTTTATAGCATTCAGTAGCCGTTTATTTGAGTTTTACTAAAAAGTTAAGACGTCGCTCAATTTTTTAGTTTTTCATAATTCCGGCAAATGAGCGCACGATCCGCTTTCAACCGCTGTGTAAGCCAAACTAGTAGAGGGAATGCGAGATAATTGCGCGCGGTAGTAAAACGCTCATCAAGGTAAATGACTCCGACCGCCCAAGGCGTGAAGATTTAAAACCTTTTAGTAGTACTGGGGCCAGTCTTAAAATTTAATTGTGATACCTCGTATATTGACCTCTAGTATAGTCAAAGTACACATCTGTAATAAAATCATAGTTGGAAACCATGTGAAAAAGCAAGTAGGGATAATACATGACATGGTAGAAATAAGGACAGCAAGCATGACGTCATTACAAATGTGATAATTTTCACTTATCACCTGTTGATAAGTTATGGGACATCCTGTACAGTAACTGTAAGAAATTTTTGAATTAAAAAAAAATTACAAGTGTTCATTAATTTTACCCCTTTACAATGCTGTGATAAAAAAAAATTTGCTGGAGTTCGGAGTTGTTTTACCAAAACCCTCTTTAAAGATGTATTTCTTTCTATTTTCAAAAACTACTCTTGTTTCGAGTCGCTCAAAGCAGAATATACGGGAAAATTGAGTAAGATTTTCTTGCACTGCTACTTAAAAGTAGGCATAGAATACAACCTCAAAAAAGTTCTTTGTAAAACGACTTCTTAGCCCTACCAAAACTATCCTTTTGAAGCAAATATTTTTTTATATCACCATAGAGTTAGGATGTGAAATTAATAATATATATAATAATATATGGAATTTATCGTAAAATTCCAGCATTTCTTAAAGTTGCTACATAAAAAGGCCAATTTAAATTTTGACTATTTTACTAATCGTAGCTCTCCTACTATGCATTTTGGGACCTATGTCGATATAGTCAGAAAAAATCTATCGATGTGGGTGCCCCTTATATTTTCATTTTCTTTATTATTATATATTTGCGTGTTAGTTATAGTTAAAAATCAATTAAAATCAAAAAAACCAGATATGAATGACATTTTTAACATTATTTCAATGACAAGCTGTATAAAAAGTTTGTAAATCAGAGCACTTAACAAGAGATCAATAGATATAATTTATTTATTTATTTAATAAAAGAAAACTTGGCAATAACTTGATATCGCTACTTTAATTTTGTCAGAAAATATTATTTTTATTACACAACAGCTATTTGTATTGAAACGTACCGGCACAGAAGACGGTGGTTCGTGGTTGTTTTTACTCGCTGTCTGACTGTACATCCTCTGGTATGCCTCTCGTTGCGTGGGTACCGGTATTGGCTCCGATATTGGTAGAAATGACGGTCGCGTCGGACTATTCAAAACCGGGTCATTGACTCTTAGTTGTGGAGAAGATTTCACTGGGAGTTTGAGACTGAAATATTTAAAGTTTCCGATTGCAAGTCAGGTTTTGCAATAAAATTGGCATTTGCTTCGCTATAATAAAGGAGGGTCCCAGATAAATATTTATTTTTCGGAATTTCGGAAACGGTAAGAGATACGGTTTTGATTAAATGAAACAAAAGTTGCGCTATTCCAAGCCCAATCAGATGCTGTATCGAAATTAAAATTAGATGGGTTTTAAATATTGAGCAAAAACCAAAATTGTGTCGTCGCCGTCTTGTCTTTAGAAAATCGGGTAGTACTGTCTTAGCGACTTTAGCCAAGCAAATAACGTTAATTATTTTTTCTACGGCTTTTATTTTTTTTTTAACCATAGCTAACTACACTATTTTATTTAATTTAAGTTTGATCTTCGTTGTTTAGGTTTTTGCTTTTTATAGATGCCTATTTTAATATTTAATCGGGTTTAAGGTTTTTTTATTGTTTTTAATCTTGTTAAAATATCCAGAATAAAATTAATTGTGCTTTCCTTTTTATTTTTTTTTTCCTGTACATTTTTTTATTGTTGTATTTTATCTCCTGAGAGCAAAATGCTAATAAATACAGAATTATTATATCATATTTGTTGTTGCAGCCATATTAAATTTACATGTCAGTAAATGAAGCATCAAAAGAACTTTTCAACCATGTATTTTTCATTTCGATAGAGCATCTGACTGGGGTCGGACAAGTGCCACTTTTTTATAATTTAACAAAAATTTTGCCTTTTCCGAAATCCCCACATAGATAGTTACTTTTATCTGGGACATTATGTATACTCATAAAGCATTAATTACGTCGCTTATTCCATACCAACTGATACTATTGTTTATTACAGAGAAATAACCAACGAGGTAAAATCAAATTAGGAAAATTGCCATTTAAAATTTATAATGAATTATTGGCAAAAAATATATTTTAGTAGTTGTAAAAATGTGTTGCATCCTTTGGAATCAAGAATACTAATTGTAATTAAGCCCAGTCATGTTAGGTGAAAAAATCATGAAACCTGAAAAAGAAAATAGGTACAAGTTGGGTTTTTGTATAATATAATATAACCGAACCGAACCAAAATACCCCTTGAGCTACACTAGATATAAGGCCCCAAAGGTCCTAATCAGCCTTTAACGATTTTTTTGAAATCTAATAACTGTTTTAAAAAAGTGATGACAGAAAAAATACGCAAATTCATTGGGTCTATACTTGTAACGTGTCATTTTTACGTTTAAGGCGACGTTACATATTTGTTTATTTAGGTAAATAATCAAGGCTCTTTGACTCGTCTTTCTGTACACAAATTAAGGGTATTTTATAGAGCTAGGTTTGGAGGTTATATAGTGTCTAGGAAGTTACCTTAAAAGGAGGCATTCCATCGAATTACTGTGGACACTACGCACACCGTATTATCTGGACATCGTGGTTGGAATTCGGGATCACAGGTTTCGGGAAAATCACATAAAAACTTTTTGATTGTTTTGTTTATCTGTGAAATTTCATAGTTTCGTTGACGTTCATGACAATAGACAGCGATTCTGCTGGGGAATGGCGGCGTTGCCGCATCACAAATGGTTTCGGTAACAGGAAGGAAACATTTAGATGAACATTTCATTCCCTTACGTTTATTCTCGAGGATATTGGGACAATCCGAACCTCATAGCTAGTTGTGATAGCACGAAAACATATTTAGGTCCACGGTTTGACCAGTAACAACCGAGGCTCCGCCCCTTTGATACCTTTATTAATTTGATGAGGAGAAGATAAAATATAATAATATATAAAATAATATAAAAGTTATGCACTTTTGTAAATGGGAGATAAACGAGGGATAAAAACCAAGACTAAAAGAATAAACGAAATCGTGTGAGTTAACATCTGAACACTCTTGTGCCGAGTTTAAGCAGTAGTTCAGTGTGTATTTTTAGGTTCAGGTTCAGAAACAACTTTATTAATGTAGAAATGTTTTACAAAAATGGCGTCAAACCATATGAATCTTAGAGAAAACATTTATAAAGAGCAAAGGAAACTTTTGACTAAGACTGTAACTAAAATACAACTAAATTCTACACTCAGTATAGCTTTACTCATATGGGAATTGGTTGAGTGTTCGAATATTCCTGGGTTTGATGCATGCCCTGATCTTCAGTAATTGATTTTACAGTTGAGGCTTTCAATGCTGAGCTTCTTACAGTCCGTCTGGTTATTCTTCTCCTACTTGATATGTTGGCAGGGGTCCGGTAGGCAAATGTTCGGTCTATGTATGAAGGGTGTCTCGACGTCCTTGTTATAAAAATTCCAACCGTGGAAATAGATCCGACAACACCTCAATGCGCGTTTTACGTACTTTCTATCCCCTTGGTCGGTGCTGGCCCCTATATACCGGTATGGAACTATTGGTGTATTTCCTCCTTGGGTTAGTTTGAAAGCCGCGGGTTTTTCTTCCAGTCTTGCAACCCAAGGTAGAGATTTTTTGGCGAAAAAGTTTTTTTTATAAATAGGTTTGCATCCTTTATTTGAATTTAACCGGGAAGATTAGGTTGGTACTATTGCGTTTTACCGTCCCCACCAAATCTACGAACGGTTTCCGGTGGCTTGATTATTTGGGTGTTCTCGACGGAGTGCCTGGTCTCTTTGCTAACGAATTTTGGCTGGGTCGGCAACAGGTCTCTGGGATCGCCATTGTTTTTGGTTAGTGGCACTGCAAAAACTGCAGGTTCTGTCCCAGAGACTGTGAGAAGTGAGTCCGTCGTGTTTAGGCGAATTCTGAAGTGACGCTCATACCCTTTTGAAGGGGATTTAAGTCGGCCTACGCCATTTGTACGGGAAAGAGCAGTGTACCGTCCATTCCATCGACGGGACAGTTGCGCTGGTGGGACGAGGTTCTGTTCCATCGACGAGCCAGTTGTAACCCTGGGAAAGGGTTTCTACGCTCGGGCAAGGATCCCACAACCTTTTGACCACCATGTGCTGCCCTAGCACCATGTGCTAAGCAAGCACGAGGGGAGGCGCGGGCAAACCAGGAGCAGCGGTAGCAGGAGGAGAACAACACCACTTCCAGGTTTAATAAAACACCAAACTAACAATTAAATAATTGCAGGACCAAGGTAGGAGCAAGCCTTTAGACATAACCATTTCATATAATTTTTTTCAATATAATTTGGACAATCTTTTCAATAATTTCCAGTATAATTTAGACATTATCTTTCCAGATAACTTTTCAATATAATTTTAACACTTCTTGTGAACGCAAGATAAAGGTATGACGTCATGACCACAATTTAGCGGCTCACTTAACTTAAGTTCTACTGTCAAATTGCTATTGAGTGTTATTCTGCCCCTAACTTGTTTACATCCATTTCATTTATTTATTTATTTTTATGTTTTTGGTATTTTATCCAACTTTGCCATTAAAATGAACAAGATGAACTAAATTTTTGTGTTATTTGTACAGCCCAATGACCAACTTTGCGGAGACAAAAGAGAGATTATACTTTTTTTAGCGGTTCCTTTACACTGTTTTACCTCATGGGGTGGATCTCGGACTGGGTTGCTGTCTGTCTCATTCTACCCAACGTAGAGTGACGACAGCAGATATTTGGTCCAGATCTCCCCTATGATGGAACGATTTTGGAAGTGTGTTTTTTTTACAATTATTTATATAACCGAGTCTCACACTACTGACTCAGATGTAGGTACACTATGACCTGTTAAAGGAGTCCATCTACCTGTAAAGTGCTTCTATTTTTGTCATCTTGATTCAATCTTTTAGAATTTTATTCTGTTTATTAGTCAATTTTTTGGTTTTTTAATTACACCAATACTCTGGAAGCCTCGGAAGTAGGTAGAATTTCATTGTTTGGCTACAACGTTTGGGTTGAACTGTATTTTATTTAAGAACTTCTTTGTAAAACATTGGTATTAAATAATGTGGCGCACTTAAAATTTTCTTATTTCTGAACCCCCCCCCCCTTCTCCACTGTATAAAAGTTACCGGGCATATCAATGTTTTACCTAGCTGGAAAATACAGTTCTGCTTCCAGATATTTGTTTAATTATTCAGGGGTTTTGTTGTGTCACAAGTTGGCAAATTGTCATTATTCTAATTACAGTGTCACAAAATGGCGGCAACGTCTTTAAGCTGCCCCAAATGGCATCCAACGCATTTTAATAGGCCACAAATTGGCGCCCTACGTGAGTTTTGGCTAGTTTTTTAACATCTGATGTAATTTTTTTTTTGTTTTTTAATTTGAAAAAAAAAAAGAAAAAACTTTTTTGGAATTTTTTTTTGAATTTTTTTTAGGGAATTTTTTTTTGGTGTTACAGCCATAGCCAGGTTTCAGTCTTTCAGTGGCTGTCACTGTTTTTGACACCCAATCATTTTTTTTAATAAAAAACAAGATCATTGGTTTTCGGAAATAACACTTTTTAAATATTTTTTTGGTAATATTTATGCGTTGATTTGAAATTTGTTGTTTTAGTAGTTCTCATGGGTTTTTGTTAGCTTATCTTCACAGGTTTTTTCTTGGAAAATAAAAGATTCATTTTTATTTATTAAGGAAGAATAAGTAGATAAAAAAACATGGGAGTTTTTATTGAGGAGTCCAACTTATGTCTTAATTCTTTAAAGTTTTTGTATGAAAAACATGTTTTAATTTTTTTAGTTTTTTTTAAGAAAAATAAATAAAACAATGTAAATTTACTTCAATTTTTTTGTTGATTTATAGGTGGATGGACCTCCTGACATGGTCTTTTTATGTTTTAAATATATGACATAGGTAGTGTGTTTTCTTCTAACAATTTTTTTTGCAGGTTGCCTACTACTAATATGTTATTATTTCCTGCTTGTGATAAGATAGAAACTGTTTCACCGATTATTTTTTAGTGCAGTCAATTTATTTAGTTCAACAAGTTATTTTTTTTTGGTGATTTTAATTTTTTGTGGGATATCACCACTTGGAAATTGGAATATTTATACAGGGTTTCACACAGATTTTTCTTGGCTGGGTTTTTTTAAATTAAATATAGCTTAACAGCTAGTAGATTTGTTTAGTTGAAAGTATTAGTAATGAAAGAAAAGGAAAATGAGTTTATTTTGCTTTGTCATTTTCTTTTCTTGTTTTTTTGGTGGTAACTGTTGATGGCATTTAACACCTTACGTCATTCAGTTACATCGGGTCAGAGGAGGGTACTACTTATAGTTAGCTCGGAATTTTAGGGAACACAAGGCTAAAATTCCTAGAGCAACATATTGGCTGAAGATCAACGCCAAGAGGTCCAGTTAACCTTTTTTTTTTGGGTATTTTTGTTGGGGCAGTTTTTTTTTTAGGTCTTTGGTTGCCAGTTCATTTGTCTAGTTGTGTTTTCGTGACTGGTCAATTTTTTTTTGGTAGAAAATACAGCGTTGGGCTTTGGAGTGCATTTTTTTTAAAAATGACCTACGAGTATTTCTATCAATTAAAGTTTTTCTGGTTCACAATTATTTTTTTTTCTGTAATTTTTTTCTGCGTTCAGGTCATAGCTTGGTCATGGCCAATGGAGAGCAAACATTTATGTTTGAGCCTTGAGAAGTTTTGCCTGCTCCGGATTGAATACAGAGAAAATGAATTTGAAGCCCAACTAGATATAATACCACAAAAGAAATGTTTAACTTAGACAGATATAGATATAAGTTTTTTTGATTTTTTTTTTAGTTCACTTGTAATGTTCAGTAATTTTTTTAAGTAATGTCAGTTTAAGGCCGTAAAATTGGTCAGTGAATTTAAGAGAGACTTTCAACTAAATATAAATGCTAGGCGGTGGTAATTGGTAAAAATATTTCAAAATTTTTATGCTTTTTTAAATAATTTAATTTTTCTTGAAAATATTATTTTTTCTCGGTAAACATAACTTCTCGAATTCTTGTTTGGTCTAAACGGTTTGTATAGTGGTCGTAGTTTGATCAGGCAGGAATAAATAAATTTTTTTACTTCCGAATCATAATATTAAATAACAAGATTTATTGGTTAAGTGTTTGGGTCTTATAGAAAAAAACGTTTTGTTTTTGAGGATACTGGTATGATATGGAATTATTTTAATTTCATGCCAAATGTTGTTTGACGGCAGATATGCTAGTCTTCAGTTTTTTCGTTAGTTTGCATTTCAGGACAGGGGGCCTGTCATCTGCGCCCATTGTAAAGCAACTTCCAACTTACTTGCTTAGCTTTTTCACTTAGTCTTCGTTTTGTTGCTTCTGAAATTAAAGCGTTATGTTGGATAACGATGGATGGTGTTAGACTGAGAAAGTACCTAGGTATTTAGGGATGAAAACTTGGAAGTTGTGGACAATTGGGAAATAATTTTTTTTTATTTCATTTTTTTTTATTTTAAAATAATTTCATACTGGTGACCTCAAATAATGAAGCAAATTTTTAAATTACAATAAACTTTTGTGGAATAAATGGGAAAGTGTACAGGTTAAACAATAAATTTAAGATCATTGATTTCTAAAAAAAAAGATTTCAAAGAATAAATTTAAAAACAATAGGTTTTCTTTGATGCGACTAAACAATGATGAGGGCATATACTTTTTTTTGTTATGCATAATATGATAGTAGTACCTTTTGTATTGCAATAATTAGGGGTTTTCCTCCCGCGAGCTGGGTGGAAATGGAAAAAATGTTTGGTTCGGAGTGTAGAAATCGAGGAACGAGGACTTCCTGCTAATCTTTTTTAGGATTTCACAACTTCGGTTTTCGCTAAATTAAAATACATCCAAATTTGGCCTACAGGCTGAATCTCGCATTTTCCAGGACCTTGCAGATTCGCGGAGGAAGACAAATTTTGTGATCTATTTAATTATGATGGGAATTAAAATAGTAACATGCACATGAGGGAACTAGATATATTTAGGTTGGAAAGTAGTAAGAACACTGATCTGAACAATTTTCCATAATAGTGTCCTATTTTCACAGGGTGCTTCAAAATATCTTCACCGTTTCTTTGAAATAAGATATTGTTTCGCCTGTGGGTGTTTAACCGTTTGAAAAATATATAGGGTCCAGATGGGATTGGAATGGAAATCACAAGTTTTTGGGTTTATTGACATTATACTTAGGAAATAGGGGAAATGTCTAATAAAAAGTTTTTTTTTGGGTTTTAGGCCGAGTTTTGTTGAGATAACAAAAATTTAATTGGGGCCGGGAGTTTTATTATGCTCTTTTAAAATTAATGTAATAGTTTTTGGTTCTTGATTTTGTTTTCTGGTTTTTACGCAGGATTATTCCCAACTGTTTCATTTCAAAATATCATTTGTAGGTGATAGGGTCTCATTAGCCCTTGGACATTTGGTAATTTTTGCTTTGAGTAATAGTTGTGGAAAGGGGCCAACTTAATTTTATATCTCGTCAACACCAGGAATAGGGATCTGAGAATGCATTAAGCAGTAAAATTTTGTTAGATGTTGTGTGTAAAAACACTTGAGTAGGCAGATTTAGTTTTGCAACGTTCTTATAGGTGAACCTTGAAATTGTTTTCATATTTGTTTTTTTGAAAGGGCACACAAGATAATTCTTGACGGAGTTGAGTGCAAAGGTTCTTCACATTATAGTGGTACAGTAAATAAGTACTAACGTTGCTTATTTCCTTAAGTAATAATTTTAAACAAATACACTAACATCGGTTGTTTTTTTTGGAACATAAATATTTTTTTTACTTTTCCTAAACTGATTGGTTTTTTTTTCAATTACGATTTTTATACCTTATGATTCTTAAGTAAATTTAATTTTCAACATTTTCTTTTGTATAGTAAATTAATTTTTCTTGCTCATTTACTTTTCACATTGCCACAGTTTTGGGAGAGGAAAGGGAATTGACAACTGTTTTTTAAAGGAAAAGAACAAAAACTGTTGCATGACAACTCGAATAAGATTTTTCTGGTGTTGATTTTATTTAATTTTTTTTTAAGGTTCACTAATAGGAGCTGCAGCCCCACTTAAACATTTTTAATTTTTTTTGAAAATATTTTTTAAATATTTTTTTAAAAATTTTTTTTGGTGCATAGTGGTACCTTGTCCCTACAATGGTTCTACCAGTTTATTTAAATATTTTTTTTCTGAATTAAAATATAATTTCATTTCGAACCCTCGCGTTTTAACAACCTATCATCATTTGTTTTAACTTTTTTTTCTTCCTACTCCAAGCCAGGGTAGAGTAATATTTTGAAGATTTTAGTGAGCCACTAATTAATTGTTTTTGATTATTGGGCTACTGTGGTCGACACCAAAAAATTTTTTCAATTTTTTTTTGGACACCTTTTGGTACGATCCTAGGGTCTTCTTGACCATGGTTTGCATCAATTTAGTTAAAATTTTGGGAATTTCATTTTAACGATTATTAGAGAGTTGCAGTCCTACCAAGACGTTATTTGTGTAAATTTTTTATTACCATCGGTAATTTTTTTAAAAATTTTCTTTAAATATTTTTTTATATACACACAACGTCCTTACTAGTCTAATTTGACGCAATTTCAGCGAGCGGTTTTTTTTTAATTGAGCATATTTTACGATTTCTATAACATGAACATCTGTTCCGATGTTTATTGCGTTCACTTATATATTAAGGGATGATGTGACCTTAAGCAATGCATGTTTCGTGTAAACTCAGAGTAGGTAAACAGGTTAAAGTGGGTTTTGATTTATTCTTTGTAGAAAAATCATTGTATACGGCGATTTGGGTTTTTTTTTTGAGGAGTTTATTAGTGGAGCCGTTCTGCAATAGCAGGAGTATACCCTAGCTTTAACTGTGTACAACAGCTTTGGGATTTTTTTTGTTATAGGTAGTCTGTTGTACGTTCCATTTAGGGATTAATTTACCTATTCGGTTGCTGAGGTAAACAAACATCACTTAACTTTAATTTTATCCAGTTCAGCTAGGATAAGCGCAATTATTTTTTTTTGGTTTTACCCACGCAGGAGTGAAACATAAGACCTAAACACTGCCAAAACTCTTGTCTCTCTTTTATTTTTTTACTTTTTTTTTATGGCTACTTGTTAACTCTAATTTAGGATTTAAGTAGTTATTTCTCTCTGCAAGGTTGGACGTCATGGTTGGTTGTGCAAATAATTATTATAAACTATGATTACATTTTTAAATGCAAATAAATTTTATTTTCTTACTGCTCCGGTGTTCTTCGATTTTGTTCGCGTCTGCCCGTATTTAAGTTTTATATTTTCTACATTTGTGAGAAAATTTATAGTGATTTTCACTAGTGAATTTAAAGTGAACTTTGTGTTTGTTATTGCGTGGTTTAGTTTTTATAATTGGGAGGTATAATTAAGAGTTTTAAAGTTTAAAGTTTTAATATAAAAGGCACCACTATTTCTTTGAGTCGGTTGTCTGACATAAGGTACTTAGTCAAGGACGAGTTAATCTATGAATTAACATGGAGAGGCATAGCCATTGGATCGGTGGAAGAGATGAAGCAACAGCTCATACTGATTAGACAGAGAGAAAGGACCGATGGAAGTATGAGATACCCTCCGTATCCCTTTAAATTTGGCCAGGATGCTTTTAGCTGCATGAAGAAGCTAGATAGTCTAGTACCGCTGGTAGAGAAGTTCTCTGGTACGAGCAAGGAGGGAGAGTTTAGAAAAATCGCTGTAAGGTTGGAACATGTGTTAGCCAGGATAAATAACATGAATCCGTCTAACTTTGAAGAAAGTCAAACCAAAGGCATACTGGTTGCGGAAACCTTGAGTTTGATTGGGAGGTTGCAAAGCCAAGCAACAGATTTATTAAGAGTTGGCGTGACCTCAGATGATGATGAAGCATCTGAAACCCAATCAACGAGTCGAAGCTCAGACCACTCGACAAATGCTGGCAACACACCTAACCAGTCTTATTTCCCGCAACCACAGCTCTCGAGCACACAAAGAACAGCTCAACAGCCCACAAACCAACCGTCGGTCATTGCTCCATTGCAAATGCAAGTGCTTACAAACCCGACTCAAACACCAGTACAAGCACCACTCCCTATGCCGATTGAGAATTACGGTACAACAGCTTTTCAGTATCAACAACCGTCTACCGTTCCTTTGAGTTTAGCTGCTCTCCAAAGTAGCATAGCACCAATTGCTCAGTCACGACCATTATCATGTTCGTCGCCAGTACCAATGTCAAGTGATCCTGGTACTTCATATCATGTTGCACCTGTACCTCCGCATAAGTGGAACTTAAAGTTTACAGGCGAGAGGGGTACGATCTCCGTCACCGCATTTTTTGAGAGAGTGGACGAGTTGAGTCAGGCTAGAGGAGTCAGCAAAAAGGTTTTATTGAATTCGGGCATTGATCTTTTTGAAAAGTCAGCTTATACTTTTTACAAAGATGTACGTAGAGAAGTCCATACATGGGAACAGCTGGAACAAAGGTTCATGGCAGAATATCTTCCTTCTTCATATGGCGAGAAGCTATTGAAAGAAATTCAAAAACGTAAACAAGGCCCTGGAGAGTCTATAGGGACCTACATTGTTGTCATGAACACATACTTCCAAAGACTTGCCTGTCCTGTTTCTGAAGAGGCAAAATTAGCTATCGCCTTCAGAAATATCGCGGACATCTATAAAAATGGGTTAATTGCTACTGAGGTCAATAGCCTATCACATTTAAAGGATCTGTGTCGTAGAATAGACCAGAGATATGGTTTAGAAGAGGAGAATTTTACACCTAGGAAAAACCAATCTATTGAACCTGACTTGGCCTACGTTGACGTAGAGAGCGACAGTGACGATTTTTCAACAGGGGTTGATGCAATTCAGATATCAGGTGCCGGGACATCAAATCAACAGAATTTGAATATTCCTGATAATAGATTTAACAGAGATAGGCAGCAGCCAGCAAGCAGTTCCGCTGCTAGAGCTGATAGAGATAGGCAACAACCAGCTAGTGGTCAGTCTAGTGAAAATGATAGGGATAGACAACCACCACAAGGTGCTAGACCTGGTAGGGCGAATAGGGACGTTGTTTGTTATAGATGCAACCAAACAGGGCACATGGCAATCGGGTGCGCATTATCTAGAGGTAAGCAGTGTTATTCGTGTGGTCAGGCAGGGGTAACGGTCAGAGAATGTCGAAATTGTAACCGTCAGGGAAACAGACCCAGGCGCTCGTAGGCGGTCGACCTTCGAGTCAGCCTGAACAAGCATCGACCGATAGGCTAACGTACGTCTTAGATTATGTGATAAGTCATGCTCGGAAAGATGAAAGGCCTTATTTAGAAGTGGATGTACTCGGAAATAAGTTATTAGGTTTGTTGGATTCCGGGGCTTCACGTACCTTTTTAGGGAATCATGGTTGGTCAATCATCGAGAGGTTTGGTTTTTCACTTGATACGACGAAGAAGACGAGTTGTATTGTGGCAAATGGTCAAAGCACGAGTAGTATTGGGACAGTGCAGCTTCCTATGCGAGTTCAGGATAAATTTAGGTTAATAGAGGTCGTCGTCGTTCCTGAGTTGCCGCACACTTTGATTTTAGGATTAGATTTTTGGATTTCGATGGGTATAGTACCGAACTTAAGTACTAATGAGTGGCACTTTGCCGATAATAAAGATGTGATTTGTTCTTTAGAAACGTCAGACCAACAAACTACTCTTACGCCTTATGAATCAGAACGACTAGAGGAATTGGTCGATAAATATAAGACTATTATGGGTGACTCGCTAGGATGTACAGACAGGCTAGAACACAAGATTACAACAGATGCAGCGCCGATAAGACAGCGTTCATATAAGGTGTCACCAGTCATTCAAAAACTTATTGATGACGAAATCGACGAAATGCTAAAACTAGATGTAATAGAACGGAGTAGTAGTTCATGGGCTTCACCAGTGGTAATGGTACAAAAGAAAAACACAAAGAAATATCGTTTCTGTGTAGACTACCGCAAATTGAACTCAGTGACGGCGCGTGATAGTTATCCTTTACCACTCGTATCCGAGACTCTCGACAAGTTGAAAGATGCTAAATACTTGTCAACTCTAGATATCAAAAGCGCTTATTGGCAAGTTCCAATGGAAGAATCATCAAAGCCATTAACAGCATTCATCTGTCGACGAGGTCTCTTCCAATTTAAGCGTTTACCATTTGGTCTTCATAATGCACCTGCAACTTGGCAGAGACTCATAGCACGGATCAACTAACATACAGATAAATAAGCCGGCTGGCCGTCTTTCATCTCGGAGAATTCAACGATGGCTAAGCATTGGGAATCAAACTCAGAGCCGGACTAAAATAAATTTATCATAAAATATGAATGTTTCAGATTGTTGATGCGAAAAAATATTTTGACTGCCAGAAACAATAAAAACATTAAAATAGTTTTGTACTGCTAAAAATGGGAGCTAAAATGAATTTTAGAGTCTCGGCCGCGTAAAAATATTATAGCTTGTCCTCTGTAGGAGACTATGGAAATAATGTGTTCTATTGAATGAGAGATATGGGAAGCACAAAAAGAGGTCTTCTTCTTCGTTCAGAATACGTTAGCATGTTGTCGTTTCCAGCATACAGCCAAACACAAAAAGAAAAAAATTGATTGCTTTTTTTGTTATATTGGGATAACATTTATTAAGTTACAAGAGGAGTAAAATTGTGAATTTTAAATATAAGAAGTTTGACATTGTAGAGTAATTTACTGGAATCAGATATTATTTTTTAGTTTTTTCGAAAAATTGAAAGTTTAAGGAGATACAGGGTGACCAAATAATCTTTACAATTAGCACAAAATTGCTTTACGGTAAATTAATATTTTAAAATTTAGTAAAATCGAATATTTAAAAAAAAATTGTTGTTTTATATGATTTCTTAAAAGTGTAAATAGTAGCATAATAAAAAATTATAACAAATGTGTGTCAAAAATCAAATGTTATATAATAGTTTATTATACAGGGTTTAATTTAAATGATGCATGCAACTTTAAGGGGTTGTGGAAATGGTCAAAACAAAGATTTTTTCGCATTACATTTAGACCTCTTTGTTTTTACAGGGTGTTAAACTTAGCATTTTTTTCCCATTTTTTGTTTGTTTCCTAAAAATTATAACAGACCATTAAAATTTTGTGGAATTCTCATTACCAAAACGGTAATAATTAAGTTTCAAAATTATTCAAAAATATTGACACCTACTACCCAAAAATCTGTTCTAAAAATGTGCCCTTTAGATGGGTAGGGGACAATTCGCCGCGGCCAATTCGCTGTCGTCCAATTCGCCGCGGGGACAATTGACCGTGAGATTTTTTTATTTTATGATGTTACCATTGGGAATTGTTTAAACAGTTGTATTTAAGGAAAATAAATAAAATACCGGATCCAAAATGGCGGATTTTTCCGTTTATGGACGGATTTGTATCTAACTCGGACTGATGAGATTTTTAAGGTCGCTGATCATTATTTTTAACTTAAATTTAAAATATCAAAATGGCGATACAACATAGCGGATTTTTCCATTTTTGAACCGATATGCATCAAATTCCGAACTTTGGGTGTTTCAGGTCGGTTCCCATTTTGATTTTTTTTAGTTTAAGTTAAAAATAATAATCAGCGCCCTGAAAGATCTTAAAGTTTCTAGTTTGATGCATATCGGTTCATAAATGGCAGAAACCGCCATTCTACATCCGTCATTTTATTTATTTCTTCCAATTAAAAAATGCTGGATTGTATAGTTACCACCAAATAAATAGTTGGAAAGTTTGAAAATATTATTTTTATAAAAAAATATTATATGAAGTCAAGGTAAATAAAACAATGGTAATATCATGAAACAAAAATCTCGCGGCAAATTGTCCCCGCGGCAATTTGATTGGCGGCGAAATGTCCCCGTGGTAAAACAAGCCGCGGCCAGTCAGCCAGCCGCGGCGAATCGGCCGGGGTTAATCGGCTGCGGCGAATTGTCCCTACCCTTTTAATTTGTAAACATCTGCTTAATTTAAGGATCAAAATACCAATCTACAAATTTCCCTTTTCTACAAACTGAGCTTATGCCGCTGTTTTATACAAAACACCAAAAACTTTCTAAACAAAGCATAGTTTATATCTTGTTTTTTAGGATCTAATGGAAGCGCATTTTTAAATTTGAGATAAATATAACAAATCCTGCAAAAGTATAAAAAAAAATAAAAAATCAAAAGGGTTGCAGATCTATATGTCCTTTTTGTATTTAAATCATTTACAGATTCATCTCATAGGACATTTAATTATTGAACACCTTGTATAGGATATGGCAAAAGTTTTTAAAAAATCGAAAGATAAAATAATATATAAGTTTACCATATAGGATCCTGCGGAAATCGAAGGATATTTTTTTCTTAATATTGTATTGTCATCGGACCACTATGTGTGTATCAAATTTAATCCAAATCGGATAATGGGAAGGGTGTCAAAAACGCATTTTTTATGGAAGGGGGTGGGGGTAGGGGTGGGAGGATATTTTTTTAAAATGTCGTATTGTCATCGGACCACTATGTGAATACCAAATTTCATCCAAATCGGATAACGGGAAGTGTGTCAAAAACAAATTTTTCTATGGAAAGGGGTGGGAGGATATTTTTTCTTATTGTTGTATTATCATCGGACCACTATGTGTACACCAAATTTTATCCAAATCGGATAACGGGAAGTGAGTCAAAAACACATTTTTCTATAAAAGGGGTGGGGGTAGGGGTGGGAGGATATTTTTTTCTTAATGTTGTATTGTCATGGGACCACTATGTGTGTACCAAATTTCATACAAATCGGATAATGGCAAGTGTGTCAAAAACGCTTCACAAGATTTGATAGATAGTTAGACAGAACATCTGAAGCTAAATAAAAGCTTGTAAAAATAACATATATCAAATACAAAAATCACATCTACACACCACTAATGCTCAACACGTACTAAAAGTTTAAAAAATATTGAAATACAGAATGCGCCTCTGGAGTGGTTGACCCCAACATGGCAGGCTGCGTGAAAGATGCGCGTAGCACCCCCCACCACCCGAGTTCCCTATCTGTTTGTTAGGTGATCCGTGCTCATAGATAGCATCATAGGAAACGATTTAGACCCCTACGTGTACGTATATCTCGATGACCTCGTAATTGTCACACAGAGCTTTTCTGAACATCTTAGAATTCTTGAGGAAGTCCTACGAAGATTGCAGAATGCAAAGATAACGGTAAGTTGGGAAAAATGCCAACTGTGTAGGCCAGAAATGACTTATTTAGGTTTCGTAGTGGACCGTCGAGGCATCCGAGTTGACCCTAATAAAATTAAAGCCATGTTAGAGCTCCAGAGGCCAAGAACTGTCAGAGAAGTTCGTAGAGTTGTAGGTACAATATCCTGGTATAGACGTTTCATAGAGAATTTTTCAGCGATAATAGCTCCAATTACAGCTCTAACTAAGAAAAATCAAAAGTTCGATTGGACTCCAGACTGCGAAAAAGCATTTATTAAGATTAAGGAACTTTTAGTGACTGCACCGATTCTTACATGTCCAGATTATACCAAAGAATTTGTCATTCAAACAGATGCATCAGGATATGGAATAGGAGCATGTTTAACGCAACCTTATCCTGAAGGAGACAAAGTCATATGCTATTTGAGTCGATCTTTGACTAAGCAAGAACGTGTTTACACGACCACCGAGCGAGAATGTTTGGCATTGGTTTGGGCGATAGAGAAGCTCCGGTCATATATTGAGGGGATCTCATTTAAGGTCATTACAGATCATTTTAGCTTAAAATGGCTTCATAGCTTGAAAGAGCCCAGTGGAAGACTTGCTCGTTGGTCTGTAAAACTGCAGCAATATGACTTTGAAGTAATCCATCGGAAAGGGAAAGATTTAGTTGTCCCGGACATGTTGTCTCCCGCAGTACCTATGATTGATACAATTTCGCAGCCCAGAGACGTTTCAACAGCAATTAAAGATCGATGGTACCAAAAGATGGTAAAGAGGGTCGTAGAATCACCGTTAAAATTTATGAACTGGAGATACACTGATAATAAGTTGTATAAATATGTCAAACAAGAATACCCTCAACTTTCACCATCTAACGAATATTGGAAAGAGGTAGTCCCCAAAGATCATAGGCGTAGAATTATTGGAGAAGCTCACGATCCTCCTACCGCAGGGCATATGGGTGTATATAAAACCTTCCACAGACTGGCAGAAAAATATTATTGGCCAAAAATGCGCCAGGACGTGGCAACTTTTGTAAAGAAATGTTTTGTCTGTGCAGCTCATAAAGGTGATACACAAGGTGTATCTGATCAGATGATATCTCACCCAAAACCAACTCGTCCTTGGGAAATTATTTCGACTGATTTATGTGGACCTCTACCTCGTTCGACAAAGGGTAATTGCTGGATTCTCGTCGTTACGGACTATTTGAGTAAGTTTTCCTTAGTTTTTCCAATGCGAACAGCCCCTACTCAAGCTGTTGTCAAGCACCTTGAGGAGCAAGTATTTATGGTCTTCGGAGTACCCCGTTTGATACTTTGTGATAATGGCCCTCAGTACAAAAGTAATGAGTTTAAGCGTTTTGCTGAGAGTTATCAGGTTAAAATTCAGTATAATCCGTATTATCACCCCAGAGCAAATCCAACAGAAAGGACGAATCGTACGTTAAAAACCATGTTATGTTGTTATGTGAAAGACAACCACAGGAAGTGGGACGATCAAATACATAAACTTGCCTGCGCGATTCGTACTGCAACCCATGAGACGACCAGGATGTCTCCTTTCTTTGTTAATTTTGGTAGGAATATGTGTTTGTCAGGAAAAGATTACTCCAACCCAGTTTTGTTATCTGAAGAGAATGGTGTACAATCCGCAGCTGAAAGTAAGAACGAAGGTTTCCGGAAGCTCTATGCTGATGTTAAGAGAAGGTTAGAGGTGGTAGGAGAGAAAAACGTAGTTCAGTATAATTTGCGTACAAGGGACCCAACTTTGTTGTGGGTCAGCGTGTTTGGAAGAAGAATTATGTGTTGTCAGATGCTGCGAAGTTTTTCTCGAAGAAGTTAGCACCGAAATTCGTTGGTCCTTATGTAATTAGGAATAAAATTTCTCCATGGATATTTGAGCTTCAGGAACCATCGGGTAAAGTACTACCAGGGAGCTGGCATGCCAAAGACCTTAAGTCGGCAGCGGACCTCTCCGATTAACCTTTTTAGGTTAATCGTCTTGAAGTTGGGGGGGGATTATGTAACGTGTCATTTTTACGTTTAAGGCAACGTTACATATTTGTTTATTTAGGTAAATAATCAAGGCTCTTGACTCGTCTTTGTGTACACAAATTAAGGGTATTTTATAGAGCTAGGTTTGGAGGTTATATAGTGTCTAGAAAGTTACCTTAAAAGGAGGCATTCCATCGAATTACTGTGGACACTACGCACACCGTATTATCTGGACATCGTGGTTGGAATTCGGGATCACAGGTTTCGGGAAAATCACATAAAAACTTTTTGATTGTTTTGTTTATCTGTGAAATTTCATAGTTTCGTTGACGTTCATGACAATAGACAGCGATTCTGCTGGGGAATTGCGGCTTTGCCGCATCACAAATGGTTTCGGTAACAGGAAGGAAACATTTAGATTTCATTCCCTTACGTTTATTCTCGAGGATATTGGGACAATCCGAACCTCATAGCTAGTTGTGGTAGCACGAAAACATATTTAGGTCCACGGTTTGACCAGTAACAACCGAGGCTCCGCGCCTTTGATACCTTTATTAATTTGATGAGGAGAAGATAAAATAAATACGAGTTATGCACTTTTGTAAATGGGAGATAAACGAGGGATAAAAACCAAGACTAAAAGAATAAACGAAATCGTGTGAGTTAACATCTGAACACTCTTGTGCCGAGTTTAAGCAGTAGTTCAGTGTGTATTTTTAGGTTCAGGTTCAGAAACAACTTTATTAATGTAGAAATGATTTACAAAAATGGCGTCAAACCATATGAATCTTAGAGAAAACATTTATAAAGAGCAAAGGAAACTTTTGACTAAGACTGTAACTAAAATACAACTAAATTCTACACTCAGTATAGCTTTACTCATATGGGAATTGGTTGAGTGTTCGAATATTCCTGGGTTTGATGCATGCCCTGATCTTCAGTAATTGATTTTAGAGTTGAGGGTTTCAATGCTGAGCTTCTTACAGTCCGTCTGGTTATTCTTCTCGTACTTGATATGTTGGCAGGGGTCCGGTAGGCAAATGTTCGGTCTATGTATGGAGGGTGTTTCGACGTCCTTTTTATAAAAATTCCAACCGTGGAAATAGATCCGACAACACCTCAATGCGCTACGTACTTTCTATCCCCTTGGTCGGTGCTGGCCCCTATATACCGGTATGGAACTATTGGTGTATTTCCTCATTGGTTAGTTTGAAAACCGCGGGTTTTTCTTCCAGTCTTGCAACCGAAAGTAGAGATTTTTTGGCGAAAAAGTTTTTTTTATAAATAGGTTTGCATCCTTTATTTGAATTTAACCGGGAAGATTAGGTTGGTACTATTGCGTTTTACCGTCCCCACCAAATCTACGAACGGTTTCCGGTGGCTTGATTATTTGGGTGTTCTCGACGGAGTGCCTGGTCTTTTTGCTAACGAATTTTGGCTGGGTCGGCAACAGGTCTCTGGGATCGCCATTGTTTTTGGTTAGTGGCACTGCAAAAACTGCAGGTTCTGTCCCAGAGACTGTGAGAAGTGAGTCCGTCGTGTTTAGGCGAATCCTGAAGTGACGCTCATACCCTTTTGAAGGGGATTTAAGTCGGCCTACGCCATTTGTACGGGAAAGAGCAGTGTACCGTCCATTCCATCGACGGGACAGTTGCGCTGGTGGGACGAGGTTCTGTTCCATCGACGAGCCAGTTGTAACCCTGGGAAAGGGTTTCTACGCTCGGGCAAGGATCCCACAACCTTTTGACCACCATGTGCTGCCTTAGCACCATGTGCTAAGCAAGCACGAGGGGAGGCGCGGGCAAACCAGGAGCAGCGGTAGCAGGAGGAGAACAACACCACTTCCAGGTTTAATAAAACACCAAACTAACAATTAAATAATTGCAGGACCAAGGTAGGAGCAAGCCTTTAGACATAACCATTTCATATAATTTTTTTCAATATAATTTGGACAATCTTTTCATATAATTTCCAGTATAATTTAGACATTATCTTTCCAGATAACTTTTCAATATAATTTTAACACTTCTTGTGAACGCAAGATAAAGGTATGACGTCATGACCACAATTTTGCGGCTTAATTAACTTAAGTTCTACTGTCAAATTGCTATTGAGTGTTATTCTGCCCCTTACATCCATTTCATTTATTTATTTATTTTTATGTTTTTGGTATTTTATCCAACTTTGCCATTAAAATGAACAAGATGAACTAAATTTTTGTGTTATTTGTACAGCCCAATGACCAACTTTGCGGAGACAAAAGAGAGATTATACTTTTTTTAGCGGTTCCTTTACACTGTTTTACCGCATGGGGTGGATCTCGGACTGGGTTGCTGTCTGTCTCATTCTACCCAACGTAGAGTGACGACAGCAGATATTTGGTCCAGATCTCCCCTATGATGGAACGATTTTGGAAGTGTGTTTTTTTTTACAATTATTTATATAACCGAGTCTCACACTACTGACTCAGATGTAGGTACACTATGACCTGTTAAAGGAGTCCATCTACCTGTAAAGTGCTTCTATTTTTGTCATCTTGATTCAATCTTTTAGAATTTTATTCTGTTTATTAGTCAATTTTTTGGTTTTTTAATTACACCAATACTCTGGAAGCCTCGGAAGTAGGTAGAATTTCATTGTTTGGCTACAACGTTTGGGTTGAACTGTATTTTATTTAAGAACTTCTTTGTAAAACATTGGTATTAAATAATGTGGCGCACTTAAAATTTTCTTATTTCTGAACCCCCCCTTCTCCACTGTATAAAAGTTACCGGGCATATCAATGTTTTACCTAGCTGGAAAATACAGTTCTGCTTCCAGATATTTGTTTAATTATTCAGGGGTTTTGTTGTGTCACAAGTTGGCGGCAACGTCTTTAAGCTGCCCTAAATGGCATCCAACGCATTTTAATAGGCCACATACTATAAAATTAAGAAAAAACATTAATTTTAAAAAATATATTTATTTAATTTTTTCTCACCCTGTTGGTAACTTTTTTTAATACTTTATAATATTTGGCTTGATCCCCAGTTGTTCAAAACACCATGCACCATCCAAAAAATATTTTTATACAATTACGAGAAAAAAAAAGCTTATATAAATAAAATTCGCCTTCTGGGTAGAAACACCTTTAAAATATGGGCAAATGAGCACACTTTTAGTATATTTGAATCTCTAGCCTAAAAATAGGGTTTCACTAAACTTTACTGGAACTTAAGGGTAGTTTTTCCTTAAAAGTATATGTATACTAAGAGCTTTAGTTTCTAATAAATCTGCAAAAATTATTTCTCCGTGCACATAAACATCTGAAAGTTGCATATTATTAAGATCTTAGTTATGAGATCTCGGACCCAGGTTTCTCTGACCATAGCTATATTTTTGCAATATGCCCTATCAAAATTGACCTTGTCAAAAAAGAAAATAACATTAATTAATTAATTAATAAAAGAATATTTAGCAAAAGAAATTTTAATAACTTTAAACTCCACTGTCAAAATTTTCAATGGAACTTCATTAATAATTCGAAGACCCACTTAATGATTTTCATGATAATCTTTGTAAAATTGTGGATAAAAGCTTTCCTCTTCAACATGTTAAAAATAAACCAAAAAGAAAAAACTGGATTACGTCTGGTATTCGTTTATCTTCAAAAAATTTACGTTTTCTTCATACCTTAACAAAATTTTATCCTAATACTGATTTCGTAATAAACTATTTTAAAATATATAAGAAAACATACCGTAAAGTAATACATCATGCAAAAAGGAAGTTTTATGAAAATCGTATCAATAACTCAACAAATTTCCAAAAAGAATGTTGGTCTATTGTCAATGAATTTACTAATCGAAATAAACTTTCAACTGACATAAATACTGATTTATTACCAAATGATTTGAATGATTTTTATTGCTCTGTTGCAGAAAATATTACTAAAAAAATTAGCTGTAATGTTGATCCCATTTCATACCTTAACGATATCAACATAACTAATGCGTTTATATTATATGAAACAAATCCTGATGAAATTAAATATACTTTAAATTTAATAAAAAATAAATCTTCTACTGGCATAGATGGTATTTCCTTAAATATACTAAAAGAATTACCTTTTATTGCAATTAAAACATTATCTGAAGCTATAAATCATTCATTTTTATTGGGATATTTTCCTTCTTGCCTTAAACTTGCTAAAATAATTCCAATATATAAAGGAGGTGATAAAAATACACCATCTAATTTTAGGCCAATATCTCTTTTATCAACTCTTTCAAAATTAATAGAAAAACTTATCAAATCGCGTTTAGAATTATATTTTTGTGAAAATAATATGATTAATATTAATCAATTTGGTTTTCAGAGAAATAAAAATACAAATGATGCAATATTCTTTTTTATGAAACAATTATTAAACAGTATTAATGATAACGAACATGCGGCTGCAATTTTTTGTGATATTTCTAAAGCTTTTGATTGTGTTAATCATGAAATTCTTCTTAAAAAATTATTTATTTATGGAATAAGAAACAACGCTTTAAGTTGGTTTAAATCATACTTATCTAATCGCCTTCAATTTGTGTCAATAAACATTTTAAATTCAAATAAAAATAATATTCAATGTGGTGTTCCTCAAGGTTCAGTACTAGGACCAATACTTTTTTTAATTTACATTAATGATTTACTAAATATTAAAATTTCTGGTTATTTTACAATATTTGCAGATGATACTACTATCCTTTGGAAAAATAAAAATATAGATGTTCTCTGGAATAATATAAAAAATGATATTATTTGTATAAAAACTTGGTTTGAATCAAACCAACTATCCCTTAAATTTTCAAAAACATATGTAATTGATAATATAAAATTTTTAGGACTTAACATAGACGAAAATTTAAAATTTCAAAACCATATTCATAATTTAAATAAAAAATTAAGTTCGGGTTGTTATTGTGTAAAAATTATTACAAATGAATTAGGTAAATCAATAGGCAGAAATGTATACTTTTCTTTAATTGAATCAAACTTACGATATGGCATTCCTTTCTGGGGTACATGTTCAATGTATTTATTTAGATCAGTGTTTATTCTTCAAAAAAGAGCAATTAGGTATTTATGCAATGTAAATTCTAGATATCACTGGAAAGACTTGTTTATCAAAAATAATATTTTGACTCTTCCTTGTTTATATATTCTTGAAACAATTTGTCTGATAAATAAACATCTAAATTACTTTGAAATAAACCAAAATACTTATTCAACGAGACAAGTTAATAATCTTACATTACCTATACCACATTCATTTTTATTTAAAAAATCCATAATTTATAACGGTATAAAATTGTATAATAATTTGCCAAACAATATAAAACTTAATAATAACTATAACATATTTAGAAATAAGTGCAAGGATTTTCTTATCACTAAAGCTTTTTATTCAATTAACGAATTTCTTGATCAGAGTTACAATTAAGGAATAATTTTAAACTTAAATTCTCAATTATTATAAAAGTAAATTAAAAAAATATATATATATATATACAAACAACATAATTAAACCATTTATTGGATGGATTTATATATTTTATATTTTTTAAATGATTTTTTCTATTATTATTATTAGTTATGTATTTGCTTTGTCTACAAAGTTTTATACTTTATATAAGACAATAAAGCTTGATTTGATTTGATTTGATTTGATTTGTATTCGTTAAAATAGTATGTTACCTATATGTTTATAATTTCTAACCATTAATAAAATTATCCTTATGCTTCAGTTACTTTGTCGAAACCTCTTTGTCACATTAAAGTTTAGTTAAACACTACAGTTGACTAGGCCTATATAGTGTCAGCTGATAACTGCCAAAAAGTTATCTCAAAAATTATGAAGTGGAATGTATTTTTACTAAAAATTGCACTAATAGCAGTTTCACAAATTGTGAAAGGCTTTCGCGGCCATCGTCCAATGGTGGGTGTGCTTTTCTTGTGTGGATGGCATCTTCAGGAGATGTTGACTGTTTGTCGGCTTCTCGAAGACTGGTGGTTAGTCTGTCGCGGGCGCAGGTTATATACGCTACGGTGGGCGGGGCGCATATCAGAGCTGGTCGGTGATTGGTCACTTTCCCGAGATTCAGTTTTGTTAAGCGAGCCGTTTAGTGCTTTTAAGAACCGGTACCCATGTTCTGTTAATTTTAAGAGTTTCTTCAGATCTGTTGAAGTTCTGCTGGTGTTTATGAATCTCGATTGCTTCTCTAGAGAGTCTGGGATAGTATGAAGAGGAGGCGCAGAGAACTTGTGTGTCTTCGAATTTTTTTTGGGTGGTCTTCATTGTTTACAATTTACAATGGAAACAGAGAATTAGCATTCCTTGACATACTAGTAACGAGGATAGAGGGACGACTAGAACATACCGTATACAGAAAACCTACTCACATAGATCGCTACCTAAACAACACATCTAACCACCACCCGTGCCAACGAAAAGGGGTAATAAGAACATTGGTAGAGAGGGCGAAAAGAATCTGCGAACCAGAACATCTAGACAAAGAATTAAACCATCTTAAAAACGCCCTCGTAGCAAATGGATACACTCAAAGCGACATAGATAAATGTATACGACCAAACAGAGCACTAGAAGTAACAGTAGCGGTGGACTGAGCAGCCGCGAAGTTACTTCAAGAGCCTTTCTGCCCTACATCCCTAGAGTGACGGATAGGATCGGACGTATTCTGGGAAAACACAACATAAAAACGATCTTCAAGCCATCTAAGAAGATCGAGAACCACCTCAGATCTGCGAAGGATATAAGGAACCCACTAAGTTCTTCGGGAGTATACCGCATTCCCTGTACCTGTGGAAGTGTCTACATCGGAACAACCAAACGGTCCGTAAACACAAGAATCAAAGAACACAAAGCCAACTGTCGACTCGGACATACGGAAAAAACCGCAGTTGCAGACCACACACTAAACAATGAAGACCACCGAATAAAATTCGAAGACACACAAGTTCTCTGCGCCTCCTCTTCATACCATCCAAGACTCTATAGAGAAGCAATCGAAATTCATAAACAATAGCAGAACTTCAACAGATCTGAAGAAACTCTTAAAATTAACAGAACATGGGTACCGGTTCTTAAAAACACTAAACGGCTCGCTTACAAAAACAAAACTGAATCTCGGGAAAGTGACCAATCACCGACCAGCTCTGATATACGCCCCGCTCACCAAAGCGTATATAACCTGCGCCCGCGACAGACTAACCACCAGTCTTCGAGAAGCCGACAAACAGTCAACATCTCCTGAAGATGGCGAAACGTCGAGAACGAATTTCCAACGACGACGGCCAAACAGTCCGAAAGCACACCCACCAATAGCAGTTTCGCTGGAATTTTAAATATAATATAAGCGTTTCATTTGCGCATATTTTAAAGCTATTTCTACCCAGAAGTCAATTTTTTTTATACAGGGTGTCTTAAAAGGTCTGTACAAAATCTTAGCACATATTCCTCAGGTCAAAATAAGTCGATTTAATGCAAATTACCTTAGTCCAAAATTGCTCCGTTTCTGAGATATATAGTCCCTTTACTTAAAGTTATTTAAATTTAAAGAAACGAAAACTAAATTTAAATGCATGGTGTTTTGTACAAGTGGGGATTACGCTTAATATTATAAAGTATCGTATAGGGTGGGAAACAATAAATAATAAAAACATAATTTTTTCTATAGTTTTTAAAATGTAAGGTTAGGTTTTTTTCTTAGTTTTCGAGAAAATCGCAAAAACTGATATTTAGGACAGTTGCGGCCTTATATCTAGCGAAGCTCAAGGAGGATTTTGGCGAAGAATAAGGAATAAGTATACAAAAAATCGGCTTGCACCAATTTTTTTCTATAGCTGATGTTGTATTACAGTGCCTCATAGCTATGGTAAACCAAATTTTGCGGCAAAATCTAAGTAAAGAAGCCTTAAAAAATTAGTGTTTTACTTTGTACATGCAGTGTGCCGCTCGGGGTTTAATGTTCGAAGGATAAAACACTAAGACCTTTTAAAGGAGAGATCAATTAGGTACTTACCTAAAAAATAAAGACCCGAAACATAAAAGAGGATCCAAAATTATAATAAAATGTGCGCAAATATTGATTTAGTTGCAAAAACGGTAATTTCTTTTGTAAAAAGCTCCGTCATAATTTGTTTGACATAAACAGTCAAAACAACAACGAATAGAAAACGTCAAAGCCCGGCTAAATCAAGAATATGTTCGTAACAACCAGATAAGAGTATATATGTTCCTTCCTAATGAAATCGTTTAGAAGAAGACATCAATAAAAAGCAAGTAAAATAGTAAGTTAATAACTAATTGGTGCAGTGCAGGAAGTGCGTGCCACTGTATGTACCTCTCTACTCCCTTCCGGCCCATCTAGGTTTTGATGATGCGGTGTCACTTTAATACTATATCAAGTATAGGTAATTTCCTTATTTGACTAGGCTAATTATAATTTATTTTTTTACTCAATAACTGCAGTAAACTGTTACTTTATATTAGTTACTGGTATTTGGTTATAAGTTCTTAGACCATCAAAAAGAATGGATTAAGGGGGAAAGGGCTCACTAGGTTGGCTTACTCGGTTGGAAATAAATTTTAGTAGGTACAATAAATCTGTCTCAAAAAAGTGATTCATATTTCTTTAAAGAACGATTACGTCATAAGAATAGCTTAAAAAATTTTTGTCTACTGACTATTTTTTCTTAACAAAGGTTTTTCCTGTTTTCGCGTATATATATGTATATATATATATATATATATATATATATATATATATATATATATATATATATATAATCAAATCCAAAAACTTTTGAAATTTTCAAAAACGCTCGAGGGGGGAAGTAGATAATTTTTTTAACCTACTCTTATGACCCGTAATCAATCTGTCACAAAAAAAATTGTGTTACCATTTTCTTTCAACCAATTTCACCAGATTTACTGTCCTACACAGTGTGCCTGAATGAAGTATAGGTTACATAAAAATGGTTCCAAAAACTAATTGCACATTTTGAATATGGACTCTTTCCTGACTTCAGAGCCATATTCATATAAATCCTAGCTGATCCTCTTCTCGAAATTTTATCAATTTTTTGCCTTTTTTCTAGTTAGTCTAGGCGCTGGCGCCTGCCACGTGGGACCTAATATGTGAGCTCAGTTTGACTACGGGCTTTTGTTAAGCACCCATAGCAGTGGTCGAACTCATGGTCGTGTGGCCACCATCTTTGAAAATGGCTGCCAAATTAAAAGATTTTTTGTTTAAGCGTATCTCCTTACCCAGTGGTCCTATTTTAATTTTTTAAAGCTTGTTTTACTCCCCCTTGAAAGGCAAACAAATTTTGTCATAACACATTTTTTGATAAATTACGTAGTTTCTGAGATATACCAAGATTATTAGTATTTCCGATCGCAAAAGAGTTAAAATAATAATTGTAATAATAATTATTGTAGCTACAATGTTATTCACATTTGTTTTTTTTTGTTTCATAGAAGGCTTTAAACCTTTCACAGAAGAGGATATTGACTATATGTTTTTAAAGTTCCCCTAGAGACTGCTTTAAAGAAGGTGGTTTCTGAGACTGTTCACAATATACAGCAAAAGTGAATTTGCAGCGAAACGATGCGTCCTAGCGAAAAACGATAAAATTAATTGTTTATAGTACTTTTAATTTCACTTCTTCTGATGTATCACTTAGCCTCTTTAGCTTTGATAGTTAGCTGTACAAGCCAGCTAAAATATACAATCGATTTTTTTTATAAAAATTGTTATAGATATGACAATAATCAGAAGAAGCGGAATTAAAAGTACTATAAAAAATTATTCTTAACGTTTTTCGCTAGGATGCATCGTTTCGCTGCAAATTTACTTTTTGTATAATCTTGGGAACAGTATTAGAAACCACCCTCGTTAAAGCAGTCTTTAGGGGTACCATCCATCGGACGTTGAAAACATAAAGTCAATATCCTCTTTAGTAGAAGGTTTAAAAACAAAAAAAAACAAATGACAATAATATTGTAGTTACAATAAAATGAGCATGGGTATTATTTTAATTCTTTTGCGAGCGAAAATACTAATTATCTTGGTATATCTCAAAACCTACTTGATTTATTAAAAAATGTCTAATAATAAAATTTATTTGCTTTAAAAAAAGAGTATAACAAGCCTTAAAAAATGAAAATCGGATGACTGGGTAGAGAGATATGCTTAAACAAAAAAATCCATCAATTCGGCGGCCATTTTCAAAGAGTTCGATCACGTGACCAAACTTTTTTTATACACCTATGGGTGCTTAACAATGCCCCTCAGTCAAACAACGCCTAGACTAACTAGAAAAATTGCAACAAATTGATAAAATTTCGAGAAGAGGATTAGCTAGAAAAGAAAGAGTCCATATTCAAAATGTGCAATTAGTTTTTGGAACCATTTTTATGTAACCTATACTTCGTTCAGGCACAGTGGGACTATATTGTCATTTCTTGTTTGATTTATGTGAAGTTAGGATTAATATCATTTACTACAGAAGATATATAATGGGGATCCAAGTTTCGCTAAAAGAAACCATTTAATGGAATTTAAAACCACTAAAAAAAGGGTTTTCTTGTCAGTAACTTACCCCGACTTGTCCTTATCAACACCATCTGCCGCCACTGGTGTGCCGCCATTGCTTTCGGTACTTGATTGGCAATAGCTTTGTATCTGTCCGTTCGGCGGCACTATAACATAATCATCTTCAGGGCTGGAACTCAAAGCGTTTCTTGTAGATCGAGGTGATTCTACAATTTTTTTAGGCGTATTAGGGTTTAGAATGAAATGAAATGCAAGCTGGGTTAGATGATACACAATAAAATAAATAAACCAGTATTAAAATAAAAACAATATAAAAAGGAGCCTTAAAGACTTAAAGAAAAACGCGTTTATTGCGTTGTTTGCGTTTTTATTAAGAATGCACAAGATTCAGTTATACCAAAATACTGTTGAAGAGCTTATTTTGTACAGAGTGATTGGTTATTTTTTACTGGGATATATATCAATTCGACCGTAGCCATATGGGACGGAGATTAAATGAATGGTGATATCTGAAATGGAGTCATTAAGCCAACATTTACTAAAAAAGATCAATTGTCAAGTTGAAGCTTTAGTCACAATCGTCCAGGAAATAGTCAAAAGACTTAAGGAAAACAGGATTGCGGGCAGTTCTTCAAAAGGAAGACAGGTTAGTTCGTAGACATCGGTGTTTCGTCCTTATTGGGATACATCAATTTGTTCGAACCATATGGGATGGACATTTATTAAAAAAGATCAAATGTCATGTTGAAGCTTTAGTCACAATCGCCCACTAAGCGCAGACATGACTTGACGTCACTACTGAGACAGATATAATCAGTCTCAGTAAATATTCTAGCCCAGAAATGTGACTAAAACTTTCACTTTAACACTTGTTCTTGTTTAGTAAATGCATTTTATGACTCCTTCTCACATATCAGCATTCATTTCATTTTCATCCCATATGGTTACAGTCGAATTGATGTATCCCAATAGGGACGAAACACCGGTGTCTACGAGCTACCCTGTCTCCCTTTTGAGGAACTGCCCGCAAACCTGTTTTTGTTAAGTCTTTTGACAAGTTCCTGGCAATCTCCCTGTTATTTTATTGTATATTTCTGGGCTAGGATATTTACTGATACTGATTATATCTTTCTCTGTAGTGACGTCAAATCATATCTGCGCTTAGTGGGTGATTGTGACTAAAGCTTCACTTGACATTTGATCTTTTCAGATATCACCATTTATTTAATCTTCATCCCATATGGTTAGGGTCGAATTGATGTATCCCAATAAGGAAGAAACACCGGTGTCTACGAGCTACCATGTCCTGCTTTTGCGGAACTGTCCGCAAACATGTTTTTGTTAAGTCATTTGACTATTTCCTCGCAATATCCCTGTTATTTTATTGTTATTTTTCCGTTAATAGTGATCACACAATAAATTTTAAATCGACAAGGTTGTAGTATCTGATGTCAAAAATTACATATGTCAATTCCTAATCAAATATTTGACATAACTATGAAAAAAAAAACAAAACATTAACCCGCATCGTTCCATTTAAACTCGCCACCCTATATATTTTTTAAGTCAAAACAAAAGGACAAATCTAAAAAATATAAAAACAAAACTCAAAAATTTTAGATTCTTAAGATTTAGGAAAATTTCTACAAATTTGCCAATTTAAACTTAATTATGTGTAAAATTAAAATAACGTAAAAAATTTGATTTTTGAGCAACAACATAGAAATAATACATAATTACATCCCATATAAATTTCCTATAGCATTGGCAATCATTCATTAAAACTGAAATTTATGTTCGAAACGTTTCTAATATAAAATTACGTGTCATAACATTGCATATACGAAGGTGCCTTCAGGAATCAATTTATTTTAAACGGTGCTATTTTTAAGAAAATAACCTTTATTCCCATGACTTGTATTTATTCGAAATGGCTTTCGACCAAAGTAACCTTTCTAATCACCAATTTTTAGCCCGGTTCATAACTCTTGTGTTATAAGACTTTAAAAATGAGCTCAGTTGTGATTTTTCAAAAATATTTAAAGAATTTTTGACAATTTAGGAATATTTGCAATAGCTAGCTTAAGGTGTATATTTTTGGATAATACTCAACGCTAAAATATATCCAATCCAATAAATGTAGAGTATGCTATTTGTAAGCGTTAAGTACAATGGCATTTATAGCATCACAATTTTTAAGTGTTTTATTTCTTAACTTATTAAATATACTAAAAAAAACATATTATTGGGGGGTAGAGAGTGGAGTTTTCATTGAATCCTGTATATAAAAAAAAAGCTTTTCCCAAACCAAAAAAAATTATAAAAAAGCAAACTAAAGCAACGAACGATGCAAAAATAAGCTTGATGATTTTTACCTGGCTGGGACACAGGCGGGGTTGCCACTCTTGTAGGTGTAGATGGTTTTGATCTTATCTTGTTCAATAAGGGTGATGTACCATAGAGTGGCATGGGCAATTCTACAAGAAAACAATAATTTAGTAAAAGCAATATCATAAACAGATCAAACTGCTTCTTATTAGCTATCTCAAGACATACGTTTTTTCACGCGGTTTATCGTGACAGCTCTAAAATCATATGGCAATGAATATGCATGAGTGACAATGTGTGACCACACTGGAACACGGTACTTTGGGCCCACATACATAGGGTTATTCCCTTAGAACTGATATCTCACTCACTATTGGATAAATCATTTAAATACTTTTTTTACTTCAAGTACATTATAAGTACTTCAAGTACATTCAAAGTACTAAGTATAATCAAAGTACTTCAAGTACATTCAAAGTACTTGAAGTACTTCAAGTACATTAAAAGTACTTCAAGTACAATAAAATATTCTTGATGTACAGTGAGATATAACTTTAATGCGCCGAATACAAGTGGTAACCTCAGGGTTGCCACCTGTCCGGCTTTTTTATCAACTTAGTAGGGATGGCCGGTTTTTCAGCAACCTTGATAGCTACGTCTTAATTAATCGCCCAAAAAATCGTAATATTAGGTACACCCTTATCCAAAGAATAATGCCTATAGGCTTAATTATTTGCATGCACCTTCATTATTTCGTCGAACGTGAAATTCAAATTCAGTGTGAGAAACTACTACAGAAGTCATGTCATCTATTGAGGGGTGTCGGTAGTACGGTAGAGCAGTTGCAGCTCGATTTTTGGGGATCCACCTACTCACATTGCAGCCGACTTAATTTCTACGTTTGATTGAGGTTGGTTTAAAGAACCCGAAAATTTATTTAGTCTGACTAGATACACCTCAAAAAATTCCTTGGATATTTACGTTTGTTATGCTTAATTATTTAGTTTCATTTAAACAAGTTTTTAAGTAGTTTTGTAGGCTATTAAAAAATAGTACTTTCTATGAGTGATTTAGAAATTTTGACAGTAAGAACTTTTAAATTCAAATTTTGAGCCGAATTCCCGTATTCGGAAAACCCACACATTTTCAATTTTGATTGGCACAAGCAAAACGCCAGTGCCATCTAAAGGCGTAACCAAGATGTGATTCTTCTACCGAATTCTATCGAGATCACCACGCAGCAGCGTGATAAAATTCTATTAACCAAAAAATCCAATAACATTCTTTTGAAAATCAAACTAAAACATTAAAAATGATTCGAACCAAAGTGTCATTCTAGTGTGGATCGACTGCAACGGTTGGGCCAGCAAGAGGAGCTCCTCTGGACGACGGAAACAACTACCAAGGTGAGTGCCAATCCTCCATATTGTGTGGCTCGGAAAAATTAATATTTTTACATCGTCTTTTTAACGATTTTTGCACCCAGATTTTATAAAACGACCAGCGCGTCTACAGTTCTGCGGCTCTACCAATCCTCAACCTCAAACCTCAAAACAACAACATTTTCTGGTCCCACGACCCAGATTTTTAAAATTTGTTTGCTAAAAATATTAAAGATTTTTTCGCCATTTTGGCTCGCTTAGTTGCCGCGTCCAGCTTAGGAAGGAGGTTCACTCTCCACCCACATTTCATCGCAGCCGAAATTTGCACTTCGTACGTCGTTTGTTTTGATTCAAAAATCCAAATTTGTTTAAATAGATGGTTATTTTCAAAACAACAAAAGTGCTTGTGAGTTTAATGGGCAAATGCTTTATTCTTATTTTACCGGTAAACAAACACATCTAGTAGGAATTAGTATTTACCTGTAAATAATAAGAGAAGCGGTAGTAGGTATAACATGCATTTGTGTGCATTTATTTTGGGAGAAAAAATCGCGACCTAGGATAACAGCTGTTGATAAGTTTTTGCATTTTGTTCGTAAAATCGATAATAAAATATATATGCTTGTTGGACTGTTTTGGACTGATTAAAGTCAATAAAGGTCAAGTGTTAGTTTTATTTATTTTTTTATTATTTTTTTTTTAATTAACAATATGTCGTTAAAAAAGCTTGAGAAACAACGCAAAGTTTCAATATCTCGTATTACGGAAACCTATAACTTGGGAACAAAAGCTAAATCAGATAGTTCTTCCATGCCAATTTTTAAGGCGTTTTACGAATCGTTAGATGATCACTATGAACAATTTAAAACCATTCATAATGACATCATAGGTCTCTTGAAGGACCACGACGATGATGAATTCGAGGCACAGGAGAAAGTTAGGAAAGATACGGATCTATTCTACCACCAAGCTAAAGTTTTTTTTCGAGTTTATGTTCCAATTCAGTTCATTCAAATTTTACCCCTGCAACTTCACACTATTACTTTAATGGAAACGTAAAAAAGTGGCCAACCTTTTACGATGTTTATTCTTGTTTGGTTCACGAAAACTCTAATTATTCCGATATAAGGAAATTTCAACATTTGCTAACTTTCCTTGAGGGTGAACCAATTAATATTGTAAGTTCTATAAAATTAACGGCAAGTAATTACGCAATCGCCTGGAAGGTATTAACAGATCGCTATCAAAATAAAAGACTTTTAGCCTGTACCTACTGGAACTCAATCTACTACGCAAATTCTTTAAAGGGAAATGTAGTGTTTGCGTATAAGTGAAACGACAAACACACGAATTTAAATTTCCCGCGCCGTGACAAAGTGTTAGTGACGTAGGCAATATGGCCGCGCGGCTGACCAATGAGAAAGCAGCGTTGGAGTGACTGTTTTTATCCATGAATATTTGCGCAATCACAAATAATTACGGGGCTTAAACAACATAAATATTACAATGGCGACGATGATCAAGTACGGGCGTAAATATTTTTTGAATTCCTTCGTTAATTTCTCGTAAAATCGTGATTAACTGTTCGACGACCGATCGGCAAAAAAATCGACGATGGCCATAAACTAAAAAAAAATAAAAATAAAAAAAAATTTCCAAAAAAATAAAGGAAATTAAGTGCCGATCAAAGAAAGAAATAAATTATACTAAAAAAATTCAATTAAATGGATTTAAACTAAAAACGTCGTAAAAAAAATAAAAGCTTAACCTAAAAAATACTCTGCCAATATATGGGCCCCTAAGCTCACACTAGGTGGTCGGTCGAGACGTCTTTCGCATGAAAAAGTCAACAAACCAACCGAACTGTAGCAATAGGGATCTCCAGTCCAATAGTTCCCACTCTTAGGTTACACTTTTGTGTTCTTAGTTAGGAATAGTAGCATAGGGAATAAGTAAAAAATGTAAAGAAACGCAGCTCAAAAACACTTTGACTTACCCTTGGATGAAAGGAACTTGGTACATGGACAACTGCACAGTCGAATCCAAAAAATTCCAATCAAAGTAGTAGCAGTAGCTCAAAGCAATCCATAAAATGTTTATACACGACCGTGGTCTTAAAAAACACGCATGTGATTTCACTTGGCGATCAATATATATCACTGGTATGGAGAGTACCCCAAATATTCGCATGAGATCCGTATAGCAAGACGGACTTTGGAGCACTGCTGTATGTAGCAATATAGCAGTAAAAAGGTATGTATAAAATTAGGAAAAAAACTTAAATTAAAAAAGGATGGAAAATGGATATACTCAAGGTAGAAAAAGCAAAAATAATAAAGTAAAGTCAATGCATTCTTGAGCATATAATTCACCGCGCAAATTCAAATTTTTACCCTTTTTGTAGGCAAGGCATATCTTAGTAACTAAATTAGTTTAAACCAAGAAATAAAAGTAACTTTAAGTATAAAGTTTTAGCATAACTCTAGCAAAAAAAAAAGAAAATAAAAAGCATTCTAATTTAGATAAATGTCTCTAAATTTTATATCTTAAAACTAAACGCCGGGACGAAGCATTCCGGCCCCCCTGAAAATACCCAGGGTATGGTATTTTCTGAACTAAGCATTAGGGAGAGGGCACAATTTCACCAAAGGCCTCTTGAATAAACCTTTGGAGGTTTTAACTGTAGCAACTCTTACTACATTATCAGTACCAGGGTGCAATCCTACTACTCGTCCCAATACCCAATTTAAGGGAGTGGTTTGATCATCTTTGATCAAAACCATCGTATCAATCGCAATGGGATCAATTTTGTCTTGATTCACTTTAGCGTGTTGTTGCAATGTATGTAAGTAATCTCTGTGCCATCTACGCCAAAAATCGCGATGCAGTTTTTGCAGCAACTGCCACCGAGAAAGCCTATTTAAAGGCACTTGGTCAAAATCGAGGTCTGGAACAGTCGTAAGTGGTTCCAGGCTAAGGAAATGACCGGGCGTCAGTGCAGTCAAATCATTTGGATCTGTGCTGACTGGACACAAAGGCCTAGAGTTGAGGATAGCTTCTATTTGCGTAACCACAGTATAAAGCTCCTCAAAAGTAAGCACCTGTTCTCCAATTACTCGTAGTAAATGAGACTTTGCACTTTTGATGTTACTTTCCCACAAACCGCCCATGTGGGGTGCGGATGGAGGGTTGAAGTGCCAACGAATTGATTCGCGATTAGCAACTTCAGCAAACATCTCGTTAAGCATTTTAGCAGAAAGCGTAAAATTTGACGCGTTATCCGAGTAGACTACTTCCACGCGTCCTCTTCTGGCAATAAAACGTCGAAATGCTGCCATAAAAGCGTCTGCCGATAAGTCTGACACAATTTCTAAGTGTACCGCCTTCGTACAACCGCAAATAAATAGAACGACATAAGCCTTAAATCGTTTTGCACCGCGCATGCGGCTCATTGTAATAGCAAAACTTCCCGTAAGATCAACGCCAACGTGTTGAAAAGCTTTTGCTTGTGAAACGCGAAATTTTGGCAAATTACCAACAGGGGGTTGATAATTACTGGGGCGCGTGCGCCAGCATGTAGAACAACGCGAAATTATTTTTCTTATATGCCTTTTAGCTGCAAAAATCCAATAATTTTGAAAAAGTAAAAATAAAGTCGTGTTTATGCCGGTATGCATATGTTTCTCGTGAGTATGCGCAATCAATAACTTTGTAAATTGAGAATCACCGGGTAAAAGTATAGGAAATTTTTTGTCATAATCTAATTCCGAATTGCATAATCTTCCGCCAATGCGTAAAATATCATTTTGATCCAAAAACGGATTTAATTTTCTAAAAACCTTTGGCAACGGTTTATTATCGACAAGTAAAGAAATCTCGTTTTGAAAATATTTATTTTGCACGTGTTTTATAAGCACAAATATTGCATTTTGTAACTCATATTGTATTAACCACGTAGAATTAATAATAATTTTCTCATTATTAAATTTACGCGCGCGAAGATTGTGAATAAAACGTAGTATAAAAGCAACAAGTCTAATTAAACGCAAAAAATTTGAAAATTTGTTAAGCAGACAATCCAAAAAATTTGGTTCAATTGTTGCAGCAAAAACCAATTTTCGCTCCTCTTCGAGAGCTTCTTTGGGTGTAGTAATGTTATTTTTAGTAAAATCCCATGTCTCTTGTGGCTTACAAAGGAACTCGGGTCCTTGCCACCAAAGGGAACAATTAATTAAATCTGCAGGCAATAGACCACGTGACCCGGGGTCCGCGGCATTTAATTCAGAAGGAACATGGTTCCAATCGCAAGGCTGAATTTTTTCTTGTATGTATGTGACTCGGTTGGATACAAAAGTGCGCCACGCATGTGGTGATCCTTTGATCCAAGAGAGCGCTACCATACTATCCGTAAAAGCAATAGTATTTTGAAAAGCAATTTTATTAGCAAAAGTATTTTGAATAAATTGAATGAGTTTAGCTAGCAAAACTGCCGCACAGAGCTCCAAACGGGGAATACTGATTCTTTTTATGGGAGCGACTTTCGATTTTGCGCACACAAAATACGTTTTAATATCTCCGTTTTGATAAACAATACGAAAATAAACCGCCGCACACATACCGCGCTCGGATGCATCGCTAAATCCAACAATTTGACAAAATTGAAAATTAGAAAGATCAATCATTCTTGGGATATAAAAATCAGAAAATAATTTGAGTTCTTCCTCGAATTTTTTCCACTTGGAAATTATTTCCGGGGGTGCTAACTGATCCCAATCTAACTTTATAAACCATAAGTACTGGATTAAATTTTTTGCAAAAAACGTAACCGGTGTAAGAAAACCTAAAGGGTCAAAGCATTTCGCAAGGGTACTAAGCAAATTACGCTTAGTGCAAATTTTTGTATTATAATTAAAAGAATAAAAAAAGTTATCACTTTGAGGGTTCCACCTCAAGCCTAAAATTTTTAGAGAGTTTGCATCCTCTCGATCCAAAGAAAAGTCTTTGGTTTGTATGTGGGTTGCAGGCAAGTCTGCAAGCAATTTGGGTTCGTTTGATGCCCATTTTTTCAGTTCAAATCCACCTCGCCCTAATAACTCAATTAATTGATTTTTCATAAGCATGATTTGATCAAAATCATTGCAACTTACTACGCAGTCGTCTATATAGACGCTGTCCTTTAAAATCGCAGAAGCCAACGGTAAGTCTTGATAATCATCGGCTAATTTAAGCAAGGTTCGAATTGCTAAATATGGAGAACAGTTTACCCCGAAAGTCAAAGTTTTTAATTCGTAATCTTGCACCGATTCTTCAGAATTAAAACGCCATAAAATTCGTTGGTATTTATGTTGATTTTCCTCCACATTTATCATTCTGTACATTTTAGAAATATCGCTAACAAAACAATATTTATGTAGCCGAAAATTAAGCAAAATTTTAACTAAATCTCCTTGTAGTTTAGGACCCGTGTGAAGGGCTTGATTTAGGCTAGGCTTATTTAAAGAATGACTCGATGCGTCAAAGACAAGACGAACAGGCGTGCTACTCGAGCTTTCTTTTATAACCGCATGGTGAGCAATATAAAAATATTCATGAATTTCTGAGTTATTAGGGGGTGAAACTGCACGCATGTGACCCATATCCAAGTATTCTTGCATTACTTGTGAGTAAGAAGTAAATAATTTTTTATCATTTAGTAAACGTTTTTCAAGCGAGTACAACCGACGCAAAGCAAGGGTTCGGGTATCGCCGAAATCAACGGGATTGATTTTAAAAGGCAACGAAACGGTGTATCTACCGTCCACATCGCGTATAGTAGTTTTTTCAAAATATTTTTCGCAAAAAATATCTGAAGGTGAATTTTTTTTTACCGTAGGAACCTCTTCCAACTCCCAGAATTTTTGCAAAGTATTATTTAAATCAGGAGTGGAAATAGTTGCCATAAAAGTAGAAATATTTTTTGATGCAAAAGCAGCATTTTGCAGAGGCATTTTTCCGAGCAAAGTCCATCCGAAGACTGTATTAATACAAGAGGGGGTGTCTGGACCGAAATAAAGTTTACCTTCTTCTAAAAGTGATCCATAAAGGTCCGCGCCAATAAGAAGCTGAATTCCAGCTTGATTATACCAACTGGGATCAGCTAATTTTAGACCAGTTAAGTAGTGCAAAGAATTTTGGTTAAAAGATACACTTGGCATTTTATCGCAAACTTGGTCTATTAATACAGGTTCTAGACTAAAAATTTTCGATTTATTATCGATAGCAGCAATTTTACAATGCACCGCATGGCGCGCCGTAGTAGACATATCTCCTAAACCGTTTACATTAAGCGAAATGTTGGATTTAGGAAGTCCGAGTGCATTCGCACATTTTTTCGTTATAAAGGAGCACATGGCGCCATTATCCAAGAGGCGCGTATTTCGTGCCAATTTCCGTATGCATCACGGATGTGCAGCAAAGCAGTGCAAAGCAACGTGTCATAGTCGCCAAGCACAGTACCCGCGTGAATAGATTTATTTTCAGTAATTTGATTTTCTACGGGGTTAGTTTGTGATCCACTAGACGTCACAGAAGAAGAAGCAATCACCGAAGCTGGGGAGTTAATTTTTAAGCATAAACGACTGTGGTGATTTAAAAAACAAAATCTACATCTTTTTTGTGAAGTGCACGAGTTTACTTGATGAAAACTAGCCATGCAGTTGGTGCATCCCTTATTATTTCTAATAAAATCAATGCGTTCTTGAATTGGTTTCACTAAAAAAGATTCACAGCTAAAAATCAGATGTGTATTTTTTGCTTTGCAGTAGAAACACGTGTTTTGTTTGGAATTTGGAGTTTTTTGTGACTGTCTGTTTGCAAGTAAAACTGTTTTATTTCGTGGATTACGGGGGGATCTCGAGAAGTTCCCTGGTCGTGAGTTTTGAACATTATCTTGTTTCATAGACAAATATAAAGATTCAAGAGACGTGCAATGTTGTTCTAAAAATTTGTAAATATCTTCGTATTTTGGCATTAACTTAGAAGCGTGATTTAGTTCAAATAACTTACGCGTTCCGAGATCTAATCGATCCAAAAGCATGTTCGCAGTAATAAAGCACCAATTATGGGTCGCATATCCCATATTTTTTAAGCAATCAAGGTTTTCCTTGAACGTATCTAGCATTTTGCGCAATTCTAAAACATCATCATTGGATAGCCGAGGTGAGTTTTCGATAGATTTCCAGTAAGAAACCGCACGCAAGCGCTTATTGTCATATCTGGAAATCAGCGTATCGTAGCAAAGTAAATAATTATTTCCTTCAAGAGGTATATTTTTAATTAAATTTAAAGCAGGGCCTCTTAAAATCGTACGTAAATATTTAAACTTCTCAATGTCCGAGCTCTTACGCGTATGTACAACCGCATTGTAAATCTCAATAAAGCTTGGAAACTCCTCAACATCGCCCGAAAAAGGAGGGACATTTAACTTGGAAAGAGAAAATTCTGGTTCCGGAAAAATAATTGTTTGATTATTTACCTCGTTGTGGCTTCGATTTATTTCTTCAGCCTCCACCTCAAATAAATCATAGTGCAAAGCCTCAACCTCTACGCATCTATCCAAAAAATCTTTTTGTATTTTATTCTGAGCTTCCAGAGCTTCAGAATCGTCTGAAATCAAGATCAGTAAAGCATTATGATGCTTTTCAAAGCTCTTACAACAAGAAGAAAGTTTTTTAAAGTTAACTTTAAACCATGTGTGAGCAGCTGGATTTGTTTCCGCCTGATTGGCATAGTGTTCAAGCACACTCAACTGATTGATTGCAGTTTGACGCAAGGCCTTAGCCGAGCTTACCTTTTTTTCGGTATCGTTTACCATTTTAAAAGGTTAAAGTGCAAAGTAAAGCAATAGTTAATAAGGGAAGCAAATTTAAAAAATATATCGTACTACTTTTCAAATTCCCTCGTAAACCAAGATTCAAAGCGATATTAAAAGGCCAGCGGCTTTTAGCAAATATCGAGTAAAGAACAGCAAGTTTTTAGCAAAAAGTATAAATGCTAATAAATATGCACAAAAAATTTAGCAACTGATAAGAGTTTCTGAATTTGTGTCGGTACGCAAGGAAACGCAAGCCTTACATACATCGACAGCGCAATAATTTTTAATTTTGAAAAAAAAAAATAAATTTTTCAAAATTTGTATGCAATTTGTATATTGCACAAATAAAAATGTAATGCAAGTTGGTACGTGCAACGTACAATAGACACACCGTAGATAATATGTGAAACCTAAGATATGCCTTGTCTCAAAAAAACGCAAAGTAAAGTCCTAACTTCAAACACAATTATGCAACTCTGAGAGCACCTATTACGCAGAACGGGAAATCCGGTTCGAAGGACCAAAAAATGGTCGGTCGAGACGTCTTTCGCATGAAAAAGTCAACAAACCAACCGAACTGTAGCAATAGGGATCTCCAGTCCAATAGTTCCCACTCTTAGGTTACACTTTTGTGTTCTTAGTTAGGAATAGTAGCATAGGGAATAAGTAAAAAATGTAAAGAAACGCAGCTCAAAAACACTTTGACTTACCCTTGGATGAAAGGAACTTGGTACATGGACAACTGCACAGTCGAATCCAAATAATTCCAATCAAAGTAGTAGCAGTAGCACATCAAAGCAATCCATAAAATGTTTATACACGACCGTGGTCTTAAAAAACACGCATGTGATTTCACTTGGCGATCAATATATATCACTGGTATGGAGAGTACCCCAAATATTCGCATGAGATCCGTATAGCAAGACGGACTTTGGAGCACTGCTGTATGTAGCAATATAGCAGTAAAAAGGTATGTATAAAATTAGGAAAAAAACTTAAATTAAAAAAGGATGGAAAATGGATATACTCAAGGTAGAAAAAGCAAAAATAATAAAGTAAAGTCAATGCATTCTTGAGCATATAATTCACCGCGCAAATTCAAATTTTTACCCTTTTTGTAGGCAAGGCATATCTTAGTAACTAAATTAGTTTAAACCAAGAAATAAAAGTAACTTTAAGTATAAAGTTTTAGCATAACTCTAGCAAAAAAAAAGAAAATAAAAAGCATTCTAATTTAGATAAATGTCTCTAAATTTTATATCTTAAAACTAAACGCCGGGACGAAGCACTAGGTACTATAGTAATAGTGTACGTGTGAGCTAATATAACTAAAAACTGTAATATATATTATTCAACTCCAGACTAAATCACCTCTCGTTTGATACCACACAAGCCATGTTTTGACTTAAACTCAAATTTTTGAAACTCCCCCACCCCTTAAAAAAACAAAAATTAAAATGTATTTTGTTTAACTCCACATTCAATTACCTTTCATTTAATATCACACACGTCATATTTTCACATAAACTCTAATTTTTGAAATCTACCCCCACCCTTTTACTTGGCTTGTGATCGCTGGATTTTGTTCATTTTTAAATGGGACCATCTCGACTCAAGGCTAACAAAATAACTGACGAGGGGGATAGAGTATCCATTCTATTAACCTTGGTAGGGTGTTCAACTTACAATTTGTGACGAGATTTGACGCACCCGATTTTGCCGGGCAAAAAGACCTACCAAGAACTTAAAGATCTATTAAAACAACAATTCAGGCCTCTAGTAAGTACGTGGCGAGAGCGTATAAAACTACATATGGCAAAACAAAATCAATCTGAAACTGTTTCAGAATGGTATGCCAGACTTAGAAGTCTCACCGTAAATT